>PVJD01000321.1:0-490415 GCA_004026545.1 Mormoops blainvillei | reverse complement strand
TGAAATCAGACACTAGGTACCTAATGCAGCAGTTTTGCTGGGAGGATGATAGCAGTAAAAATGTGTTAATGAAAAGTGGGGGCTGTGTCTCACCTCTCTATACTTTTTGGCAAAGCTACACTACCTGCTGAAATTCCTGGAACCCTTCTCAACCTCCTGTACAGCAAGCAGCCCTCCAGCCCCTAGAATCCCTCTCCCTTGATTCATATGTTCTCAACACCCAGAATGCTATACACAATTCATGGTCCAAAGGCTTTGACAATTAAGGACACGAGCGTTGGGGGGTGGGGCTAAAAATCCTTTCCCAATCCAAACCCAGTCAGCCTGAAATGATAGTTTATGAGCCACAGGCTCATTGTTTTAAGGTTTTTAAGGTCATCAATGGGCCAGCATATTTTGGTGCTTTCCTAAGCAGTATTTCATCCTTTGACTCAGTCCTCCTGTCTAGTCAGTAGTTCCTGCTCATTCTCCCTATAGACTCTTCCTCATATTGGGTTCCTCCTCCTCTCATGCCTATAGCTCATGTCTCTGAAGTGTCCTCCTTACTGGCTTCCAGTCCCCACCCATTCTGCCCTATGTCCTACCTATGAGTTAACCATTTTCTTCTTCTGTCCTCTTCAACATTACATTACGTGAAAGAGTTCATCAGATGGTTCTCCAGAATGAAAATCACTGTGTGACATGCATAATAGATTTATAAATCATACAGGAGCCAGGAAGCCCCCACATAATTCCTGAAAAATCTTTAAAAACACGGTAGTGGGTAAGAACAGTGACCCCAAGAGCCCCAGATTTTTTTCCCACTGGTTTTCCTAAAGGTAGCAATACACAATCACTGCACTGTAGAAGTCTCTAATTCCCATCTATTGTTAACTAATCATGGCTCAAACTTGACAACTCACAGGCTTAATCTTTTGGGAACATATTGATTCAACAAAACTCAGAGCATCTCCTACATGCCTGATGCTGTCCTCAGTGATGGAGATATGCCAATAAGCCAGGCTCAGAGCTCTCCTCCGACCACTAGACAGTAATGACCCTGAAGACAAGGGCCATGTCTTGGGTGCCTTTAAGTCAGGCAGTGAGAACACTCGGTAAGCCCTCAGTGCCGCACGTCTGCTCCCACTAATCATTTTCGGTAGCATGAACACTGCTGGCACTAGAACTTCCGCCTGACCAGGGTCTCTCATTTACTAAATGCATGACCTCAGGTGAAACAGTTCCCTCTGTTTCCGTTTCCTCAAATGTCAGTGGGAAAACCAGCAATAAGGGATTCTACTGAGGATTAAATGGGATAATACACGAAGTGTTTGAAACAATAACTAACATGTAGCAGATGCTCAAAATATTATTATTTCCTATATAATGTTCCTGTAATTTTGTCAGAAAAAGAAAATGTTTCTCTACTATTTGAACAAACGTCTCTTTTCCATAGCAAATGATGACTTCAATAAGGTTCACAATCTACATCAAAAGGTTACAACCTTGCCCTGCAGTGACAAGAAACATGAAACAGAATATACAAATGCTCCTGCAGAAACGCATAATCACACACAACTTAGGAAAAAGTACTCATTTGTTAAAAAAAAAAAAAGCCTTCAGGAAGGGTTTTAAGAAAAGAAGATAAACAAGGATGAAAGCCATGCCCAGCAGCAGCCATTTCCAGTGCGGCCTGGAGAGTTTTCAGCTTCAAAGTGGTTAGATCAAGTGCTCCCCAGCGGCACTGCCTGGGGAACTGTCACTCACATACCAAACTTGCTTCCACTGGCCTCTTCTCACATAGAACATGATGCCAGATGCAGAAACATCACTGGTTTCCTGTCTGGAGTGTTGAGGGTCAGGGCTGGGGGAGATGGTCTGAGATACAGTACATGTGGGGTGGGGGAAACAAGGGACGCTGGCAAGTGTGCTTTCCTGTGTCCACAAAAGACCTGCATGACAAAGTACCAATCACATGGTTTTTCCAGCGACCCGGTTTTAGTCTTGCGTGAGGCTTGGAACTAGGAAAGAACTAGGAACAAACTCCTTTCCAGTTTGCCAAAGATGGCCTCCTTACAATCAAAACACTCTTATCAAGAATGGAGACCTGGTCCCTTCAACATTGGCTGAAAGGAGAACTGTACACAGGGTTACCTCACACTGACAGGGTAGGAGCTGAATGGCTGATGCCCAGCTGAGGTCCCATACTTACTTGTCCATTTCATGCTTCCCTTTCACTAAGCCTCAAGTGAAAAGTGGGGATCAAGTTACAGATATTGTTCTACAACTAATTCAGTAGAATGTATCAACTGAGAGCTAAGTTTTGTTTAATTAACCACTTAGCACTAAAGCAGTTCTTACAACATTACATCTCATTACGCAACCGACTTTGCTTTATTTTCTACAAAACTTATTCAGCATTTAATGAGTGCTAACTCTGTGCAGAACATCAGCCATTTTTCCTGTTCGACCCCTGAACCACAGATTGGCTATGGAACCTTTGCTCAAAAGTTAATAGGGGGCAGAAAAATATGACAGAGAACGATCTATGCTGCAAGGACATGAGCAGGTGTGTACAGCTTTAAGATGAATGTTTACAGTGGAAGAGAGGGGTGGACCACTGTGGAAGCCAGAACAGGAATCTAAGCTGGAGTAAAAGGAGCCTCAACCGTGATGGTGGCATTAAGAAGGAAATGGAAAACCGAGACCCAAGAAACGGGCTAGAGCGGACATGGCTCGTGTACTGACTGGGCATGAGGGTCAGGGAGAGCGAGGACGTGAAACAGGCCTCTGTGCTTCCAGCCCGAAGCACTGTCAGGGTGAATCGGGAAGGTGAGACTTAACTTCAGGAGACAAGAATGATGATTTCCGTTTGAGAAAGGCATCTGGCAGGTGGCTGGTGATGCGGCTGTGGGCTCCAGAGGAAGGCCAGGAACACAAAGGACAAAGACGGGAAGTGAGGACATGGACAGTGGGAGAAAAGAAAGCAAAGTGAGAAGCAGGTAGTTAGGACCCACGCTGAGCACCTGTCACGTGTTTGCTAATTTCACCGTCACAACCCACTAAAGAAAGAATGGGAAAACACACTCAGAAAAATTAAACAATGTGCTCAAATATCCACAGCCAAACGAGTAGTGGAGCCAGGATTTGAGTTCAGGTCTGTCTGACTCTCATACCCAGGCTATTAAGTAACATTCTCTGCAATGGGATTCTTAGACGTTTGAGGGGAGAACTGGATAAAGAAGTGAAAAGAAGGAGAATGAGGACTGGCGGAGCCAGAAAAACCATGGGATGAGAGAGCTCCGAGGGAGAACAGGTAATCCGCCAGGCAGAATGCTGCCACGGTCTACTGGACTTTGTGTTTAGAAAATTATTGGCGGATATTAAGACATGATTTTATTTGCACAATAGGGTGTAATTACTCATTCAGGAAGTTAGGAAGAAAGGATAGCAGCAAGTATAAAATCACTTGACTTTGAAGGGAAGGAGAAACTCAGGCGGAGGTAGGGTTTTTGTTTTTGTTTTAAAGTTTAGAGGAAACTTGTTTAAGCTCTTAAGTTGAGAAGGAAGGAAGTGGTGAAGGAGACAGTGGGTAAAAGACAAAGGGAAAGAAATAACTGATGTGACAAAGTCATGGAGGAGGCAGTAAGGTTGGGCTGAAGAACTCAGTTTTGACCTTGAGAATGAATCAAGGGCACATTTTGCTTTGACAGCAGAGGGAGTGATGTAAACATAAATAACAATTCTGACAAAACATGTTGAATAGAGGTGAAGGAAGTCAGGATGATCATACTGGACATCCTTGGTGTTCTTGTTTGGGCCATCTAAAGATAATGAGTTTTGATAGAAAGTCTGGACTGGAGGATTTAAGATGAGAGGAAAAATCTGGAGTAACCGCTGTGAAGTCTGAAATGAGTAAATACTCGGCACCAGGGCCTAGCCCCAGTATTAGAAATTTGTATCAGTTACAAATGGCATAGAAAGTTGATTTTCTCCAGCAATTTAACCTATGCCTTCATCAATCTGGGCTGGCAGGAAAGTATTGTATGTGTCAGAACGTCTATATGTACACACATGCCATGGATGAAGACAGCCATCTGTGGAACAGGGCTGCATTTTAGTTCCACCAGCTTTGTGTCCAGGTGGATATCATTACTCTCAAGGAAAGAGTGTGTAGAAGAAAGATCAAATGCCAGCGTGTAAAATGGGGGCTGTCTTAGTGTTCCTCACTGTAGCTTTATTAGTGCATAACAGTCTATCAAAAGGTAAATGCAGGCATGTCTACTCAAAATGTGGGAACGAGATGACATGGAAAGGAAGAAAGAACAGGAAGCAAACTGGTATCCTTGGGAGCGGAGAAGCTACATCCTAATGAGAGTACTCTGCACTTACCATTTTAACAAGAGAAAGGACAAGGAAATGTCCTCCTGCTTAAAAAGAAAGCAGGGTCTATCAATAATAAGCTAAGAGCCATCATTATCTTTCTGAACCGTGGCTCCTGGGATGTAAGAGGTGCAGGCTCCAAGTGCTAAAACGCTGCTAATGAATTCTGTGGGAGTTCTTTATGAGAGCATTAGCCCCACTGCTGGGTGGCTGAGCTTCACATTCAGTCCTGCTATTCCCAAGTCTCTATGGGAGGATAAGCTGGGCCAATGAATTCCGTGTCATGCCCGGTTCACGGAGCTGGTAGAAATTCTTTGCAATTTAAGGCCATTGCTGTGACATTCCCTATAAGGTTCCTTTCCCACAAATCCATTATATCCAACAGGAGGGGCCAGCAGACCCCATGGTTGATTGATGCAACAAGTCCTAAGGTGTCTGGGCTATGAGAGCATCTATGACCACCGAACTACTATGAGTTGATCCATTTGCTAATTATCAGGAATTTTCTGGGTATTTGGAAAGGTAATAGTGCCAATTTTAACATCCTCTCCAGGTGAAATAATCACTGAAAAATTTAAGACCAACAGCTGAACTACCAATGCCATTTACCATATTCATGGGGGCATGATTACTATCGAAACTATGGGGTTTTGGTTCAGGATCGCAAAGGGAAATTTTTTTGCTTGGTGTACAAACAAGCAGTCTGAAGGTGACTGCAAGTACATAAAGTTCTTTCATCGCCACCTTTAACCTAATAACAGTCATGTTTAATAAAATGTCTCAGTAGTTTAGAGCACTTATAAAAACAATATTTCAGGTAATCCTTAGTGCAACTAGTGACATGTGTGGGGAGGGCAAGACAAGTATTACCATCATTTTATTGATGAAGAAACTCCAGGTCCCTGCCACACTGTCACTAAGCCTAACTCTGAGTACCCTCATAACTGGGGGTATCCTTGCCCTTTGAGGCATCTGATTAAACCAGTTTCATATGACTAACTATAAGGAAATTTTCTTTGCTGAGCCAGAATGTGTCACCCTGCAACTACTCCCAAGTGTCCTAATGTTCTCCTTTGAAACAACAAAGTAGAATCTAATTCTCTTACACAGGAGAGTTCTTTAGACATTCATTTAGCTCCAATCAACCATCCACAGCTCTAGCGATCTGATGCTCTTCAGCAGTTTTTTGATAATATGAAGTTGTGTGTAAAAATTTTTTTCCCTAGTCCTGTACTGTTCAAGCCATTAGCCACATGAAGTTATTTAAATTACAATTAATTAAAATTAAATAAAATTTAAAAATCAGATTCCAGTCACACTAGCCACATCCAGCCACATGTGGCTTGTGGCTGCCATACTGAACGGTGCAGAGCATTTCCATCTTTACAGGAAGTTCTGACAGATGGCACTATTCTAGACCCTTGAACGCTGTCTGAATTTCTGGCCTACAGACTGGTTTCACTGAGTAACACCCTTTTCAAAGGGAGTATCTATTTTATCTGATTTTTTTTTTAATTGTGAGGGGTACTGGTTGGGTAAAGAAAAAGAACTTCACCCCATGTTGTGTCAGCTTAGAAATAACTGGTTTGTGGATTGGCTGACAAGCTTTAAGACTGTCATCTTTTCAAATTTAAATTCAGCTTGAGGCCAATTCATTGCCTATATCTAATACACAAAAACTCTATTATTAAAATGGAAGTAAGTGTTCTTTTTACTTAAACTGACAACACAGAGAAGATGGGCTGCAGAAGCGTATCTTCGCTTTTTACCTCTGGGGAGCCTAGGCACAGGAAAGGAAGGGAACATAACACTCATCACTGACACCTGGAAATTCTTAGTCTCTCACTGACCCTGACTAAACTTTACTTCGGCATCTTGCCTACTTGTTTTTTAAACTTACACAACTTGAAAAACTGTGGTATACTAGCACTGATGATACAGTTGCAAAAGGTACAAAATATTAAGGCACAAAGTGACCTTTGAGATAATCTAATAAAAATCCCCATTTGGTAAGTAAACAGAGGCTCAGAAGTTGTCATTTTGGTGTAGAAGCTAGCCTCTCATTTCTGGGTTCAGTGTCCTCCTGTCCACTGTGGTGCAGTGGCCCAGCAAAATATCTGTTTGACTTTCATTTGTTTATACCCCGTCCTCCTCTCCAACCATACCATCCTTTAATGATACACAATCCTTCTAATTCAGATAAGCTGCAATGGATACTTGTAGTGTGGTATCCCCAAGGTAAGATTTCCATAAGTCACACACAGACAAAGGGTAAGATTCAATGAATATATTAACTTTCTTACTCTGAATCCCTTAAGGGTTTTCCTATAGGCCTAGGAACAGGATTCGCAGCCCATATTTTCAAAGCATTTGTATCACACTGGGGTAAGCCACACCAGAAGTACCAAAAACGAAGAAGCTTTAAAAATGTTCTTTGTCAATAATGAGTAGGAAATCTCTGGGAAACAAGATCGTAGAAAGGAGACACAGAATTGACAATTAATAACGATGACGAAGCTATGTCAACGGTGACAGCCAACATCTGAGCACTTGTTATGATCCAGACAGTGGTCTCGGGGTCTTCTTTGAATTATCCTATTATAACCTCACCCCTATGACACAGGCATGTTTGCTACTCCCATGATATAAATGAGGACAAAAGGATCAATAAGCTTTATGTCCCATCCTCACCCATTAAACCATCAAGCTAAGTTTTATAAAAGCTGGTGGGCTGAAGCATAACTTAGAGAAACATACGCAGCTCACGACAGGCCTTTGGAGAGGGAGAAACTACAGAAACAGCTTTTGAATTTGATTTTTTTTAACTGGTTAAGACAAAATCTAGTTGTAGTTATCCTCAGTTTTAAATAAAAAAATCAAACGGCCAAACTAAGAAAGTCTTGTCAATTTATTTTTAAATGCATTTTATTTTACTTGTATAACATTTTAAAACTTGTATTACAATAAAATCAACTTGGCATGACAAGTATTCTATCAGAAAACAAGATCCTCTTTTGTCGGTTGCATCAGGAGCCATTATCATCAGAAGGGAGCTATATTTGGCGTCGAACTTTCCTGTGAATGTTCATGAAATTTGTCTTCTGAACAGACTGAGGAATGGGGAGAAGTCAGAAGAGAGCAAAGGTCTGTTATTCCAACGAGCCCACTCCACAATCTTCTGCCTAAACTGGGCCTGCTTATTGAGGGTGTATAAAATTCATTTCTTCTGTTCTCCATCTCCTTCCCACACCCTACACTACCCTCCCCGCCAAGGAAGCGTCCAATCCCAGGAACATATTTTCTCTCCACCCACAAGCAAAGGCTTTACAGCATCCAAACGCAAAATTCAAAGATCTGGCTCTAAAGATGCAGTTTTGTTTTCATCTCCCTTCCCCACATTTCAATTGGCTATTTTATCAGTTAGTAAACCCCCAAGAGCAGATAACATCAACCCTCTACTCACTCTCCAACAGAGAGAAAGCCATTATTCTGGTCAAAATTAAGTAAGAATTTTGATTTGGTCTTGGAGTACTTAGAATTGTTAAATAAAAATATGAACTCCATTTGCCTTAGAGCTTTAATGCCTCTATCACTTAACTTCTCCCCTCTCAGATCTGCAGGTAGAAATTAATAGAGAAAACATGCTGCAAAAATAAGCCAATGATTTTTTCCTGTGCCCAATACAGTATCAGCAATCCGTTTAAGTGACATGAGCTTTCAGTGGTATGTGAAGTACCTGAATAATAATCAGATATCTGGTGCATGTTGGTATGAAAAAGATGTTGGAGACATAAGGTACAGCACATGCCAATAAAAAGGCAAGCTTCTATTTGAATAACTGATAGGGTTTAGGCCAGAATGTAAGAGACGGAATCTTGTTTATAATGCCTATCCTTCTCATTTTCACATTCTTTGATGACTTAATTGTGTTAAAGAAGTCTTGCTCTCTCTGATCTCTGTACCATCAAAACTTGTCCTATAAAATGTCATTTACATATTTAGACTCTGGTGTAAAAGTCTGAGAAAGAGCTTTTCTGAGGTTCTATATGTACACCAATATGTAAGTAGTATAAAATTGTAGGATGAGAAATACATCACTTTTTAACTACAGACAGAAACTTAACCCACTAGTTCTTAACTGATGGTTCTGAGCCAACCTGTACTCACAAGCGCTTCAAAAGTTGTGAAGACGTCACAGTAATCAAAATGTAGTTACTACTGTAGTATAGCCATGTGCTTTCAGTGTCTACAAAATTCACTGGTAATTAACACCGTGCTCACCTGGTGTGTTTCTCTGAACATAAACCTTTCTGAACAGGAGTGCTCAGTGCCTTCTCCTACAGATCTAAGAGGCAATGTCTCTATTTGGTAAATGAAGACTTGTCATTACACTCTGTCACCTCTTATTTTAGGCAACTAAAGTATCAATATTGCTCCATCTATTCAATTTTTAAAAATTAAATATACACACGTATTTCAGGGCATGTCCGAGAAGGGATAACAAAATATACTTGGGCTTTAGTGTGGCAGCTGAGAACTACTGTCCCCAAGAATGGGTTATATTTATGAGGTACTTAATACATGTTAAGCACTGCTCTAAACAATTTGCAGGTTTTAATTAACTTAAATTCTTCTCTTCACTTTATTGCCACAGTGACAATATTTGGTAAAGTTCATTTATGATCACAGCTCAGTACTTACAGGTAATTCATGGCTTAACTGAACGAATTTTAGTCACATTTTTAAATAATTAGCTTTATTATTTAAAAATGAGCCATTCCCAGGCTATCTCCAACTAAGAAACGGATAACATAGGGGTAGAAGTAATAAGTTTGTGCTTAAAATGTATTTTAAACTTTACTATTGATACCCTTGAGGCTAGGTACATCCCCAGAAATGTCAATGACAGAGAACTAAAATGGACAAAGTGAGGTATGACCTGAAAAATACCTTTAAAAACTTTCGGGGCTTATGGGGTTCGCATAACAATTCCCTCATCTTTTTCCTCTTACTTCAACATGGAGAAAGCCTGATTGCTGCCTCTTACAAGACAGCCAGCCTTCTAGTCTGGCATAAGCCTCGTTTGAAAATCTTGAAGTCAATGGAAGTTTGACAACATCAGCATGGGAGAAACATGACCTGAGCTAAGTTTCAGTCACTGTCTGTAAATATTCATTGGGCTATGCTACACACAAATAAATAAACTTTAGGTCCTTTTAAAAGGAAATAATTTTTTAAATGCACTATTACTAGGGACAAAAATCAACACAGAACATAGTTCCTCATGGTTTATAAGTGGGGGATTGTGGAAGTAAAATCATCTCATCTGCTGGGTCAATTATTACTTCCTCTTTGACAGACAAGACTTTCAGCACATGGGTTATGGACACCAACACACGGCATGTTGCTAAACTAGGGGATTCGGATACAGTATCTCATTTAGAACTCCCAAAAACTCTACACCAAAGCTAAAGAGTTAGTTTTAGCAGCACACAGAGAAGGTTAAACTACTTACTCAACAGGTCCCATTTTTACTTATCCAGGAGACTTTCTGTGACTAGCTCAGCGACTTTCCGGGATGAGGTTGTACTCAAAGGTAAACTCTTTTTTTTGCTTCTTTTAGGTTGGTGACTCTAAAAATATTTCAAGGCTAAGGTTTTATCATATATTTTACGGTGTTTTAACTAAGCCCCTGTTCAAGCACTTACACGCAGATTAAACTGCTCTTAGAAATCTAGATTACTACAAGGCAGTGACTGCAGGAGAAGAGTGCAGGGGAGAAGGCCTACATTGCTCTGCTGTGTCGTTCTTACTTCTGTGGTCTTGGTCAGGTCACGTAGCCTCCCTGTGCCTCAGTCTGCCCACCAGTGAAACACGAATGATAATGCCCTCGACACTGCATAGTTGTAGTAAGGTTTAAAGACAGTGTATGTAAAGCTCAGAGCATATATGCCTGGCACATAAGAAGGACTCTGGTGGGCAGACTAGCTGTAATTTAAAAACTGCCTCCAGGCATTGCTATGGGCCCTTCATGAAGACAGTAATGTATTTGAGGTCTTTCATTTTTAGAAGATAGTGTCAGATTTGTTAATCCCACTCCTAAAATCAGAGGCCAGTGGAAAGTTTTGCTATTACCAAGAAATCATGAGCCTAGCCTATACTAATGGTTATGTAACACCATTAAACACTGATGTTTAATTTGCTACATGCAATAGGAATAATTTTCAACAAATATACGATTATGTTACATCTTTAAAAACAAATAAAAGATGATGTCCCCATAAAAAAAAGATATTGAACTACGTATTATCCATAGTTTAACAGCTTCTTCTACTCATAATTGTTACTTGATTACACAATAAAACAAGGCTTACCAAAAATTTGCATTAGAAAAACATATAAGACAACTTTACCCATTTATTTGGTTGGGTTTTTTCCCCAATCTTTCAGAAAAAAAGATGGCAATCACTTGATAATAGATAGTGAAATGGCTCAGCGGAGCTCACAGGAAACCTGCATTTAATGAACGTAAGCCTGGGAACCGCCAGCCTCCGGATCAGGCCGATTTCTCTAAGTTCAGTTTCATCTACTCAGACTCCCACGGACTTACAGACTTGGCGTCCAGGCATTAAGAGTTGCAATTTAACCATATTCCTTAAGTTTATATTGACAAAAATATGGCAGCACAAGTCATTTGTCTTTCTCCCATAAAAACTGCATTGAAAGACCTGTGCCTCATACTGTCCACTGTTGTTTCAAGCTCCTTTATAATTTCTTCTCAACATTTAGTGACAGGGAAGCATTTCTCCGTTCAAATGAATTTTATTTATTTATTTTTATTCATTTCAATGTCCCCTTATATTTAACTTGCTTGTTTGTTCTGTTGATCAGTATGGTATTTGTCTTTTACCACCTGGCTTATTTCACTTAGCATAATGCTCTCCAGATCCATCCCTGCTGTCCCGAATGGTAGACATTCCCTCTTCCCTTCTCCTGCGTAGTATTCCATTGTGTAACTGTACCACAGTTTCTTGATGCACTCATTTACTGACAGGCACCTAGGCTGCTTCCAACATTTGGCTACTGTAAATTGTGCTGCTATGAGCATTGGGGTGCATAGGTTCTGAGTGAACATTAAAGTTTCATCTTAATAGCTGATACAATAAAAACTTTAAAGGAAAGAATAAAGACTAATCTTCGATTTTTAAGGCTTCAGGAACCAGCCTGAGTTTTGTGCCATTTTTGGCGGGCGGCGGGGGAGTGAGGTGGGGTTGCGGTAGGGGCTAAGTTGTCTGGTATAATTATCTTCACTTTTCTCAATTTTTCCTAACTTGCTTAGTGCTCTGTTATTTAGTGGTTTTACACTTTATATGTGAATCTTTTATTAAAAATGCTCTCAAATCTAAGGACGTACAGTCAATCAACTTATACATATTTTCTAAGGCTTTCATGTCCATATAACTGAACAGCAGCTTGCAAAGGCAATAAAAAACTCACTCTATGTTGCTGATGTATGCTGTTTAAAGTCCATGTCTCCTGTTGATGGTGATCTCCAAACAGATCAGCACAGGGCTGTCCCGCCGGATTTTTAAAGTCCGCTACCTGACTAAACCCCTGCATTCTTCAGTTTTAACAGATATTTTTATTAATTAATGTTTGTGTTACTTGTCATGAATTTAAGAAATCAATAAATGCCAAGTAGAATTTCTTACTGTTCTTCAGCCTTTCTATTAAAAGGGAAATTGGAGAGAACCCAAATTTAGTATTTTTATGAACTCAAAGATGTGAACCTATGTAATTATAAATCATACATCAGGACTGATTTTTATATGGTGAAAGGTCTTTAAAAAAAAAAGAGAAACCACAGAGATCCAACTTTTCAGTGGGCAACATAAACTGGGACACTCTTTCTGAAGTGAAATGTGATAGTCTACAGCACATTCTGAAAAGGGCTTCATTTCCTTTTACTGAATAATTTCACAAGGAGATATGCACTCCAAAGAAAATCACTGAGATACATTATGCATAATAATGATGAACTGGAAAAAATCCAAATATCCAAAAATAGGTTAGACAAATAATGGCATTATCAATGTAATAGGATACTGTGCTGTCATTGGAAACCAGGATTTGGAAAGACATTTAATGACCTTGAAGAAAATCTATGTGAGACACAGAAAGTAGGAGGATCGGAATACTTACATCAAAAAATTATTAAAAGTGGTCACCTTTCAATTTCATTATAAGCATGTTTTTTACTTTGAAATATTCTGCATTTCCTGAAATCTCTAGAACGCAACTATGTTACCTCTATAATCAGTAAACCAAAAAATTCTATTAAAAGACAGCCTGTGGGTATCGCCTTTTGAAAAGGGAGCCGGTCTCAGTCTCACAGCAGATTTTCCTCCCTGTGCTGCTCTTCAAGACGTTTGCAGGGGATGTTCAGAGACATTCGACCCAGAAATGAGCATCACCTTCAAACTCTCCCAACTTCAGACACCATAGTGGACCCAAAATAAAGGTTTGCGAGTAAGCCCTACAGACTGCTAACAATGCCCTCACTTCCAATGAAAAAATCAGCAGTTCGGATCCAGAGTTACTGCCCCATGGCAGGACACTCTGAATCACATTAAGAGACAAATCCACTGAGTAAAACACTGAGGTACAGTTCAAAGCCGGCTAAAGCTGAAGCAGCAATCAAGTAAATACTGTCATCTACAGCTCGCTGGCCTTAGTCTTCCTCACTTGTAAACAGGGGTCTTTGGACTATAGGCACTTTAAGCCTCCATCCTGCTATGAAGTTCCAGGGTTGTATGATAATCGTCTAAGGAATCAGACAAGCTGGATGATACCCAGTGAGAAAAGGATCCCCTGCTTTCTTGGACAGTGTGACGTGCAGGGGTTCCTTGGCTTCTGGGAGGAAAATGGCAGATGTGAGGACTGCAATGTTGGCGATGGGTGCCAAACTGCAGGGAGGAAACAAAATGCCATGCCCTGAGCTCTGAGAAGGGGGCCATGCTGGGGCAGCGGGCATGCTGGCTGGGTCCTCTCTCCTGGAGCAGTGAGAGTTGTAAAATAGGGCCCGAAGCATAGGGTTAGAGCAGAAAGAAGCCAGCTGATGCTTCCCCTTCCTACCTCGCGCCACAGTCACCAGAGAAAAAAGAAATGGCAGCATATGTGTCTAAGAGAAAAGGTAGGGAAAAAAAAATAGATTTTTTGTAATTCTTGACCTGGTGGAGGGGGGAACAAACAGGAGAAGGATGCGGGTCCCAATAAAGCCTTTTGGTAATAAGGGAACATGTGCAAGCAGATGGGAAGGCTCATCTCTTAGAGAGGAAATGGGGGCCGTAAGATGACCTTTATAAATCTCGGAATTATATAGCATTCCCTGGGGTACTTCTGTCTGAAGCTAGTGTAACCCACAAGGGAATTAGAATGGATAGAGGCTCTGTCTTTCCTCTAAGTTCCTGTGCTAGAAAACTAAACAACATCAGAGTAGGACCCAAGTGAAACCACTGAAGCCAGAACAGTGACTACGCGAGGCTGTAAGGGACGCAGCAGCATGGCGTATGCCTGCGTGTGCGTGCACGTGTGCCTGTACAAGTGCAATGTCTCCTGGCTGCCAGACCAACCTCGGCTCCCTTCTCTTACCCAGTGGTATCACCGGTCTGCTTTCCAGGAACTGCTCTGTCCTTCAACAGATCCCTGGGACCCCTGGAAAGGGGAGGAGGGCAAAGGACTGCAAAAGGCATCAACTGAAAGTTCAGAGTCCTCATGAGGACAGGAAAGGCACCAGGCTTGTTAAAGCAGGAACGGAAAGCTGAAGCACAGTCGCAGGGAAGCTCAAAGAAAACAGTTCCTCAAGGCCTGGGCTAACTGCTTGTTTTTTAAACAGAAAGGATGTACTAGATGGGATGAAAATGATGGCCAGAGGAAACATCTTCAGAAAAGAGACAGCATGTGTGTACATGCAGTTCCACACACACTCTTTCACTCACGTATCCTCTCACTCTCTCCTGACACCTTAGGAGAAGAGCTCACAGGAGCAGGGAGTGACAGGCAGCAGACAGAAAAAGGGTGAGCCCAGACACACTACCCAATACCACCTGCTTGGTAAGACTTTGTTATTCTTAACTAAAACCCTTAGTTCAGTCATCTTTAAGGTAACAAATACTCTAATACAACTTGGTGTTTTTATTACTGAAAACACTAAATAGTGATGAATGGATTGCCAGGAGGATATAAAGCAAGAGGACAGAAATTCAAGAGCAGGTTTAGGGGAAAGGATGCATTAAATTAACTCAACAAGATAGGCAGTAGTAAGTATAGCCATTTGAAGATAATCATTTTTGTTTTTTTTTTCCAATGACTAAAATAAGTTACAGTATTCAATCCAATTTAGTCTAACTGACTTGCTGTGGGTTCTATAAACTTAATCAATGTCTTTGGTTTTCAGGGCATTGTACAAAACTGGAGCTTTATAAATAAGTATCAGAAGTGTCTGTCAATTGCCCCTTTTGGGATTTGGTATAGCAGGTTTTAAACCCCAACATTATCATTCATTATGAAATTTTAAAAAATTTAAGCCTTAATATTATCTACATTGGCTGATTTAAAAGTTATTAATGGTAAGAGTACAGCAGGCTGGTGAGAGAGGAAGGATGGAGGCAGTGGGAGAGCACAACACAAATCCTTCTGCTCAGAACCTCACAAATCCTTCATGTTCTCAAAGGCCCAACTTTATGGGTTCAAGAAGAACCCATATTTAAGGGATTCTCTTTACATTTTAAGTCAAAAACTCTTGTTTTAAAGGGGTTCTTGTGTCCAGTTATTATTATTAAAGATTTTATTTATTTACTTTCAGAGAGAGGGGAAAGGAGAAAGGGAGAGAGAAAACATGATGTGTGAGAGAAACAGCGACCAGCTGCCTCTCTCACGCTGCCAACCAGGGACCCGGCCCGCAACCCACACATGTGCCCTGACTGGGAACTGAACAGGGGACTTTTCGGTCTGTGGGTCTGTGCGCAATCCACTGAACCACACCGGCCAGGGCTCAAAAACTCTTGAACCACAAAAACTCAATAAAAAGGATTAACACATACTGAAATACTTTAAGCCTCCAAGAATTGTAAAAATTAAATGAAAAGGGTACTGACTCTGAAATTTTTAAACTACTTATTAAATTAAAAACATTTTATGTATTAATGACCAACAACAGCCTTTACTATATATGATTACTTCATTTAAGCAAACATTCATTAGAAAATTACTGCCAACAAAAATGCAATGTGCTTGCTGACCCCCCCCTCATGCTTATGTACATGGTATGAATATAACTATGCACACAAATAAAATGTGACGCAGACCAATTTATGGGAAACTTCAGTTCGAATTACGGCCTAACTGCTCATACAAAAATTTTAAAAAATAAATACAGAATTGTTATCCTAAAGTCTAAAATGTAATTCGAACAACTAAAATATCTTAGAGAAGACATTTAAGGAATGAAGAAGACCAACTGTCAGAATCTTAAGAACTTTAAAACTCAGTGCTTTTACAGCCAGTTAAACATAAGATGATTAAAGCTCTCCTTAAAATCTTTGCAATATCCTTTCTATCTCACTTATTTGTTTAGCAAATTGATGAGGACATCATGTGTCCACTTCCCCAAAATTCACTCATTAGAAGTCTTTCTAAATTGAGAAAATGTAAGTTTGTGTGTACAGTGACAAATAGGTGAGAAACATTTCCAGAAATTCTGAGCTCAATTGCTTCCCAAAACATCACTTTTTCCTGTGACAATGGGAGGTACCGCCAGTTTACTAGTTTGAAGGCTTCAAGAGAGTAACTGATCAGTATCCAAAAAATGCTCAAAAAGATGTCTTCTTATACCAACGTGTAGTGGTGAATGAATTAGTAATATTCAAGGCTACTTCGTGCTGAAAAAGCACTGGTGACATTCCTGAGAGGCATTCACATTTTTTCCATGCATGTTTACATTAACAATCTCCAAAGTCTGCAGGCAGGCACACTAAGGCCATGTGTCCTGCTGGGTAAGAGTTTACTGCAATACAGACACACCTTGTATTACTGCACTTCACTTTGTTGTGCTTCACAGATGTTGTGTTTTTTACGAACTAAAGGCAAGACCATCCACAAAAAGAAAGACTTACTGTATTCTGATACTTGCTTTGTTGTAGCAGTCTAGAACAGAACCTGCAATATTTGCAAGGTATGCTTGTACTTTATTCATGGAAAAGGAGGAGATGTACTAAATATAGTGTCCAAGGTCTCCATGTTATTAGACGGCTGTCTGTTATGTTTGACTTGCCTCCAACAACATTTAAATATATATACACATATGCACAACTCAGCACACTAATACCTGTGTGTGTTTATGAGACAGCCTGCCATATAAGGTGCTTATTTTTCTTTATACATAAGGCAATCATAACACTTTTTTAAAAAAGATTTTATTTATTCATTTTTAGAGAGAGCAGAAGGGAGGGAGAAAGAAAGGGAGAGAAATATCAATGTGTGGCTGCCTCTCGTGCACCCCCTACTGGGGACCTGGCCCGCAACCCAGGCATGTGGTCTGACTGGGAATTGAACCGGTGACTCTTTGGTTCACAGGCCAGCACTCAATACACTGAGCCACACCAGTCATGGAACACTTCCTTGACTCAAGTGATTTCTGTATCATTGACAAATCATATTCAGACTATGTGTTATAGTCTCTAATTTAGGTGGTAAAAAAAACAATGACACCTCGTCTCAATTCTTATAAAGACTGGTTGATCGCTAAATCAAATAGAGAGATTAAAAAAACAAACAAAATATTTTAAAATTCTTAAGCCAAACTTTGGAGATACTGATTCAGTAGGTCTGAATTGAAACCTCAGCTTATAAATGTTTTCAAAATTCCCTAGCTTATGACCCTCTTCCCCCGGATTCGAAACCCTAAGCTAGAGCAGAAAAGGCACTGCGAGGGGGTGGCAGGAACACAGGCTGTGACTGGCTCAGCATTTTCTCTTTGATGGTTTGGCATGCAGTAGCAGAGAGCAGAGTGTCTAGAGGTGAAAACTCAAAGACCGCACATTCATTTCAAGTACGTATTTGGGGGCCACACTGTCTTCCCCATGAGCTTGTGAGAGAGTAGAAATTTAAGTGTGGGGAACAAAGAGGCAGGCGAAGCAGTCAAGTACTACATCTGCAGCAAATGAGTACTCTGCCGCGATCTTTCCAGGACACTAAGGACAGGTCTGAGCTCAAGGTCTAAGTCATCGCATGACAGAGAAAATGAACAGAGTTTGCCTTTAGGTACAAAGAGGAGGTTATAGGTAAGATTACCTAAATGTGCTAGAAGTGTCTGGAGGCAGAAAAACATGGTATGTTATAAACGGATGAACAGAGTGGAGCAAAAAAGATTACATTCCATCTGTGCAGATATAAGCCTAAAACATGGCAATCTTTATTTGGAAAAAAGTTAATGAAGATTATGGAATGTGAAATGACTTTTCATCAACTTATTTCTCTAAAAGAAGCATGAATTTGCATTTTCACTGAACTGATCAAATGTTATCTAAGAAATGCTTAATTGCCTTAATGGTTTAATTCTATTTGCTGCCAATCTGATTAGCAAAGTGTCTGTGTGTGCACCCGTGTGGGCTGGCACTAAATGGGAGGGTGAATCCTATTATTGAAAGACGGCAATGTGGAGCTGGCTGGCTTTGGTTAATTGAGAAGCCAAGAGTGGTGTGAGGAGGTCACCCTATCATTTAATTTTCTTCTTTTCTGTCTTCCCAGTCACTTGTTCATCTCAGAAATTTGCCTTAGGTTTGAGAGTGCTAAGAGCATGTGTTAATTTGGGTTAAGCAGAAGGTGAGCCGAAGTATTACTGCCAGTGTAGTGATTTAATAGGAACCTGGATGTAATTTAATAGATCCTTCGAGTCTCAGTCAGACATGGTTAATATGGATTGGGGCAACATCTGATAAAAGTTAATACATACATTAATCTCTTGGGACCTTGCAACAATACATAACTGAGTAAAAATAATCCCTTTGGGCCTGCATGGGAATTTCTAATGGTAAAGGCTCTGGAATAGTTGCTCTGGGGCAGGGTAAGAGCACCGGATTGCATTTTTGGAAGTAGTTCTGACCTCAGTGGAAGTCACATTCTGTATCTGCGTTTCAGTGTCCTCACACTTCAAACTGGAATGACTTGTTTTAAATGTGCTTTTTAGAGAGCCTTGGGTGTCACAGGTATATCTCAGGATTTGCACAGATGAGCAAAGGATATTTGCTACACCTGATTCTGAGCTCTCCCATCCCCTCACCTTTGATCAATCTGCAGTACTGATGTGCTAGACAAGATCTGGTTTGAAAGAAATATTTCATCAGTTAAAAATATTTGATAACCACTGGAAGAGATGAACTCTACTCTGTATAGTTTTAACAAAGTCTTCCCTCTGAACATACTATTTCTTCTGACAGAAAAATTTATCTTCCTCTTCACAACTTTTTGATTTCCAACTTTCTCAAGAATTGGATCAAATGCCATCTTTTCTCTGAAACCTCCCTCGACAGAAAGCTTGGCTGTGCTGGGGACTTCTTTGTTGGAAAACAGTTCTGTGGCTACATTTGGCCAAGGAGTGATCTTTCCTAAGCTTAAGGTATTACATACTCTGGAAAGTTGGTCAACAATTCCATGCTTTGGATTCTGGGTGATCGAAGGGAAGGTAACAAGTACCCCCAGGGCAATAAATATCCATAGTGCTCATACCCTTTGATGTAGTAATAACACTCACAGGAATTTATCCTAAGGAAATAATAACAGATATGTACAATGATTTATTACAAGGAAGTTCACCTCATGGTTGATAAGGTGTTAAGGGTGAAAATTAGAAAAATAACCTAAATGTAAAAGAAAAAGTTAAATACATGTACAACAATAGTTAAACTTTATATTCTGAAATAACATGTCATTAATTTTCATGCATTGGGAAGATGTCTCATGGTGTGGGAAGATGCTGATTATATGATATTAAGAAAAGAAGGCAAGACACAAAACTATATATAGAATATGCTGACAGTGCTGTTATTCATTACCTCTACTCAAAGGAAACATTAAAAGAGTTGTAGAATAATTGTTACTTTAATTTTCTTCATTGTACTTTGTGTGTTTTTCAAAATTTTAACAATAGATACCTTTCATATTTACTATAATAAACTTAAGTGATTATGAATATTTGGCAAAACAAACATGTTATCTGCTGAAGTAAACTTAAAGTAAATTTGTTTCCATCAGCTTTCTTCAGTTCTTCAACCACAAAATACAAATGACTGGTGAACCTAAATCTACTGCTCTAAGAATTTTGAAGACATGAGGGCTAAAGGGAGCTGATCTTAAGTAGTATGGGGAAAGATTCCTCTAGACCTGGGTTCTAGTCTCCACTATGCCACACATTAGCTGCATAGCTTAGCAAAGAGTTTCATATCTTGGGGCATTAGTTTTGTTCATTGCAAAGGACAGGCATGTGTCCTATTCTTTTTTCTATCTTTAGAACACTGGAAGTTATCAATAATGTATGTTAACCATCATGTAAACTGATGGGTGTAAGAAAGAGTAGAGGGATGGAATATATGAAATATAACGAAAGAGTATGAGCAAAGATGAACTAAAATTTTAGACTTACTGATTCAACTCTTCAAATCCATATTATGAAAGATCAGGCCACAGAATGAAACTTGAAATATAAACAGGGCAGCCTGGTTTGTTTTCTTTTTGACCCTTCCAAACCTAAAATCATGCACCTTCACCAATCCATCAACACCTAAGACTAGTTCCTTAAGGAAAACTCAGATTTCACAAAGAAGATTGAACCAGGGTCAATGCCTACGAGTGGGTAGTGAAAGCCAGACCTGAAGTGGGGCCAGTTGAGCTGGAGACAAATGTTTTGATGATTAAAGCCAGAAGACTAAGGCTTAACTGAATGAAATATGCAGCATGGAACAGTATTCAGGTTGCAAACTGGAGCTCCAAACCCAAAACATAACAAAAAAGCAAAATCTATAAAGAGCATCTGGCTTGAGATAGAACTGAGGTTTTAAAACAAGGGAGTCATTATTTTAGAATAGAAATAAACAATATCTCTTAAATGGCACTTAAAGATGTGGCCTTCACAGGGTCTAAGGTCGAACAGACTGATAGAGCCCACAGTGGTCACCCACTCTGACCAGAATAAGGTAATGGGTATATGCTATATGGAAGTACAGAGAGCAGTGAATAAGGCCTCTCTAAAGGACTTCTCACTTGCAACTAGAGCATGAAAAATAAAATAAGGCTGCCTGCTATTCATATAAATTCCAATTCTATTTTATGAGCAGGGAGCAGAAAAATAGAGAATGCAGTTTGCCCTTCATCTTTCTGACTATCAAAGCTTTTTTAGGTTATGCCACCAGCTATGACTGCTCTCTTTTACACAGTGAAATCATTTCTAAGTGAGTAGCCTAGTAAATTTATAGGAGTAAACTATTCTTGCATATGTCTTCAAGATCTATAATGGAAGATAAATCCTGTTAACCTGGCCATGGCAAAATAATTATTTCAACTGTTACATTTCTGTGGAACAAACAAAACCATTCCAGGCTTATGCATTTCCTATTTAATGGAGAAAGTAGGAAACTCTATGCTCACTGTGCCCTGAACACTGGCTGTCACAGACCAGTGGCAGCCAGAATGGAAGAGAGGCCTCATCTATTATCACCACTGGGTATCAAAGTCCTTTGGGCCACATGTGCTCATATCCACCTGTCCAAACCAGCCTTTAGCAGAATGGTGCTGAGCAAGAAGCAAAGGGAAACTATCATGGTAGAAACATCAGGGCATTTTGGATGCAAAGCAGAAGCTTATCTTTTTTTTTACTGTTGCAGCTCCAGAGAAAATCAATTTTGACACAGAACTGCCACTTTACAAGCAAATAACTATACTTTCCAATAACCTAATCTGTGCAAAGCCTACTGAAAATTCCCTAAAGAACCAGTAGTTAAAACCTCCATTAAATCAAAGGGTTTAATATGGAAGGGAAGAGAGAATGCAGTTTGACTTGGGAATGTAATGGACTCAGTGGGGAAATAAATATGTTGTTTTATGTGTACAGTTACAGAATATGAAAACACAGCATTCATTTCAAAGGGAATTCTCTTGCTGTGCAACTTATTCCTAAACAGATGTGATTTTTGCTTATTCAAAAACATTTAGGTAACAATTACAGCATAATAAATTATAATTGCCATCATCTTCCAGCTACGTAATGCCTTCTATGCAAACACAAAGAAAAGGCAATTACACAGAACTGTAAAACCCATTTTCATGTAGGTTCTGGAGCCTAGATTCAAATAATCTATATCATTCTCACATAAACACTGCATTGTGCCTCATACATACGAGGTCTGTCAGGAAAAAGTCCAACCATTGTTAATATAACAACGGTTTGTGCAACACTAATGTAACCTGGCAGCCAAGGACAGTGGACTGGAATGCGCATGTGTGAACAATGATGACTTCGCTGTACCAGTCAGTGGGGGTGGTAGATGGTAGATGGTGTTGAGTGAGCATGTGTACTATGTGGTTGTCACATTCAAAATGACTGAGTGAGTAGAGCAATGAATCTGCATCGAATTTTTCATTAAGCTTGAACATTCCCACACGGAAACTATTCGGATGATTCAGAAGGCCGCAGCTATGGGCAACTGGTAATTGGCAGCTTCCTCACGACAACGCACCCACCCATGCATCATGTCTTGTGCAGTGATTTTCAGTGAAACATCAAACCACCCAGGTGACGCAGCCCTACTACTGCCCAGATTTGGTGCCCTGCAACTTCTGACTTTTCCCAAAACTCAAATCACCTTCGAAAGGGAAGAGATTTCAGACTGTTGATGAGATTCCGAAAATACAACAGGGCACCTGATGGAGATTGGGAGAACTGCGGGAGGTCCCAAGGTGCCTACTTTGAAGGGGACTGAAGCATCATTGTCCTATGTACAGTATTTCTTGTATCTCCTTCAATAAATGCCTTTATTTTTCATAGTACATGGCTGGATACTTTCTGGACAGACCTCCTACATCCTGCTACGGTAGTTGGAAACCACCTAGCAAATAATGAAGGTTTGTTAATCATAGGCTAGAATGGTCCCCCACAGGGTTCCCTTTTAGGGGTGCCGGGAAAGCTTGCTGGCCCTTAGATATCTTCTTTTGCAGTTTTCATCTACCATCTAACAATCCACTACACCGAGCTTCCATCCACTGGTCACTCAAATGCAAATTCTCCACAAGTGGTAAAACATTACATAGGCAGCAGCATTTTTAAGCCTCAGAATAATTAAGGTAGCAGATTTTCAACAGGACACTGCTTTGAGGGCAGAGAGGGGCAGCAGGGCACTATCTTGATGATCTGATGACAAGAAGTAAGTAAAAGGAATGGTGATCTTGATATGGGGCCATGGGTGCACACTTTCAAAGGATGACAGGGAATTTACCAAGTATGAGTAGGGAGAAAAGATATTCAGGGTGAAAGAAATGGCTCTAACATTCACATATTTTCCCATACCCCTTTTATACCAAATTGTCTTAATAATTTCACATGGCTAATGAGTTCTGGCATAATGATGGACCTGGAATGGCCTCATTCTAACAAAGAGTCATCCTATATCTATCATATTTACCAGAAAAATGTCTCTGAGTAGAATAATATGAATAAGATGGTTTGGTCAGATGACCAAACTTTTCCTAAATCAAATAAACTGATAAAATATGGGAGTTAGGAGACCCAAGATTTATTCCTCGCTACTCCTCATGCTACTCCTTCATAAGAAGTGCCTTAAACTCTCCTAACTAAGAATTGCCTTAAACCCTCCCAACCTGCACACTACACAGTATTCATTCCACCATTATTTACTTGTTACGGAGTCACTGGGAAGTACAATGAAGAACACACAGACATGGCTTCACGGTGCAGACACTGATGTGATCAGGTAACGATGAGATCATTGCTCTAAGGAGGTAAGCACAGAGGATGGGCTAAGAGCAGGGAAGAGACCATCTACCTGCTCAGAGAGCTCTCAAGAGGGCTTTGAAGAGCTGGTGTTATATTTTGAAGGATAAGAAAGTGATTGCTAAAGCAGACAAAGTAGAAAGAGTAGTAGAAACATGTACAGTGGCACCTGCAAAATGACGATGCTGTGTCTGTGGCACTGCCTTATGGCAATGACACATGCACGTTTACAATGTTAACAGAAAGCTGCGCAAGGGGCTGACAGGTGTGTGTGTGGCTTGCTTACTCACAGGATCACCATTTTGATGGAGGCTACAGCAGAGCACTAAATGACCGTCACCTACTCACTTTTTTAGTTTGTTTCTTGTTTTATTTTTTTTAACATTTTAAAATTCCTTCTCTAACTAGAAGGTAACTGTCTCACAACCATGATTTAAAACATGAAAGTAACTAGGAGATACTTATGTATTTCTTTAATGTTCCATTTGCTACTGCTGTTTCTCAAAGTGCACTCTGATTCCCATCCCCAATACTGCATTTTATCCATCACTGGGAAGATCACACTTGCACCCTGTTCCCCTGTTCCTCTTTATGCAATGTATAACTTTAAAAGAAAGAAAAAAATCCTGCCTGCTGAGTTGGTTACACCTAGGACATTGGGACTGATGGTATGCTCCCTGAAACATTTTAATCATTTCTGACTCTTGAAACACACACATGCATTTACATAATCATAAGGAACTCTAAGATCTAAAGGCCCACTGGTGAGTGCTGTTGAGTGGCAACAACCCTACTCTCACATGAGCATTCTGGATGGGACTATGTAGCAGGTGATGAACTAAAGTCTGTAACTAAAGTCTGTGTACGTAATATAATCATTATGTGTCTCAGGACATAAAAAAGAGATTGAAGAACCAAAGTACTTGACCTCTCTACTCCACAAATGCAAGGGCAGCCTGATTACTATATTCCCCAAATCTAGAACAATGCCTGCCATAAAGAAAACAATCAATAAGTATTTGTTAAAGTAGTAATCATTAACTCTGGGGGTATCCAAACACTACTAGTGGGTCCAAAAAAAAAATCAATTGTATGAGTCAGGAAAAAAGAATAAAAAACATAAATGATTTAAATATGTAAAGGAGGAGGAGGAGAAGAATTCTGTACTAAGTCCTGATCAGGTTGAAAAATCTGACACCACAAAAAATGGCAACATCCTGAAGCAGCACCTTCTAATTGTAGCTGGTGTTTTCACTTGTGCTGCTTGCTCTGTGAGAGTATGGTGGCCTTCCACCTAGACCAGAATGTTCACCAGGTTCCTTAATATTTACAAAATAATCCCTTTCTAGTTTATCTTATTTTTCAAGTTTACTAATCTATTCTTGGTCATTGGGATAGAATAAAATGTATCACCTGAGGAATGCCTTTGCTTACCTTAGCTTCATGTAAGGCCTTGATCTTTCATCAAAGGTCAGAACTAAAAAGAGTAACATGAATTCTGTGTCTGAATTTTTTAGGAATCAATAACCAAGGACATTGTCAATTATATCCTCCAACGGGGCCCTAAAACCCATATGATACATTGTTCTAAAAATTTTGAACTAGGCAAAAATACATTGATTCCCCCTACCCTGCTCCTGATAACAAAATAAGGAGCGAGCTATATTTTCTGAAAACAAGAATAACCATATTCTTTCTTTGTCTTGGCCACCAGGAACCTCAGAGTCAATTTTCCAAACAATCTCAGCAATATATAAACATGCATCATTTCCAAAGTTGGTTTCTTATTCTTCCCATTGATACTCACTCTTATTCCTCCTCTTATTAGACTATTCCAATAGCTTTCAAATGCCTTCTTGAAAGCTATGTGGTAAAAATAACTATAACAATAAATACAAATATATTTGCATATTTATATAATTCTCCAATTTGTTCACATAATATTCCTCTGTTCAGTTAAAACACAGGAATTACAAAAGGTCATACCAAGTATATTTTTGTTCTTTATGGCAAATAAAAGTACTAACTGACAAAAGATGATAGAATGTTCAACCACTGTAAAACTAATTTCAATCTGTAAAAGAAAATAACTTTTATAATATTCCATTGCACACATGCATACTTAGGCATATATATATATATATCAGCTGCAGACATAACATACATATGTGATTTCATGGAGGAAGTATCATACCACGTGAAAAAGAAAAATGGAAATAGAGCAAAATTAGACCACCTATCTTCAGCTTAATGCTTTTAAAACCTAGAGGTGACACAGTTATTTCAAATTTATTTTAACTGCCTATTATGTTTGGTTAAGGAAATTTTTATAGCAATACACTGAAAATATGCACAGTATGTAATGACTTTGCTTCTTGGCAGGCAGCATTCTTTAAAAAATCTAATTTATTAGAATAAATGTGACAGTCATAGCTTAATGCCAAACAATCCCAGAAGGGCTGGTTAACAATTGTCAAAGGAGCTGATACCTGAATTGGGATGTGAGGGTAGAGAACAGAGGGACAAAGGAAGGTTAAACTAAATCACACTGACAATGAGAGGAGGGAAGTATTCAATTTCTCATCGGAGCTGCGCTAATGGTGGTCAGTAGAATCTGTATCATACAAAGTACTGGAAGGCAAAAATGAATGACCAAACCAAAATGAGCATGGAAAGGAAAAGAATTAGAATCACCTAAGGGATTGAGAACAGAGAAGAAACTCTTCTTATTACCGACACGAGGTAAGTTTTGCTGACATCCCTCTTCATATCTTTCCTGATTTAAGACATGTTTCCTCTCCAAGGCCTGCCTGTCTTCCCTGATGACTGGAGTAGAAACATGAAAATCCCAACTGTTGAGTGCCTTCTGATATAAAACTATCTGTGCAAAAGGTTTTTACTTAAGAACACTGGCCATTTGTTTTAGGGACTTGGAAAGTTACTTTTTCCTTTATTTGAAACATAAACCTATGATCATTTTTAACAGAGAATTTTAAAATTACCTCCTCACCTCTAAGACATGTTTTAAAAAACCTCTGTGACCAACCTGTTTGGCTATTCTACATCATAACTTTTTATATGTAAGGTTTGCCATAAATTGCTGGTTTCCTCAGATTCCTGGAATTTTGACTTAGTTTACCTTCTTTGTTACATGGAGCATAAATGAATAATGTTATTTCCCTTATCGGTGACAGAAATTTATGAGCATAGTGTGATGCCACATATAAAAAATGCAGCCCTTTTATTAAATTAAGTCTGTTTTCCTATTTTTCATGCCTAACATCTGTTAGAGAATAGAGGGTATTTTTTGCTTTCCCTGTATTAGAAGTATTTACAAACTAATATCTAATTACCACTAGTCTTATCTCTAGTTTCCTTCATGAAGACAAAAACTGGGAATAAATTTTAGCAGTAATCTAGAAAGGAAGTCCACAATCACCCAATTTTCAACATTCCAACTAGCTGTGGACCTTCTGAACTTCCATTATCTGAATCAAAAAGAACAGTAGTCTCACAAAGCTAAAAGTTCTATAAACTAAGACTTCTTTCCATTCCCGATGTTCAGTTCTTTCTCTTTGTCAGGACATACCCTCGAGAATGCTGGGAAGAGGGTTCAAGGAATGAAACTCTAAAATTTCTGTCTCAGGTGGAAGCGGCAGTTGGGCAGTGCCTCCTCCAAAGCAGGTTGTCAATAAGCTTCTATTGAGTGAGTGAATGAACGTATGCAGCACGAATGCAGGAAAGAAGAGGGAGCTCACAGCCCACAGTTTTCTTCCCTGGCCTCAAAATACACTGTTACAGCCCTGGATTCTTATGTGATTATACTCACTTAACACTCAGATGTTCCTTTGATCATATGTGCAGTGACTCATTTTACTTTTTACCTCAATTAATGGCGATTTCACTTGTTAACCATTCAAATGAGGATTTTAAAACCCTTCTTGAAGAAACAGTTGAGGTTTGCAGAGAAAAGTCTGAAATACATGAGTCTCTTTTCTAATCTATGTATCACAAACTGAGCTCCTGAGTCTGGTTAATTTTCAGGTTGCTCAGAATCTGTCTTATTAACACTTTTGAAATGAAGAGACACATCCAATTTTCTGATCCTCTGCCTTTTTACCCTTGAAGTGACAGCATTCTCTACTGGGTCCTGGGTAGATTAAAAGGTATGCCCTACGGGTTGCATTATCTCTAAATCATCCATGATGTATTCCGCTTAGTTTAAATGAGTGAGTCCCATTTGCACAATTGCCCTATTAATTTACTCATCATTGATTTACACCATTTTTTGCTGGAGATCTTTTGCCAGACCCCTATTTTACATGTATTCTCACTAGCTCGGTTTCAGTATTTTACTCCCCTTCAGGCCCATCTCATTGCTCTTCATTTGTCTTCATTTATCTATATTTTACCTCCATCCTCCCCTGTCCCTCCCGCTGCTGCCTTCCTTCAGCTTTACCCTGCTTCTCCTCCATTTCCCTTCTCCGTTGGCCTTCCTCCCCTCTTACTTAACAGCACCTAATAAATCTCCAATTAGAGCTTAGCAGTCCAGAGGAAAAGGTCTCAAGGCTTAAGAAACAGAGGCAGCACAAAGCACTTGATAAAACTCAGAAGACGAAAAAATGCTCAGGCCATATGAAAGCAGCCTGAAATCTAATCTGAGGATTTCAAGTATTAAATTGTTAACAAAGAAGACACTTTTGCTAAGGATCTTATAATAAAGATAGCAAAAATTGTGCTCTTCTGCCACCTTGAAGAAGCTTAGAGTTAATTTTTTTCCTATATTACACCTTCAGAGGCTTATTTTACTCTTCAGCTAACAGGCAGAAACTCCCCTTCTTCAGCTGCAGCCTGAACCAAATCAACGCCTTTGGGAACATCCGAGATCAAAACACCACTGGGAATTACCAAGGGCTGAAATATGGCCATTGTCACTATGATTTCTATAAGCAGGGTTTTTAAATCCTCATTACAAAAAATATTTTAAACAAACCCCAAAAAGTCTTTTTTTGAGATGACATATTAAAGTTATTGCTTGTGGGTTTCCTATTCTTCTCTATCTCAAAGACTCATTTGATTCACTTGCCCAAACAAAAATTAGCAGTGATTTTATGCAAAAATATACACACTAAATGTAAATTGGAAATAACATTAAATATAGATGTTATTGTCCTTCTTCTTATCTCTTATGGGTGAGAATGTCATTTTAATTTTACTTTAGGATTTTTAATTCTAATATCTAGGTAGACAAAAAGGAAAATGTGGTCACCAAAACACTAAACTGGTAGGAAGGAAGAGGTATATCCTCATTAAATTTCATTAGTCCCAAAAGTTTGCTAATCAATTCAATAACTTCTGACTTACCTGGTTTTTTCTCAATTGGCACTTTAACAGGGAACACTATACTCCTAACATTCCTAAAGCATGTGAAGATATAAAAGTACACTGCAAATGATAAGTTATCCTGATTTTGAGCCTCTGTGGCCAAGGATCACATTTACCTCTGTAACTCCCATGTGTATACAATGTAAGATGGATAACATACAGGGAACGATCACAGGACTACTCCTTATTGCCAGCATTCCCCTAACTACTCAGCCTCTCTGTGAAAACCACCACAGTTTAAGAGGTCCAAAGGGATCCCGCCAATCTCGTAAGAAGAAAAAACAGAAAAGCAACAATATACAGAGCTAGGAACAACAACAACAGAAAAAATCAAGCAGGCAACATTAATGGTAAACCAAGGTAATTTTCTGCCTGGTGAAAGAAATAGCTTAATCTTGCATTTTGATTCTGGAGATTAATGTAAAACTCTTGATTCTTATCAAGGAATGAAGCGATGCTGGGAATTTCTATCATATTACATTAGAGAGATGCCCCCATGGTCAAAACTCTGTTAGTAAAAACAGCAATTAGCTCCTGTGTCCGACTCTGATCCTTGCCTTCTTGTCAGACACTGAGGCCTGAACCATGGTACACCTCCACTGAAATTTTAAGGAGACTTTGATTTTACCTCAGTGCCATGGAAGTGGCATCCTGTGGTAAAATAAATGAACTAAGTACATAAGCCTTATACAAATGGCCCTGGAGTTATGAGACCAGGGTTCTAGCCTTCACTCAAACACTAAGAATATGACCCACTTTGGCCTCAGTCTCACAGAATTACAGGACTAACAAAGATTTTGGAAATAATCTCTACTCTCCTAAGGAATAGTACTTTTCCACCTGCTAGTCTCCATTTACATTCAGAAGCATATGTGAAGCATTTCAATACATTTTAAAGTATCATTTTCTCTTTAAACACAGTACCTTAGAAGATCCTAAAAACTTCACTACGATTCCCTGTTACCTTAGGTTAAAAATATTTTTCCTCGGAAATCGTCTTTGTTTAAATTGCTTGGAAAATAAAATTCCTCATGTGCTACTCGTCATCATAGTATTTTAGAGCTGAAAGAATACCTGAAAATATCAATTCCAGTGTTTTGTTTAGCTGTGTCTTCGTTTTTTAAACTTTATGGCCAAAGGTAGAGGGTATGGTAGCACACAGTCAGAACCCTGGACCTGAAGCTCCAACTTAAGCTTGACCTACTTCAAATTTACCCGCTTCTGTACTTGTCTTCTACAGGTAAGCCTTCAACCCTTTGGTATCTTCCTATTGCTCTTGGGTCAAAGGCCAGAATTCTACACTTGGCCTGCAAGACCCTGCTCAAGGTTTCCACCCTTAGCCCCCTTCATTCTGCCAATGCCCTCTCTGAAGACATGCTTCTGTGCTCCACGCTCCCACGACCTCTTGCTCATCCTCTAATCCACCACTTACACGGGTTCTTTCCTGTTTCAGAGCCTTTGAACATGCTGTTTCCTCTGCATGGCTCAATCATCTCTACCTTCTCCTGGCTAACTCCTCTGCATCCAACAGATATCAGCTCAAATGTCGGCCCTGAGCTGGTCCATGCTTATAGCCCCTTAGAGCATCATTCATAGCAATCGCCACAATTGGCATTTAGTCTTCGAAGGTTGCTTTGTAAAAGTCTCCCCTGCTGAGATGTGAGCTCGATGAGTGTAGTAACTGCATCAACTGTTCACCAACATGTTCCAGTATCTTATTCTGGGCCTAACACACAAAAAGGGCTCCATAAGTATTTGATGCACAGATAAATGTGCCAATGGAGGATGCTATGTATACAAAGGAGTACACTAACGTCAAGAGGTCAATACTAAGTATCAAATAAGTAATAATGTGTGACCCAGATCAAGACTCTTAAGCAATTACAAAGAACATCCCTATGGAGGCAGTAGAAGATTTCAAAGGTAGATGAGGAAGGCAGCGCAAGTGTCAAGATTGATGCATATTGTGTAACTTTTTCTGCATCATTTACTTCATTAAATAAATTGTCTCAACAATTATGTTGCTCCTGATTTCCAAAGGTGAGAGGACTGCAGTAAACGGCAGAGTTGAGAGTCCACTTTATGTCTGGTTAGACTAAAAACAAAGTAGTTTCCACTGTACCGTGCTGCCCTGCCTCCTATAAAATATACAAGGCCAACAAAGGAGGCAGCACTAAGGCTGGGCCTCCAAGGACAGATGCTGAGGGGTTCTCCACGCCAGTGTCTTTTGTAATCACTAAGTGGGAAATATACTATGTAACTACCCAGTCATTATGGTTCCTAAAGATAATATGGTATAGGCAATTGGAATGGGAATTTACTAATTTATTCCAAATATAATTCCCATGTTGACTAAAATGTTAAGAGCTTCTAATAGCGCAGAGGTTCACAGAGAAATCACCCTATTAGCCCACTTAAGGAAATCAGTATGGCTCATTCTATCCAGTTTTATTGTTAACGCCTGCCAAGTCACAGTATATGGTTATTTGTACCCATAATGACAAGCAATGAAGATGATATTTCAATTTAACTAAAAGGAAGCAATATTAAAGAAAAATATAACACACTCAGAGGAAAGGAGCCCTCTTTTGTCCTCTCCTTCAAATCCTTGCATTTCAGACAGAAGAAAGGAGTTATCGTTTTTTTGTACATTGTTTCAGGTTTCAAAACAAGCCCAGCTTTCTGACACAAGGCACATCCAATCTCCACATCACGGTTGTTTTCTGGTTTCTTTGTTTTGTTCTGTTTTTATTTTTTATCAGTTTCAATTACTTTAAGGAACTTGGGGAGTGTTTCCTCAAAAATGTATAGGATTCTGTGAGGCGCCCTGAAAGTCCCTTATACTTCTGCTCTTCTCCTGACCTTCCATGCTTTCTATTATCAAGAACCACCCTGAAAAGGCCAAAACATATATAAAAAGGTGTTCAACCTTAACTATCGTTTAAAAGCTGCTAAACAAGTGACTTTTTAAAATTGATCAGGTTGGAAAAGATGAGGGGGTGGAAACTGTCACTATCCTGTATTGGCCAGTACATGAGAAAAGAGTTTCTTCCCAATACACTTGATGACATTAAAACATGCATAGCCTTTCATCCAGCAATTCAGCTCCTAGGAAGTGATCCTGAAATGATCCCTGGGAAAATGTGACAAAAAGAAAGTACAAAGATGTTCACAGCAGCCATGTTATTAAATGAAAGCTTCAAGCAATCTAAATATCCATAAATTGGAAAATGGTTAAAAAGTGCATTATTATGCAATGGTATATTATGAAGTCACCAAAACTTAATATGGAGAAATGTACTAATGTGGAAAAATGTTCATGATTTATTGAGCATTTAATATACGACATACATCATTCTTATATGTATTGCTATTTGTTTCATAATGAGTATATAGTACACTTCATTGATTTTAGTTTTTAATAAAAATTGTATATATTTCAGGTGTGCACATGATATTGAGAGTGAATGATTACTGCTACAGTCAAGCTAACTGACATATCCATCTCCTCATAGTTACCACTTTGTGTGTCTGTACCCGTGTGTGACTGCATATGTGGTGAGAACACCTGAAATCCACTCTTTCAGTAAATTTCCAGTATACAATACATTATTATTAACTATAGTCATCTAGTTTAGGGAGTACAAACTCTGGAGAGACACCATTCTAGACCTATATAATACGTAATCAAATGAACGAAAGGACTTTGATATACCAGCAACTATTTGCTTTTCTCTTAGAAAATTAAGAGTTTACTGGCTCCTAATTAAGAGCACTCACCTCTACCTTCCTTTCCTTGATTTTGTTTTCCTTCTCTTTTGTTTTTCTGAAAATAAACACTCTTGCTTTAATGTCAATCTGCTTCCTTGCACCTGACCTTTTTCCTTTTGAAAGCTTGAGAAACTGGAGCTTCCAACTGATTCTTTTAAGTTGGAGACTCCAAATCCTTGCTGTGTTATATTAATTGTATCAAACAAATTTCAAGACTCTGAAAATGTAAAGAATAAAACTTAAGTCAGTAAAAATGATTTAAGATACTACAGAATATAACCAAATGCAAGTATATTTTGTATACATAGACATATATACAAGAGAATTACACGTGACATTTCATCAATTCTAAGATACTCACTTTTACACATTTCAGGATCTCTGAAATTAGAATGCATCTTAAAATCAATGGCATGTCAGTTTAATTATTAGTGCATATTCTTAGTGGTACATAATGTTTCATTTTTCAACTGGTGGTACTTTCGACTGGATGAAATATGGTTTTATCACAATAGTTAATTCTTGATAGTGAAGGAAAGGACAGATTAATCAAATATTAAATGCTAACAATCCTTCCTTTCACAACACAAAATAGAAACAAAAGGAAATCATTATTGTTTTCTCCAGGTACAGTATTTTCTCCCATCCCACCCATAGATAAGCCAGTTTGCAAATAAACACACATATTGACAATACAGCCGTCTAAATATCTGGACTCAAAGCACAACTAATAATCTGAATGGTGCCAACAGTAGCTTTTTCAGGATTCAAAATACATCTTCTACCCTTACTACAGTACATAAATGACATAAATTTCTCATCAATAGCATAAAAAATTCATGTTTTGTCTATATAGCAGCTGCTATGTTAGGTTTATGTCAACAATAGGTCTGATTTTTTTAATAACATAAATGTTTAAAGCGGTAGCAATTCCTGTAAAATATCTAGGGGATATTAAAAGTTGCTATCTATCAGAATGGAGGCGTTTCTTGAGGAGGAAGCAATTCTCTGTTTTATTCTTCTTTGTCCCCCTTTCTTTCCCACAAAATCCCTCCTCATTTAGGGTTCACTCCTTCTATCAGTTAAATATGACAAGTGTGGTAGTCTTGCTCCTGCACCCCAGGAAGAATATGTCTGCTGTCCATTCTTCACAAATTCACAAACACATAGTGCTAGTCCAAAATCTATGAGGAAATTACACACCTTTTGGGAAACCAGGAAAATGTCTAACTGCTCCCTCGCCCGCCTCAGGCCTACAATTCTATGATTCTACAATGTTCTTTTCCTACTGGAACTCACTTTCTGAAGCAAGGCAAGCCCCACAAGGGGCCATGAGCACCCTAAAATAATTCTGTCTCTTACAAACACACACACACACCCATCCCACACCCACACAGTCATCAATGAGCACTGCTCCACAAACTCAAAATTAGCATTAAGCTTAACTGAATTTTCTATGTACGTATCTGAAATCCTAATAATTTATGTTATGCTCTTCTATGTACCTATGTTGTTCATTCTGGGTTTTTTTGTTTTTAGGGTTTTTGGGGGTCACTATTTGGGGAGGGAAGTGTTTGGGGTAAGAAGGCATTAAATAGAACAGACCATAGAGTTGGCTGCCTCAGTGAAACCCAAACCTTAAGTTACATAGTCTTTACCCTTTAATCTTTCCTCTGCACCCATGTAGAATATAACAATAGCCTTTAAACACTTAATGTATATTATTTGTTCATTGATATGGTATGTTATTTTGATAATGCTACTCTGAATCTTCAAATCACTAAATAAACTTTAATTTATTTAAGCAAAATAACCACATTTGGTAACTGTATAGTAAATGCACAGATTTTACTATCCCAAATACACTGTAATATTTTTCTTTGTATGTTAATAAATGTTTGAAGGCAGGCTTTCAAAAATATCCTGTTACTTGTATTTTTCAGGTTTTCAAACTGTTGGCCACTGGCTATTCCATGAAATGTCTTTTCTATGTTCCTCTCTTTATGGTCTCTCTCCCACTTTAATCCAGAGAAGAAAACTTTCTCCAGCAGTTACTGTCTTTTACGCTTTGCCAAAGGACTGTCAGAGGAGGGGACTTTCACTGGGCCATCCTACAGAGTAGGTGTGATCCATCTACTCAAGGGGTCCTTTCTCTGCCTGTGTTTCTCCCTGTTCTGCAGGTACAGCACAGGTTAGTCTGGTCTGTACTTCTGATCCATATAGCTGTCTCGTACGTGGACTGCAGGCCCAGAGCCACATACAGTTCCAATGTATAAGTTATGGGCAGAAGGTTGGGAGGCACCACTTCAAGAGGATCTCAGCAACTCTCTCCAATCCCACTTTTACCTGAGTGCTCCTCATTTCAGGAATTATTGGGTGTTTATCTAGATATTAATAAAGCTAATAGTTTGGCTCTCATTCTCATCCATTTGTTCATACACGTTCTCTTTGCACATGTGTGCACACACACAAACCACATACACACATGGAGACAGATAAATAGATATAAAGATACAGATATGAATACAGACACATAAATGAAGGTACAGATATGAATATGGACACACAGACACACTTTGACAAATCCCTGAAGGAGAGAAGAGGTAAACTACTAATAAATGTATTATATTCTTTTTGAATTTTATCAGTCAGGCAAGAATACCTATATATTATTGAGGAAACTTAAGAGCTGATGAGTAACAGAGAAGAAAAGCTAACAGATTCTTCTCATTACATGTATAAAACCATAACATGGCTCTCAAGGTGTTTTTTGGCTAATAAAGTATCAATCTAATATACTTCCACAGTGTTGGTTGTGGGGTAAGTGGAGGGTGTGTTTTGTTTGGGATTCTGACAACCGATCAGTTATCCAAGCTCCCAGGTGTTTATAGTTTGTTTTCTTTCTCCATTTCTGAATCCATAGATCCTCTATAAGGTTTTACCTCACTTATTCCTAAGAGAGTGAACACTGATGTTCATGAAGAGAATGCATAAGAAGGCAAATGAGGGAGCGATGAGATGTTGAGAGTCCTAAAGCTTTAAGTAACTACCATTTATTGAATGTTTATTATGTGTAGACATGGTGATGAGCTTTAATACATATTACTTCAGTTAACGGACTTCTCACCATAATTCTGTGAAATGGAAATTATTCTCATTTCATAGGTAAAGAAACTACAGATCTGACATTTGAAGTAACTTGCTGAAGACCACCCAGCTAATAAGTGGGAGGGCTGGGACTCAAACTCAGGTCTGCCTCGCTCTAAAGCTCATGTTCTTTACTGCTATGCTATATAGGCAAACCTTGGAGATATCATGGGTTTGGTTCCAGACCACCACAATAAAGTTGTAATCTTTTGGCTGGTAGAGAGTCTTACTGTCAATTTGTAAAAGAATGAAACATCTATGAAGTGCAATAAAACGAAGTGCAACAAAATGAGGCATGCCTGTCTAGTTCCCATTAATGATACACAAACATTTATGTAAAAATGATTTCACAACAGGCAGGGCAACAGACACCTCCAGCCAAACATAGCCCCTTGCCTTCTTAATCTGTGAAAAATGTTATAGCTGGAACTTTTGAGGTGGCATATTCCTTCTGGACAAAATCATGACTTGAATATGCATCTTCAGATTTCATTTTCTGAATCTAGGTAACCAAAGTGTCATCATCTATCAAATGTAGCAGTTCTCTCATTTTAGTGTATATCTGGGAAGCCCTACCACATAGAATTACCAGAGACAAAGACTCTTTTAAGTAAACTTCATTTCCTGTCACACAGAAAGCTGATTCTTTTCTGGGCAACACTCATCTGAGCCTGATTAAATTGCTGTGATGAACTTCAGAGTTGAGACTGCCCTTGAGCCGAACATCTATCTGATCTTTAATTCTACTACCCGCTCATTTCTTGCAGAGCTCACAATTCCTAGTCCCACTGGAGCAGCCTGGTTCAGGTTCTGCATCAATATGCTCACTGCTGAATTCATTTCTGCAGGGAGTCCAGTACATCTGAACTTTCCAAAATCATTTGGCCCCCATTACTGGTAAGCACTGCTCTTAAACAGGTTGTAACTCCAGCTAATAGGCTCCATAATCATAGCTGAATCGAACAAAAGGGTTCAGAAGAGAGAGCCATCAGTCATTTTTATTCCCATCAAATAACCTACAAAAGGCAGAAACGTTCTGATTTCAGAATCTCATGGTCTCAATTTGATCTTCAGGCCTTTAAGAGAGACAGGAGGACAGGAGGAAGAGACCTACTCAAAGGATTGCAAAATCCCAAGCCCTAAAATAAAAGGCTTTATTGTAAATATAACTCAAGAAGACAGAAATAAGGCTTATTCCTGTGAAAAGAATTAAGAGTTTTAACAGACTTCATGCGAACTACTGGAGGTCAGGGAACTTAAGAATCTTCATTCCACAGATGAACTTGTTGATAGGTTCACATTCTTCTTTTGTCTAACTGATAATCAGTCAGAGTAGTCACTAAACTCCTAAAACAATGACAACAACAAAAACACCCCTGGGATGATTTTCAGTGCCTGCTAGGGAATCCCTGAAGTTTTCTTTAATGGCAATCTTACCTTCAAACTGAATTATGAGCACAAACAGGTACAGTTGGTATTTAAATGTCAATGCTTTTATTTTTTTAAAAATGAAATCCTCATTTTAAAAAACATTTGCCACAAGATGCACACTACCTCTACGATCCACATTGAGAGGTTCCTGCGTCGTGCTTGGTAAGGTCGGGTTGGTTTAATGTCAAATATAACAATCTTGGATTCCTGCTTGAAGATAATGGGGGAAAAAGTGCCCACAAATGTGTGTAATGTGCAAAGATCCACCTGGTGTCTAAGCGTAAGTCCAGATGCATCATTTTAAGAAGAGTGGTTCACGCCAATAATCACCTTCAGTTTCTTCAAATGCCCACTAAGTACTTCTAATGTTTTACTGTTTGGTTTTTTAAAAAAGTTGGGGGCAGGGGGCGCAAATGAAATCTAAATCTTTTCAACAAAATGAATTAACATTTTAACCTTGATACTAGTTTTTGATTCCTTTAATAGATATTTAGTTTTTTAATAAGACTACACTGCTACTTATATTTTTGCTCCATCATCTACAAAGTGTCTGTCCTGCATGTGTCTTCTTTGCCAAGGCCTTTTTTCTCCCTTACTTCTTTTAAGAGAAAGTATTATAGATCGGTCTGTTTATTTTTTTTTCTCTCTCTAAATAAAAGCTCCCCCTATAATAATATCTTCAATAAAACACTCTCTCATGCCTCAACCAATGAGGTGACCATGGTATCTATCACAAAGGGCACAGAACAGGAGAGTACAAGGGGATCTTTAATACTTTAATTGATGTCTCTGAATGCAGTTCTACTCTTTACTAAGACCAAAGGGTTTTTCCCTCATTTCTAATTCCCTTTAAAGACTCTTTTGCAGAACTTAACAGTCCCTTATCCGATTTCCTTGGGAAAGTTTTTTATCTATTCTTGTTCTTCTCTTCCCTGAAAGCACCTTCTCAGCATCATCACCTTCCTCTTCATAAGGAAGAACTGCTTAGGAAATTCTATCCTACTCTGCTTTTATGACCTTACTCATCATCTAAAAGTTTCAATTCATACCTCTATGGAGGTAATCTTTAAGGTTATGACTCTAGCTTCGCTCTCCTATGTCTGACATCCACTGGACAGATCCATCTTAGAAGCCCTTCAAATCCCATATAAAATATAAACATCTTAACATGGCCCTTAAAGCTCTAAAGCCGTTAGCCCCAACACACCTCTCCAGCTTTAACCACAATTACAAATCCAAGCATATTTCTCCCGCAAACAAACTGATGACTGACTACTCCAAGAACACACTCCTGCCCTCCAGTCTTGCAATCCACTTCATGTCCTCTCCCCCACATCTTTGCCTAATATAATCTTATCTATTTTACAAAGGCCAATTGCCAAAGTCCTTACTCTGTCTAATAAAATCTCTTTGCTTTGAAATTCAAGCCTATTATTAACCTTTGCTCACACCACTTACATTTCTGTATCTTTTATCATAATTATTTGTGGAGTTTTCTTAGTCAACCTACAGAACAAGAAGGGCCTGCCACTGAAAAACCTACAGCTAACAAGTTGCTTTAGTCAGGAAATATTTTAAAAGTAGATAAAATGGACACAAAATTCATTTTAGAGAAAAAAATTGAAGACTGCTTGAATAAGATCAAAGCCATTTTATGCATTTGTACAAATATGGGATGGTCTTATTTTTGTTTCTTTTACAATTAGTGTTTTCTGGGGATTCCTTTGAATGTTTTATATGCATATTCTTTAATATACTTCATGTAAAATTCCCTTCAGGCTCTGAGCTATTTGTATCTCCAGTGACTACCACCAAGCGAGTTAGAAAGAAGAAAGATGAAATGAAAAAGGTAAAGAGGTGACATTTCAAAACACCAGGGGAGCAAGTCTGAAACTGACTTCAGATGGAGGTAAAGGACATAAAGATTCTAATCCCTCAAAATTTTCTCAGATAATAAAATGGGCATGTGTGTTTCTATTTTATTGTAACAACATACACAAAACAAAACTTAACCATTCTAACCAGTTTTAACTGTGTAGTCAGTGGCAATAAGTACAATCACTTTGTTGTGCAACCATCACCACCATCCCTTTATAGAACATTTTCATCTCCCAAGATGAGACTGTGCCCTTTAATCAAAAACTCCCTATTTTCCCTTTCCCTGAGCCCCTGGCAACTTTGTCTCTATGAATCTGACTACTCTAGCTACCTCATAGAAAAGGAATCACATATATTTGTCCTTTTATGCCTGGTGTATTTCACTCAGCGTAATGTCTTCGAGGCTCATCCATGCTGTAGCATGTGTCAGAATCCTCTTCTTTTTTAAGGTTGAATACTGTTCTGTTATGCAGATACACCGTGGGTTCCTTGTCCACTCATCCGATGAGGTACATATGGGTTGATTCCACCTTTTGACTACTGCGCGTAATGCTGCTATGAACGTTGGTGTTCAAGTATCTGTTTTGAGTCCCAGCTTTCAATTCTTTTGAGAAAATGCCCTGAGGTAAAATTAGTAGATCATGTGGTAATTTTGTCTCTACTTTTTTTTGAGGAAGCACCATACTGTTTTCCAAAAAGGTATGTTTTTGATGTTTAGGAGACAACCTTTTCAGGCCTCCTCAGCAAACCTATGAAATGCAAGGTCCCCTACATCTCTATTATTCTGATTATAAAACTTAGAGCTATAAACCCATCATTGACCTAAAACCTGAACATATCAACCTGCTCTCTTCCCCTACAATGAAAAAGGAAAACTCAAAGCAATGATGCTTCTGAAGCACAGAATAAGAAGCTCTTTTAAGGGAGGAAAAGGAGGAAAAGAAAGAAGAAAGGTGGTGAGGATATAAAAAAAGAGGGCAGAAGATAACGTAGAGAACTTCAGGCAGGGAGGTGCTAAATGGAAGACCAAAAAAAGAATCTGTTATTTGGGACTCACCAAGCACCTTGCTGTGGAAAACGTAATAGCTTAAAGACATTGAGAGGCTATTAAGAAGCAAAACAACTTAGTTTTATGGAAAAAGGTGCCCCTACTCTTACTCATTTCTTTATTTTCCAATTTATAAAGTAATTTCATCATTTTTACCCATTTACCTGGTTATAAAATCCCAAAGATTTTCTAAATCTTATTCAAGTAGAGATATGGAATAACATTTTAAAATGTTTCCCTTACAAATAAATAGCCTACCAAAATGATGTAATTTTAAAAACTGCCCTGTGTCACTAAGTCACTAGCGACTATACCCATTTTATATGGTTGATTCTTGTACTTGAGTTTTCATCTTTTTTCTGTAACCCTATGTTCACTGGAATATACAAAGTTTATGAGATATTAGAATTCTAAGCCATAGAGTGTAATCTGAAGTAAAATAATAATAACAGCATCATCTATGGGTGGAATAACACTAATCCTACTTCTTTGGAAATTTTACTTTGGGCCTAAATTATAACAAATCACAAAGAAAAGAGTTTTGGACTCATGCGTATGTTGCATTACACATCAGACACAAAGTGTAGATACTTAGAATTCCTTTCTGAGGTGATCTGAAGTAAGTGAAGGTAGCGCTCAACTCATGGAATAAAAAGAAACCGGGACATGTACCTCATCTGGTTCCTTTCCTGTCCTCTTACAACTGTTTTCTTAGAAAGATTATCTTTATCTGTGGAAAGGGTTCCATGGTTTCTGGAGCTCAATCTTACCTAGCACAATCATTCCCCAGACACACTTTAGCCACTACCAGACTGCTTAAAATGGGTCTGTCAGGCCTTCTTTGCGGTTGCAAAAATTTTGTGAAAAGAATTAAGAAATGAAAACTGGAGAACCCAATACTGCTCTGTATTTGGCTTAATCATTTTTAAACTTTAAAAGACTAAACAGTAGGTTAGTGGTACATAAAAGAAAAGTGAAAATTTAAAAGATGTTACCAATAAGAAGTGATGACTTGAATGTCTACATACGACATATCCCTCCCATCGGGAATTACATGTTCCCTCTGATATTTTCATCTAAATGTTTACTGAAGAAGCTCCTGCTTTCACCCACATTATTTTGATTAATGCATGAAAAGGTTCAAGAATTATAGAAGAGAAATCTAAGGTGAGTGTGCATTAAAATAAATGAAAGGATGACTCCTGGTTTACAGTCACTATATTTCATGGCTAAAATGCTTCCTGCTTTTTTTTTTTTTTTTAATTTAACTGCAACAGACTTCCCTTAGCTTTGGTTTGGAAGTAATGATATAAAATTCATTTTATCTCTTTTTCAAGCCCGGCTCTTTCATACATAACATCAGACTTGTCATATCTGAGGAATTATTAAAATAAGACGGAGCCTGTTCTTTCTGAGCAGAAAAGCCTCTTTGAGCCAGCATCCTCAGGAGAGACATAGGCTCAATCTCATTAGTTGGTGCTGAGACGCGTCCTAGTCTCTAGGTTCAAGGTGATGAAAGATTAGGGCGTTGGGCCTTGTTTCATTTTGTATGCAGCACACATCCTTCCCTGCCCGTGAACATGAAATTACATTGAACCTGGGGAGTCTAACTCCATTAATTTTAAATGGAAGATTAATTTAACAATATGCGGCAGATATTTGTTACAGACCTATCATGTAAAAGTGACGGTTAGCAATAAATTGTGGTGACTCATACTGGCCAGTGGCCCTGGCTCAAATAAATCAGAAGGCATTTACACATAATTGCTGTTTTTAAAGACAGGGATATGGGTGATGTGTTTCTTTGATGAAAGACTGGGCAACCCCATTCAAAGAAACAGCAGCTGATATTAAAGCCATAGTGCTGTTCTGGAGGAAGACTTTTTTGATTAGTATTTCTGGAATACTCATTTAGGAATAACAAATACTGCACTGATGTATAGTTATCTTTTTTTTTCAACCTGTGTAATAATTCTGAGGCATGAAATTGTCATGGTATTTTTGTCAATTTCCTCAAAGTAATTACAATAATTATACCCTCAGAAATAACAATTTGCAAGAGATGAAGATAGGATGAAAAGGGAGAGGCAGAAAGCTATATCACTGCCCACAAGGACAAGCAATTCTATTGATTTTTCACAAATAATTACAATATACATAAATAATAATTTGCAAGGCTCTGGGAGGGACAAAAAAGGACAATGGTAACTGGAGAGAAGCATTCTGAAGCAGAAATACAGGATTTTTTAAATGCCATTTTATAGAGCTTTCTTGATACATTTTTTAAAGCAAACTCTCATCTTCTTGAAGCAACTGCAAGGAAAGAAAGAAAAGACACCAGGTGCCCTGAATGCTTATCTGCTACAGGGTAAGCAAAGCAAAAGAGAAGCCAAGGACATCAGGCGCTTGCAGCACTTGTCAGGAGAGGCTCAGAAACAGAACCATCCTGTGTGTGGGTCTGCTGGCCCTCTCACTGTGAAATGAGGGTGTTATTCTAATCTCCCCTCTTCTGCAAGCACCAGCCTTGCCAGCACTTAGGGGAAGGATGCTCAAGGACTTCTGTCTTCAGTCAAGCCCAATGTGATAGGAGCTTTGCTCTTGTCTCTTTTAAAAGATTAAGGTGAGAAGAGGGCAGGGTAAGGATTATGTGTCTTCCCTATAAGCACCCTCTCAAAGTACTCGAGAGACTGCTTGCAAGTCAGCACAAACACCCATCTCTCAGAAGTGCACATCATTCTGCTCCACTCTATTTAGCAATATGAAAAGCATGAGGGGATAGTTAGCACTTGAAACATTTCTTGACATGTCCCCTGGCTCCAGTCTTGAACCCCTCTCCAAGATGTCCTTCCACAGAGCCATTGTAATGAGCTAGCAAATTAGATCAGGTCACTTTACTTTGACAAATCTTTCAGACAAGAGCAAAGCTCCTGGCTGCCCAAAGGATTAAGACCAAACTCCTTAGCATAGTACACAAAGATATTCATGCCAGTCCCTTGCTCCCTTCTCCACTCTCATTCCCTCCTCCTAAAACATAAACCTCACATTTCTAAATGTTCCATTTATACATTTCATGACTGGCATGTACTGCCATGCTACCTTTTCCACATGCTGTTATCTACCTTGAATGCTCTTCTTAATTCTCTTCGTCTGGTAAACTCCTGCTCATCCTTCAAAAACTCTACCACCACATTCTCTGTGAAGTAGTCACGGATATATACAGGGCCCAGCAGAAGTAACGCCTGCTTGAATGTGGTTGGTAGGGTAATAATATGGATGTAATAATTATAGTTTTAATTCGAACATTTCACCTATAATGTCATAGGGTATGCTTGAGTGTGATATTGTTATGTTACAGAATTACATGCTTATGATTTTGTAATAAAAAAGAGGCGTTATTTGTGCCGCACCATATCCATATCTATATCCATATCTATATCTATAAATATGTTTGCTACTTAAGAGCTGGGTCCTGCCCTATTTACCTTGCTATCCTCAGCATCAACTCAATGAATATAATACTAGACAATCATAATTCTTAAACTTATAATGAATGGTTTATCTTAAAGAGTTATTTCTCAAGACTAGACAAGATGGTTAGGATAGAGGAGATAAGGAAAGAAAGTATATGCTGATATATTTCAGGGCTCCTTTATATCATGGTGATCAATCCTCTTTGATTTACAAGTGCATGCATTACTGTATAGGAATTTAAAAAATGAAATAGCAAGTACTAGAGCTTACATTCGAAAATAATAGGTCCCTCAAGAGCACAAGGGTTTGGCTTACTGTTATGAAAGAGGTTATAAAAGAGGTAAGATGGTTAAAATGGTAAAGGCAACAAAAGCAAAAGCACTAACAACTAACATTTATTAATGGTTGCTATGTGACTTGCGCTAAGTTTTTCATACGTACTAACTCATTTAATTTTCTCTAAGAACCTTGATGAAATAGGTAATGTTATCAACTCCATTTTATGAACAGGAAATTGAAGCACTGAGAAGTTAAATGACTTGCTTAAGGTTCTTCAGATAACAAGTGACAGAACTGGAATTTCAGTGTAGGCAGTTAAGCTTCAGACTCCCTTCAAAGATTGCATTAGGAGCCAGTGGGTCCCTCCACCACCCACCTGTGGCAAGATCCAGGACCCACTTCCTGGAAGGGACACACTGAGTAAAATAGTATGGATTGATTAAGGCATCTATTAGGTAACTGGGAAATCACATGGTGAATACAACAAGAGCCCAAGGAAGGGTGAGACCTGCAGGAAGGTACCATGGCAAAGGGCAGGATGTTCTTTAAGCCAAGGTGAGGACTAGAGTCCTAAGAAGGCCCCATCTGCTGTGAGAAGAAGACGGTTTATGAAAACCAGTACATCAGGCAGGGCCTGACTATTTCTGCTGTTACAGGTAGTACTCAAGACTGCAGATGTTTAAAGCAAATATGGGTTAAAGATAAAAACTTGTTCAGAATGATGTAATATTACTGAAGAATAACTTCAGTAGACTTATGCTCATATGTACCTGCATGGGTAGGTTTCTTCAATGACCATTTGAGAGGAGATAAAGTTTGTTTTCTGACATTTCTTAATTGGGAGTGAATCTTCTTACAGGTGACAAAGTTAACACTCCTTTCATTAGCAGGACCAGATATTTTCAAGAAATTACTGTTTTATATTTGTTATATTCAGTACACCTCTCTTATCTGAGCACTGCCCCACTAAAGGTAAATTTCCCTTTGTGAGATCTGAAACACACTTTTAAGTAGCCAATTTAAAAGAATAACTAGCCTATGTAGTGATAATGATGGTAATAATAATAGCAATAATAATAAACTAATCCCAAAGGTAATTTCTTATGTTCTTATTGTAACTTTAAGGACTTGCAAGTTATTAAAAAACACTTATTAAACTATGTAGTTTCCACAGAGAAGAAGCTACGATCATTTTGTTGTTCAAATAGATGATTGAGAAGAAGAGTTAAGATGCCTAATGTCCCTCCACAGTAGCTTATATCCAGAAACCTCTAGAAATGCAATTGAAAATTTATGACTGAAATAGCATCACTATTTAATAAACAAATAATGGTACCTCTACCTTAAAAAATAAAAAGTTGTGCTAAGCTACTAATAGAACGGAAGTTTATTGGAATTACATGAGAAAGAATAACGAGCTATTGTAACTATAACGATGAGTAACAAGTCATGGGATAAACCCTGAGAAATGAGCTGTGTGGACACTTAGAGCACTTAAATATAAAATATTCACCTCCTCCCTTCCCTGGGCACCTGGTCAATTCAGTGCAAGGCAAGAACACAGTCTACTGTCAAGAGGCACTCAGTGTCATAAAAGGTATTGGAGGTGCTATACAAAGATCAAACACTTAAGGAAAAAGAGAATACTTCCTATGCTATAGTCTTCGAGGAGACTCAGAGCTAGGGTGTAAAAAAGTTGATAAAGTAATACAGTATCTTAAATTTACCACTGATACTGAGGTTGCCAGCATTGCATGCCTCTAACTAGTTCAGTTTTGTGCTTTAATGTTAAATTTCTTATGGGAGTACATCACCTAATTAGAGGAATTGATAACTGCACTGTTCCATAATGAGGCCAATACATTTCAAAGTCATTAAAGATAACCAAGGCAATAAGTCTGGGTTTAAGCGGCGTTTCCTCAGATTTCACAGTCTGCATGTTGCAAGTGGAGGGTGGGGGTAAAAAGCAATCCCTGCCTAGTCAACTGTAAATGCTGGGTTATTGGAATCTTTAAAACAGGCAGCAAGGAGAAAATTACATGGCCAAATCTCCTTTTTTCAGTTAATGAAGAATTAAGACTCCCATTTACCATATTAGAAGGTTCATCAGAGGTCTCAGCTCTCCATAGTTGGTGTTTGACAGCAGTGTCAGTTTATCTGAATCTGAACGCGTAAATGCATGACAGAGGATCATTCATAACTGTCACATCTACTTATCTCTCTCATTGTCACACAGTGAACGAAATTCAGGCCATGGAGCTGTCTGCCTCTGTCCATCTCTCAACCCTGCTCAGGGAAAAGAGGCATTCCAAAGCCCATTCATGTCCTATTACCATGTCAGCACATTGTGAAACTACAACAAGAGTCAGCACTGCTTCCTATAATCTCCCGTCAGAGGGAGAAGACAAGGTGTCCCTGGGACTAACGTCCATGCAGATTGCATTTGGGGTCAGCATTCAGAAAAAAACAGCTCAGTAAAATAATGCTATAGAGAGAAGATTTTTGTGTATGTTATTCCACACTTCGGGGGGAAAAACACAACATGTAGAGTTTACCTTTGACTGGTAATGAGGAAATGTCAAGTCCATGCGCTAAAACCGCAGTAAATGAGAGAGGATTTCATAATGTGATTTGCTACAGCATACAGATATTTACAGTAAAAGAGGGCAGAAGAAGCTGAAATAGGGATGTCTGTAATCAAACCACTCAGAAGATTTTGAGGACAATGTAGCCCAAACAGAAAATGCAATTTGGTTTGCAAATATTACCACTGAAACAGCTTATCTGCACCGAAGAAAGTACTTTGGTTATTAATGTGTCACCAACAATCAAAATCAGAGTTGGAATGGTGAAATGTGCCTCTTTTCAGACAGGCAGCCCATCTGTAAAACAGCAAATGGGCTGTATCCGAAAGCAAGTAATTCAACATAGAGGTGCTGATATGGGTTTGCATCTCAGGCTCCTGTGAAACCAAAGGAAACAAAACACCACCAAAAGTTATTTATGATAAGTTCACATTTGGAAAATATTCCTTTGAAATTCAGACAATGACTCTGATTTCACTACTGGTTCATATAGTCAAAGGAAAAAAAAAAAGCTTCATTGTATACCATTAAATTCACCCACATTTTAAGTGAACAGTTTGATGAATTTTAGTAAATTAATAGTTGTGCAACCATGACCACAATCTAGCATTACAACATTTCTATCACCCCAAAATGTTCCCATACATTCACTTATAGTCAATCCTCACTGGATTCATTTTTTTCAAATTTCTTCTTGTACCTATTTTTAACTGAGATAAAACACACATAACATAAAATTCATCATTTTAACCACTTTAAACAGTACATTTTATTGGGTTTTTAGTACCCCCTAAGGTTGTGCAACTATCATCACCATCTAATTCAAGAACATTTTCATCACTCTTAAAAGAAAACCTATCCATACTAGGCGGCCATTCCCTTTCCCTTCTGCCCCCAGACGTTGGCAACCATGACTCTATATTCAGTCTCTATGGACTTACCCATTTTGGACATTTCTTATAAATGAAATCATACAATATGTGCCCTTTTGTGTCCAGCTTCTTTCACTTTACAAACTGTTTGTAAGGTTCAGTACGTTCCATTTTAAGGCTGTAAATGTTCCATTATATGGATATACCACATTTTGTTTACCCATTTCTCAGCTGATGGACATCTGAATTTCTAATATTTGGCTATTATAAATAACGTTGCATGGACATTCTGTAAAAGTTTTTATAGAAATATGTTTTTTCAATCTCTTGGTTGTATATTTAGGAACAGAATTCTTGAGTTGCCTCATACGATTTTGTAAGTTGTACACTGCACAACGCAGAGGACACCATTCATACTGGAGATGCAAACTGTGTAACTTACAATAGAGCCTTATTTGATGTGGGCGGTGCTGAGAAAGAAATTGATTTATTCTGCTCACTTCAGAAGTTAGAGTTGTTATAATAGATTTGAATGGCCTTTGATGGCAGTTTTTCCTAAATGAGCTAAATATAAGTTAAGAATAGCTATGCTTCTTAAGGCATTACTGGTTGTCAGGCTTAAATAAGACGAATATAATATAGTCACAACCAATATTGAATATCCCAATCATTCAGGGGTTAATATTTCTGCTTATGGACCACCTCCGTACATTCTCTTCCTGCACCCTGCTAATGCCTGCATCTTATATATCCTCTTCATAAGTAGTCCTACTATAGATCCAAAGAACTAATGAGAAAAGAAAATGACAACCACTAATCTAAAAAGTTCATGAGAAGAAGGGATTAAAGACATAACATTTTTATTCTCTTCAGTGATTATTGTTTCATTCTAGTCCTAATTCCTTACTATCCTACTCTTTTTCTTAAGCAAATAGTCACCTAGTTAATTAAACTAAAAAGTAAAAGACAAAATATGTACTTAACTCATAAGAAACTAGCCGGGAATAGTTGTTCTCTGAAGGTACTGAATTTACAACATGAACGCTCTCACAGCCACGTTTTACCAATGGTGCTTATAAACCTGTTAGGTACCTTATTTGTCCCATTCTTCTTATTAATTGTTTCAGCTATAAGAATTATCAGTAAGGGAGATTATAAAATTATTTTCAGTCCTTGAGTTTTTAGATATAAAGGCTACAAATCATTACTGTTCTCAGAATAAGGCAATAAACACTGTCTTTAAAAAACAAACCCATTAATCCTAAAGGCATAAGACATGTTTGGGAAACATGAATTAAACTGAAGGAGGATGCCCCAAACTAAAATGTTTGGTATGATTTCAGAGGCCACATCCTCTTTGAATATTAAGACAAACTGACCTGCAACCTATTGCTATGTCTTAAAAGTATGGGGTCAAACTTAAAAACTGAAGTGTATAATCATCCCTTCTGCTTTCTAGAAAATGTTTTCCGGTTTTCCGCATCCCTGTTCCTCATATCTGCAATGTGGAAACCATGTTTTCCCTCTGATGCTTGACCTGTCTGTTATCTCAGCTCCTAGCATGGATACACATTCCTCCTAAAACTGCCAATTCTTCAAGGAAAATTAAAAAGTCCTCTCACTTTGCTCACAATACTCATTTGCAGACCCCTCCCTTCTGCGCTGGGGTTTTGCAATTAGTCCCACAGCCAAAAACTTTAGTACAAAGAAATGATTTGGGAAACTAGGGAATCTTTGTGAAAAGAACAAACAACACTACATAAGAAAAGGTCGCACGCACTGGCCGAGTAGCCCAGCTGGTTAGAGCATTGCTTGGTACACCAAAGTGTGGGTTCAATCTCCAGTCATGGCATGTACAAAAAGAAACCAGTGAATGCATAAATAAGTGGAACAGGTTGATGTTTCTCTTCCACTCTCTCTTTCTCTCTCTCTCCTGCCCCGTTCTCTCTCTCTCTCTAATCAATAAAAAAATAAAAAAAGAAAAAAAGACCGACAACAGCAATAACAATAAAACACAAGTCCATTTTGGCCAGCCACTTGCTAAATAAAGTATGAAAACATTCACATTGAACCAGAGGTTTAAACGCAAAGAGGAAACATCTTTAGGAAGAATTTTTGCCACAATATTTTACGAAATGCTTCTACTCATCCAACGTAACAGAACTGGCGAGAAGAGAAAGCCGTGTTGCCAATCAGGTCAAATTACCAGCGGAACAATGCAAGTGATTGTCTTCGGCTCTACGCAGTTTTGAAAACTTCAATACAAAAATAAATTGCATGACCCCCTGGTAACATCCACAAGAACTTAGAGGAACAAATTGTTTGCCTCAAGCTGGGTGGAATATATATTCAAATCAAGGCTCTTGAAGGAAATTATTAAGTAGAGTCATATTAGCTTTCTCTGAAGCGTACTCGTTTTCAGTATTGCCACTGTATAGACCAATTATGATACCTTTCCATGCTGAGAAATGATTGTTCTGCTAACACAGTTCTGGTAAGAATCAAAAGCACTACATTTTAACCTTGGGGGATTTTTGTTATTGTTGCTCCCTTGCCAGTTCCTTCAAATGGAAAACATCTCCCATTAATCTAAATGCAAAATTTGTTTCGGCTTTCCAAAGTTACTTGAAAAATGTTAAGCACAAAGCAATAAAGTTTTTATGCTCTTAAGACCACTAATGGTTTGAGCTTCATATTCATTTTGAAGAAATGTACATTTTATGGTTCACAGAGGAATAGCTACATGAATAATATCTGAGATTATAATGCATCGAGCAGAAAAAGATTAAGTTTATGTAAACTATTTAATCAGACATGAAATTTTCTCTAGAGGATAAAAATTCTGACCTATTGAAGTTTACTTTAAAAATATCTATCATGTTTCTACCAGGAGAACCCACAATTTTCCCATTTATGTACTGTAAGTACTCAGCAGAGATAAAATTTAAGATGTACTACATTGACCCAACCATGCTATAATGCATAGCCCTATATAAGTCAGAGATCAGATGAGAAGAACTCTAGGTTGCTAGTTGGTCCAAACTACTCAGTGGTTACCTTCTAACTAATGGATAACCATTTTAGATGATGGTAACTGCTAAAGAGCACATTGTTGAGTGTCATGCTAAAATCCTTATATTTTTATTAAATATATAAGGCATAACATTTATTCAACTACACAGGACTAAAACTGCATTAACAATATTTAATACAATTTATGTATATTTGTCAAGTTAATTTCTATTGAAAATTCCAAACTTGATAAGTACAATACATGTCCTACCGTTATTTTCCATGTCCACAGATATATCACAGTAGGGCCCAGGGACTCCATATGCAACCCTCAATGACACAAAACTGTCGTCATTATAAATGCAGGGGCTAACATTATAACTCTACAATAACCAGTTTTGAGGAGCCTAATTGGAATCATCTTAACAAACATTATCATATGAAAATATTTGTTTTCAACGTAACACATCACTCGTCAAAAAATTTTTTTGCAACTTATGTCTTACTATTTCTGATATGACAATTATAAATTTTATTGCTTCATTCATAAAATATAAGCTTCATAAAATTAGTTTCTATATATCTTTTTGAAAACATAGCCATACTTCAAACCATTTTAAAACTTTTCTTTAATTTTACATACAAAACAAGGTTATTATAAGGAAAAACTACTCAGTTTCATGATATCAACTAAGATGTCAGATCTTTAAATAAAACATACATAAATATTTAAACCAACAAATAAGAAATTGATTATTAAAGACATTAACCACAGAAGAATTCTAATACTTGCTTTCAAAGGGCATGAGTTATTGATAACAAGTTTTTAAAAATAGATCACCCAGTGAAATATTTTTAATTAAATGTAGCACATTCTATGTGCTTTAGCTATGCCTGCGGTACTCTCACTAGAACAAAATTAACAGCATGAAAATCAAATTCTGTCTTTTACTGGAAAAAGACCTGAAAACCAAAATGGTAACAGGGAAAAAGGCAAAAACAAAAACAAAACCCTATCAGCCAGAGAGACAATGTAAAGAACTGAATCCTATCAAACATCATCATGAACAAAGGGTTGTCCCTGAGCCAGGATTCTGATTTCCTGCTAAGCTACTCTCAGTGCATTTACTCTCTGAATCCAAAACTCACCTATTCAAGCCCTTCAAACAATAGTAATGATAACAATAATAAAGAATAATTTTGCCGGGTCTGCTACTTTGCACCCAGCTGAGTCCATTGGAAGAAGTAAGTGATATTTTAATCAATGGTTTCAATACGGTCATGTAAATGCTTTGATCAGGATAGGTATACGAGAAAATGAAGAAGGAACATCTAATATTTTCACTGGTCCCTATGTACAGGGGTGAGCAAAAGTTGGTTTACAGTTGTGAGTACACAAAACAATTTACTCCTTTTTTTGTTTATTTATTATTTTATTATTATTATTATTAACCTACTTTTGTGATACCCTAGCACAAATTTAATTTTTTTCCATAAAAAACAAGTTTTGTGCTTCAACAATGATACGCTTCAGTGAAACTGGGTTTTCCTTTTTTTTTTTTCTGTGAATGCATGGTAGTGAAGAAGACAAAGAACTCCAACAAATGCATTTTTAAAAATCAACTTTATTATACTTGAGGTGTGATACACATAAAACAAAAATGTATTCATTTGAGGTGTATATTTTGATGAATACTGACAACTAAACACACACACGTAACCACTGCCACAACGAAGGGACAGAACATTTCCATCTCCCATGCTCCCTTGTGCTGCTTTGTAGCCAGTGCCCTCACCCATGGTCCCAGGTAAATACTGATCTACTTTCTGTTACTACTGACTAGTCATTTTTGTTTCAGAATTTCACATAAGTGGAATCATATTTTTTGTGCGTGTCAAGATTCCTTTCACTTAGCACAATAATTTTGAAAATTATCCCTGCTGTTGTGCATGTTACTAGTTTGTTTCTTTTTAAGTTCTTAATAATAACAATGATTTGAATATGCCATAATTCCCACCTAATAATGGACATAGTTTGGCTACCATGAATAAAAGCTACTTTGAACAATAGTGTACAAGTCTTCGTGTAGGCATATGCATTCATTTTTTCTGGGTAAATTCCTAGGAGTGGAATTACTAGGTGGTAGGATAAATATATAAGAAACTTTTCAAAAACTTTCTAAGAAAATGCCAAATTAGAACAAATCTCTTGATCCGCAGCTTTAACCAGGGTTTCAGTTATGATCGTGGGACCCTTTCCTTCTCAACATATCCACACTTTAAAAATATTTATTTGGACCTCATTCAAATTCGTTGGCACCTCTTTCCCACAATAGCATGACGTCAAGATACAAATGAATCAACAGCTTTTTTTGCAAGATCCAAATGAATGAAAAGCTCCAACTGATCTGATTCAAACTGGATTAATGTTAAAACCTAGCACTTGCAGAAAAGTCCTCTAAAATCTCTTAGCAGGCACTATTCTTCTTAGCTCACCCTTGGTAGAAAGTGGCCAGCAACAAAAGGGCATCTGCTAAGGTGACTCATCAGATTTGACTCGTTATTCTGCCAAAGGTTCTGGCATATGCACTACAGACCTGGCATGAGTGTTTACAGGCAAAGAATGTGGCAAAGCGAACAACGGGGGAAAGAATCAAGCTTAGTGAGGACTGAATGCACACAGTCCGTCCTCAGTGGGCATGCCATGCTCTTGACCCATTCATGAGCTATGCCCCATACCACTCACTGATCATCAGTTCAGTTGTACTTCTCCTCCCCTCATGAGCCAGGAACATATCAATGATCAAGTTTAAGAATGTTTTCAAGGGAAAAAAAAAAGCCTGTTGTGGCCCAGACTCTGGACTTGTTCAGAAACTGAAAGGAGGGGGGCTTAGGGAGGCCCTAACAGTTGTACCTTCTGTTTATGGCCATACTACTTCAGCTATAAAAAAGAAGGATAGTTGGTACCAGAAGGAAGCCTCTTTGACAACTACAGGATACATACCAGACTCAAAAGTGCTCTGGTTTCTTCCATCATGGACAGAATGTATATGTGGCCATTACTGTCCATTCAGAGAAGTCCACATCTAGAAAAATATCATTACTAAGAGTTAAAATATTTTCCACATGGCTGGTAAGATTATAGAGGAATGGAATAAGAGGGTATACTGTGTATTATAGGACAACTGAGAGACAACTGAGAGGAACCTATGTTAGACACTGTTCTACACCATTCCTACATGGTGATGTGGGGTGGAGTCTCCTTCTGTGTAGGTCTTAACAAACCAGAGAGCCAACTTCGCAGGTTGCCAGGAAAAGAAACAGTAACCAATATAAAATATACTAAAAAGTTCCAAGGGGTTCATCAAGCTTGTTAGATTGTTCTGTCCTAGACTCTACAGGGGTTTCTAGTCACTTTAAGTTTATCTTATTTACTGTAATCACATATTTGTGTTCTCATGTTGACTATGTCCTAACAATTTCTTAGAGCCAAAAATCACAAATACCATTTTCACAGCATCCTCACAGAAATTAAGATGGGCTACAGCCTGGTCCATCAGGGTAGTAAGTATCCAGAAAAATGTTCCAAAAATGTGAAGGTGCCCTGATAAGTTCCTTGTCTCCTACATACTCAGGGATCTAGTGCATTCCTCAGTAGGCTTGAGAACTTTTGAAAACTGTTTAAAGAAAAAAAAAACATAGAGTCATACACAACAAAATTCATTTCTAACTCAGAAATGTGTTTCTACTCCCCAGCAGCAGCTGAATCAACACTGTTCACAGAAAACAAACCAGATTGTGAAAAAGAAGCTCTGTGGTGACATTTGCTTCTGTCCTATTTAGCATTCCTTCTCCATCTTTCCCTTATGAACACAGTTCCTCTTAAGATGCTCTTTCTTGACCTCTACAGTTGTTATTGCTCAACATAACTACAGTCTCAACAATGTCAAACCATTTACAGTGACACTGTGTCTCAGGCAATGTTAGGCCATTGCCAACAAGTAGCGAGTAACCTGTGCTGACAACACATTACAGCCCTGCCATAAACAATCATCGTCTCACTGAAGTAAAATGGCAGTCAAATTAGAGCAGAATATGTAACAACATGCATAGAAATTGGCCTAGCAGCTTGCTAAACAAAAACGGGGCAGCAGTCACGCACAAGATGCAGAACAACAACTGCGTCACACTGTCCAAGCTCATTTCGGCCAGGAGCTGGACCAGAGCCTACTTCTGCCAAGAAAAAAATCCCTGTGAGGGATGAAGGGAAACCTCTACACCTTTTTGTGTTTTCAGCCTACCTCAATTTCTATGCTCTCACTTTGATGAGGATACAGAAAAATGCAGGATCTTTGGATTCACAAGTAGTGACATACGTCAAATAAATAAAATAGGATAGGTGGGCAGAAGGATGGTGCAGCCACACAGCTATATCAGCAAGGAAGGTCTGACCCATTATGCAAGGCCTACACTTAAGAAAAAGAATGATCTCTAAAGTGAGTCAGAATTAAGGGAGCAAGGTGAGTGGTCATCAAAGGAGGAGGAGAACTGCAACAGGGAACACAGAGCAATAAGGTTTCTCAGAAGTGCAGCCAACATTTTATCTGGAAGACCTCCCCTTAAAAGAGCAGGGCCCAAATTATAGGCCTGGGGGCTGATAGGGCCAGGACTGAAAGGAAGGCTGAGGTCTTGAAAGGTCACTGGAAAACAATGGATACCAAAGCAGAGGCCAGACATCTACTTTTATTACAAGGTGGGGAGAGGGCTACCCATCATAGTCGGGGCACAAACATGAGATAGGATTGTGATTCACTGAAGAAAACCAAAGCTGAGAGGTCAGGTGGGTTGATAAGGAAGGTGGTTCTCTTTCCTTAGCTCTCCTCCAGAATAAGAGCCACACTCACTTAAGAGATTCTTCAGTACTTGCTCTCTATCTGCAGGACGAATCTGAAAGCTGCTATAGGGAAAGCAATAGCTAAACAGACAAGAAGGAAGATAAACAGACGCCACTAGGAGGAAAATAGTGGGAGGCTGAAAGGGAATAGGTAAAAGCCAAGATGTCCTTATAAATCCCAGTAAAAAGGCGTGCTCAACAAAGGTGACCATTTTCTTTTTTTTTTTTTAATTGAATAGTGTATTTATTATTTTTAAACTTTACTTTTCTTGTTGACACTATTACACATGTACCCATCCCCCCCCCTTTGCCCACCTACACCTAGCCCCTACCCCATTTTCCCTCTGGCTATCACCACACTGTTGTCTGTGTCTGTGTGCTATGTATCTATGTTTTTTTGCTAATCCTTTTGTAATGGGGTGCAGAATGGGGGTCCCCAAAAATAGCAGAGTGTATTCTCCACAAACGTTGACTAGGGGAAGGAGGAACGGATGATATGGTGTTTAAGATACTTTGTATGACAATGGCAAGTTAATGGCTGTGCTGCTGCCCTAGGTAAAAGGTGTATGTGACTTTAAGAGCATATAATGACTCGTGACACAGCCAGGGGAGGGAGGCAAATGCCCGTGTCATGGGAAACTCTTGCCCTGACTAAAGATGGCAGCCAAAAGAAGGTAAAAGATATGAGGGAACTGGCAAAAGTGGCACATCATAGGAGGTGCCGGATATGAGGTCACATAGGAAGTTCCGGGCTGAGCATTTAAAATGAGGGCAGGCTGAGAGAGAGAGAGACACAGGAAGCCATGAGGTCTGGTGTGTAGGGACGCAGCCATGTGGTCTGTAAGGGTGTAAGGAGAGAGCTGATGGAACTGTGCAGGGACCTGCCTAACCAAACAGAGATTCGTGGGAGCTGCTTGGAGCTAAACTGTAACTGGGAGAGGAGCTGCAGACTTCCTCTGGAGCACATGTGGATTAGTCACTCTCTTGGGACTATACACTCTGGACTCCACCATGGTAAAGTGTAGCATGGTACATGTTTCCCTGAGCCATTACATGAAGGTTGAGAACATACCCCAGGTCCTGAAGGACAGAGCTGCTGCGAGAGGATGGAGACTCTGAAACCCACAAGGGCACCTTCCAGAGGGGATGGGGACCTGTTTTAAAAACAGGTCGCTCAGCTGGCTTAAGAACAGATAAGGATATGGGGAACTTCTGGGCACGATTTTGGCGTATAGCCTTTTGGGGAGCAAGGGAAATGCTGGGTCTCATGGGAGAGGCAGGCTCTGAGCAGGAGTCCTCTGTCTCCCCAAGGCTGGAAGGCTGTTAATAAAAACCTGTTTCCTCCAACAATAATTGGTGGGTCATGTATCAAGGTGCCATGTGGCCGAGCCCCAGTTTGCTCCGTTACACCTTCAAAATGGCGATCTATTTTCTGAGTGCCAAGAAACCGCATGATGACCCAGGGCCCTGATGTGGTCCTGACAGACAACTCTTATCTTGTATTCTGAGACTGCCTTGTGCACAGAGCAGACAGAGTAGTTTGGCAGGGTCCTGGACAGGCCAGAAGCCATTTTTGGATTATGGATCATGGGGCAAAATCAACCCTCAACCGCTAAAATCCTGCCCTTCACAACTGGGGCACAAAAGGAGGTGCGCCATCACTGCTGCCTGTATGATCCTAACTTCTCCGCTCAGCCCACCTTGCCACATACAACCCTTCAGAGAAGCTGAAGAAGAGAGAGTCCTAGTTTATTAACCCAACACACTGCAAATCTAATTAAAAGTCAAATACGCAATACTCTCTTCAAAATCCAAATGTTCTTTACAGAAACATCAAGGAGGAAGGGAGCACAGCGGAATGGCCCCACGAAGGTAATCAGAATTCATCTTCAGGGACCCATACCCGATTACTTGCAGCTCATTATCAGTGCTCTGTGTAGTGGGAGAGCACCTCGAGACCACATCATTAGCATCCTACATATTCATTACGCCACAAATGGAAACACCATAATAAAGCAGCCCTGGTATTCAGGGACAGATAAGACTTCAGTCCCTAATTCCAGTACATGTAAGTCTATTCAACTTTTTAGCACAATTGCTATTAAAACTTGGGGGAAGTTGCAGGCTGACTCTTTCCACATAAAACCATAGCCTAATAATTAATAAAACTCAGCATTACTCTTTTTTGGCATATACAATTAAGAGTCTTAAAAACCTCGGAAAATGGTTTATGCTCACCTTTTAAGTTTTGACAACACAAGGTAAGTGGTGCTTTTGATAAACATGATTTAGTTTGTAGGAAAACAGCAATCAAATTAGCTATATAAAAGTTCTGTCTCTTTCCATAAGCCAGCTGAAATCAAGACTAAAGCCTCCCAAAGCAAAACTTAATAAAACAATAAAGAGTTGGAAGTTAAATTGTACAATGTGAGCTTCTAAAGAACACTACCATGAAACCAGCTCTAGACAAAAAAGTTCTTCCCATAGCAGCCAAAGTTATAAAAACGCGTCTGAGAGAAAGCCTTGCTTGCCAAAGGAGTACAGGCATTTAGCTCATTTGATTGAGGGCTTTGATTTGGAATGCAAATGTCAAAAGAAACGCCACAGGAAAAAAAGTGGAAATGTGAAAGAAAATGTTTTTTTGTTATTGAAATTATTTTTTACGGTTAGTCTCTAACCATTTTCTTTTTTAAGGCCAGCAAAGTGGTTTCCGGTCCAGAATACCCACTGTATTCAATAGCTGGATTCCTGAAGGCAGGTGAAGGGGATCAGGTTCCACCGAAACCTGCTCAGCCACTCTCTGAGTTATGACCACGACTGCTATGCTATGCTGAGAGGAAAAGGGCCAAGACCCTTTCAACCAAATACACCACAAGCCAATTTTAGGGTTTAAAACACACGTATGCAAAGACAATCCAGGAGGTAAAGGTACAATGATCCCACTACGTTGCTATCTGCCCATTTCATTCAACAGAGGAGAACCACTTACTCTTATCTGTGAGAACACTCTGCTGTATAAGATATAACAAAGACAACATATTTGTAGAACTTGGTCTTAAGAAGCTTAAAAACTAGTAAAGGAGCTCATACAAGGCAAAGAAGAATAAAGGAAAGCTTTGTGAAAGCAGTAGCTTTTGAAGTATTTGCCAAAAAAAAATGGTGACATTGGAACATGTAAAAATATAAGATACTTGAACCACACGGAGTAGCAAGAGCAAGTCACAGAAGTTGGGAGGCACTGGGTGCTTAGGAAGAACATCAAGTGATTAAATTTGGTTGTATCAGCAATTCCTGAACTTGGTCAGGTTACAAAGCACCTGGAATTCATGATGCTCTCTGCAAAACAAGAAGCAATTTGTAGAGCTTTGTGGAATAATGAAATATTAATCCCTCTTAAGTAGGAAGAATAATCTAATCTATGTTTGAAAACATATGAGCAAAGACTGGAATGAAAGAAATAATTTAAATTACATTAATGTTTACCTTTTTATCTTACTGGGAAAACAACACAACTGGCTGAGTTTTATAGAGGAATATTTTGGTTCGGGTTGCACAGTGCCAATAGTTAGCAGGAGCATGGCTATTTCCAGCCTCATGCCATGGGAAATTAGGTATCAAAGCTTAATCTTCCACTGAAAGCAACTTAAAAACTAAATAAAGTGAACGTTAAAATATCCTTCTAATTATCCACGGCCACATAGTAAGCAATATGCTAAAAATAAAGCAAAGAGAGAAAAACTAAAATTTCTAGTTTTTGCCTTAGAAATATTTGCCAAACTAGGCTGGACTTAGCTTTGGTTTCAAGTCCTCACAAATCCAGGGATCAAGAGCCCACCTAAGGTGAGAAATCTAATAGGAGACTTTCCAACAGAGACAGACATGAAAAACATACACATTCAGTACCAGCTGAACTGAAAACAAGCTACCCTCCCCCACAAGTGTATTCAATGAAAATTTCCCATTTCGAATATTACTGTTGAGAAAAAAAACACTCTTCTGATAATTCATAATGACAGGTTAGCCATCATATAGATTTAACATCTTACATAGAGTGGCCTCAAGCTGAGAACATAAAAAGCTCCCATATTGGCATTAGTTTTGCTAGTGAAATGAAATCAAATAACTGATAAAGGCACCTCCATACCCGGTGTCAAAGAATTCTTATAGAGAAAGTTCCCAGGAAAATGAGCAATTCACAATCAAAAATCACTAAACAAGTAAGGAAACACAATACCATCAGTGAAAGCTAGCAGATACAATGAACAGATAAGTAAATCAAAGCTGTTTCAGATACTGAAATTTTAGTCATAGAATATAAAATAAGCATGTATAAAGTTTCAAAAAGAAGAATCTTAAAAAGAATCAATCATTTTTAAAAAGAAAAAGACATTATTTCTTTACTGGATTCCAAGGATAAGACAGAGTAGATTTAAAAGTGTCATTTTGTTATGCCAGAAATTTAAAAAGTACTCAAAACAATGATAGCAGCACATCACAAGAACATGGAAGTCAGTTTAGATGCATTTACCACTGGTCAAACCTGGAACAATTACATTTGAATAATTAACTACTAAAATAATTGAATACTAAACTAATTAAGTATAGTAATGAATTCAAGATGGTTGGGAAAAATAAAGTAATGTATTTTTATATTGACTAAATACATCTAAAAAAAGGGGGAAGTACAGCTCTTGCTTGCATTAGAATACTGAGGACTGGTAAATTAGAAGGGAGTGGTGGAGTTAAAAAATATCATCATTTTATAACTATCCTGGTAACTCAGTCTGGGTCAGGCATGAGTCATCAATAAATGATAAACACTGGGGGAAATTTTGATGATAGATAGCTTCATCTGCATGCTCTTAAAGTGTCTCCCAGAGACTGCAAACTAGTTCCAGTAGCCAGGTGGCTCAGTCGGTTAGAGTGGCATCTCATATACCAAAAGGTTGTGGATCTGATTCTCTGTCAGGACACATTACCTTGTGAATTGGATCCCCAACTGGGGCACTTAAAGGGGGCAGCTGATTGATGTTTCTCTCTCCCTCCCTCTCTCTCTCTCTCTCTTTTTCTCTCTCTCCCCCCTCCCTCCCCCACCCCCTTTTCTCTCTTTAAAATCAATAAAACATATCCCTAGGTGACAAAAAAACAGTAATATACTGCAGAAAGACTGGATACTACCTTAACTGGATGATCAAAATTAGTATTAGCAGTAAGAGACAAATGGATATTGTAGATCTGTGGATGTGATAACCTGAGAAAGAAGCATCACCTAGGTAATACTCTAGTATTCTAGCCAGGAATTTATAACCTCAATATAAATGTCAGGTAAGTCCCAAAGGAAAAACGTTCTATTTCAGAAAAAGGAGTGGGGAAGAAGGGGATGATTGTATTGTTTAAAAATGCCAATGTTAAAAGAAAAGAACATGGGAACGTTTGAGATTAAAGAAGGCTAAAGAGATATGACAACTAAATGTAACACCTAACCGTAGACTGTACTTTGTTGAGGGGGAAAATACTATAAAGGAAACCATTAAGTCAGTTGGAAATACTGGAATACAGACAGTAATTAAACAAACTTACTGTACTGATTGTTATATTTACTGAAGTTGATAATTATGCTGAGATTATGTAAGAGAATATTCTTATTCTTAATAATTATAAACTAAAATATTTAGGATAAAATGTCATAATATATGTAATGTGCCCTCAAATGGTGCAGAACATTAATACATATGATAGAACATGCAAATCACAAAGCAAATAGGATAAAACAACTGTAAATCTGAGTAAAAATTATACAGCTGTATGTAAAATTGCACAGTTGTTCTTATAATTTTTTTAAGTTTAAAATTATTTCTAAATAAAAAACAAAATTTTACAATGCTAGAGAAGTCATAAAAAATTTAAATATTGGCAATCAAGTTTAACAATAAGTTAGATACAAGTGAAGGATCAATTAGCAAACCAGAAGACACATAAAAAGAATTTTCTAGATTGCCATGAAAACAAAATAAGAGGCATGAAAGAAAGAGAAAGGTCTAACAAACATCTATCCTCAGTTTCAAGAAAGGAAAGAAGAGAGACAATGGGGAGTAGGTAATATTTGAACAAAATTCAAATTAGTAGTTTTCCAAAACTGATGAAAAATATCAATCCAAAAACACAAGACTGAAAAACTCTAAGCAGGCCATGCAAAAAGAAATTTAAACCTAGATACATCACAGTTAAGCTTCAGAACACTAAAAACTAAAGAAAGACTTAAAAGCAGCAAGAGAAAGAACAAGTTACATTCAGTGGATTAACAGTTGAGGTTTCAACCACAATGACAGTGCAGAATTTGAAGACACTAGAATGATGTCTGCAAGAGCTAAAATTATAAACCAAAAATTTAGTGAGTAAAAAACATCTTTCAAGGTATGGAAACCTCTAAAAGGATACATAGGATTACACAGAATAAAAATGATTCAAGATGTAAGGTGTTGGATACAAGAAAAAAATGAAGAATAAAAGATAGAAAAATGTATGGTTAAATCTAAAACTATAGCTATGCATAATAATAATAATATCAATAACAACAATGATGATAAATGCTGGGGTTAAAAAACAAAGACAAGATATAACATCAGAAATTGGAAAGAGGGTGGTGAGACTTCAAGTGTTCAAAGTTTCCTATATTAATCAGCATTTTTCTTCTCCTCCTGAGTAACTTTAGACTATAGTATGTTCCTATAAAATTTCTGGAGTAACCATCAAAATAATTGAAGTAATGTATATAATTTCTAAAATAATTGAGAAAAAAACTAAAGTAAGAAAAAATAATCAATTCAAAGCAAAGTAAGAAAATAGAAGACAGTAAGTCCAAATGTGTCCATATTACAATGCATGTAAATAGACTAAAATCACCAGTTGCAAGATAAAGTTTAGCTGATCAAATTGGCTTAAAAAAAAATCCACCTACATAGTGCTTGTAGAGACAGGTCTAAAACATTAGACAAGTCACAAGTATATGTGGTATCTAATGAACGAACTGAACTACCAAGGAAAATTGGGACAGTCTCACAGAGGGAGAACAGATGACAGCCAGTTGGAGTTGGGGGAGGTTAGGGGGGTACAGAGATTGAGCAAAAAGGAGAAAGGACTCATGGACATGGACAACAGTGTGGTGACTGCTGGGGGGAGGTGTATAAGGGGACTAAATAGTAATGGGAAAAAATACAATAAAGATTAAGTTTTTAAAAAAGAAAAAAGAAATCTAAACCTTCACTTCATGTATGATTAGTTGTTAACAGGAATACTGTCACTAGATTTTTAGAAAAATTACATCTTTAAAAAGATATTAGAAAAAAAAATTCAAAAAAATCAGGGAGCCAGCAACTATAAGTGTGCTGCTGTAGCTATAATAAAATGAGGCTAAATAAACTTTAAAGCAAAAAAAAAAAAAAAAAATCTACAGATTCAAAAGGTATCTAGAATAATAAATTATTCAATTCCTCAGGAGAACCTAACAATTCTAAAAATATGTACAATGTCACATAACCTTGAGACCAGAAATGCACATATATAGCAAAATTTTAGAGTGCTACAATCCATAATCATACTGGGATATTTTAATGTACCTCTCTCAATACTTAATATATGAATCAAAAAATAAGTACCAATATATGAGTATAAGATTTCAACAACAAAATTAAAATGCTTGATATATTGTACAAACAAATAACACTAAATTCAACAACTGCAGTTTTCAAGGTCTCATAGATCAGTTTGGACAACTAACAATATAATGGGCCATCTACTAAGTCTCAACAAATCATAAAAATAAATAGCTAAAATCTAAAGAAGTTGGGAAAAATAAGTAATAAAGTTATGTGTAAAATTAAAATTAAGAAAACACACAAAGGAGCATATAAACACTGAAGAAAATAAACAAGGTATAAAAAGTTAGTTCTTTGAAGAAGCAGAAAAACATAAATTTTCAGCAAGAAAAATCAAGAAAAAAAGAAACAGCAAAAAAAAAACCAAAAACCAAAAAACAAAACACAAATAACTGACAGGAAATAGAGGGTAATTAATTACAAAGCTTCAATGAAACAGAAATGTTACTGGAAATATAAACCAAAATTTTGATGCAAGAAGGAATAAAATACAGGAATGCTATTCCAGAAAAGAAATGGAGAGAGAAAAAATATTTAAATCTTCCAATAAAGAAATTCCAGTCTCAGATGGTTTAAACCAGGAGTTGACCACAGGCCAAACCTGGCCTGCTGTCAGTTTCGTAAATAAAGTTTTATTGGAACACAACAACATATGCATTGTCTATAGCTACTGTCACAATACAATGGGAGAACTGAGGACCTGCACAGAGACCATGTGCTTCACAGAGCCTAAAATGTTTACTCTCTAATCCTATAAAGAAAAAGTATGACAGTTCTTGGTTTAAACAGTAAATTCTACGTATATCAAAGGCAGAAGTAATTCCACTATGCAACTAATTGAATAGGTTAATATAACCTTGATGCCTAGATGAAAAAATCCTAAATAAAAGTCAGAAAACTGAATCCAGCATTGTGTGAAAAATATAATACAATGTTATTAATTTTAGTTTCACTGAGGAATTACAGAGTGATTTAACAACAGAAAATGAATTATTGTGTTTTATCACCCTAACATATTAGAGGGAAATTATATCATTTCAATAGATGTGGAAAATGTATAATAAAATTCAAGTCATTCATGACTAAAATTAAATCTTACAAACCAGAAATGAAACGGAACTTCCTTAATCTGATAAAGGCTACCTAAAAACAAAACAAAATACAACTGACATCTTAATTCACTTGAAATATTAAAAGCACTTATTTTAAGAATAGGCGGGTAATCCTGTAATCACCATTTCTATTTGTCATTTTACTTAATGTCCTAGATAACTGGGTAAATTAGGAGACATGTAAATGAATAGTCATGTAGCACTATTTCTCAGAGCTCGAAATTGAAATCAATCTATCTTGACCACTGTCCATCACGAGAAAGAATGTGTAAACTATGGTATGATGATACACTGGAACACGATACAGCAGTGAAAATGAATGCATAAAGCACTACACCCCCAGACAACAACACAGCTGACTCCCAGGAACTAGGAGCAGGGAAACAAAACTGCAGAACTGATTCTGTTTATATGAAGTTCAAAACCAGCAAAACAAAAATCACTGTTTAATGATACCAAGATGAACTTTAAAGAGATGTTTACTGGCTAGTAACTTATTTTAAGTATTCAAATAGCAAATCATGTACACTGTCAAACAAGTAGACTGGTGGCTATAAAGTTATTGCGAGTTTCACTATGACTCCTTAAAGACAGGCTAGTATGTTTCATTACTAGCAGTAACTTTTCCTCTAAAGAGTTAGGGTTAAATACTACCTAGATAAAGTTACTGTGTCAAGGGTTTTCAAAACTGTGATCTTTCTAGGTTGTCTTGTATTTATTTTTAACAGCTAAGTTTAAAAGTTCTAAACAGTTCAAGGACAAAGAAAAGAATCAAAACACCACTCCTTTTCATTAAAACCTGACCACTCTTTATATGATCCAAGTGATCATGAATACTGGCATCATTTATGCAGAGTCACAATTAGAATGAAAAAGCCATAATGCACATTAATTGCATCAAGTAGTGCCAATGTTCACATGGCATCAGTTCTTCCCCTTCTTAGTTATTCATAGAATTGTTAAAAATTTGTGCTTTTAGAGACATGAGGCACTCAAGAGCCTAAATAACTGAGCATTTTGACCACTGAATCCTTCAGGTTCCTAATGCTCTAACACAGGAAAACATTCTCTTTGTTACAGGAGAACATGGGCTGGCTGCTAGATACCACTTAAGGATTGGATTCATTTTTAAAGGTAGTTTATATGCCCTGGGTGGCATCCCCCAACTCCACAAGGGCCTCTCTTAACTTTTAAAACAACTTAAGTTTAACAAAGACTTCTTAATAAAGGTTTATGTTATTAGGTTAAGTGAAAAAAGGCAGACATAGCATCTAGAATAATATTTAAAGTACAATTTTTCTGCAACATAAGCACCTCTGCATAAGGAAAGATAGAAAGATCAGGAGGTAATATGTGAAAATGTAGCTTGTGGAAAATGAAGGAAAAATAGATAGCTTTCTTTTCTTTCTACTCTTCTGTATTTTCCAACTTTTCTATACTGAGCCCATAGAATGGTGGGCCCATTGTAATAACAATGTTAAATAATGATAAATAACATATATAAAAAGAGAGGTTAATAAAGAAAAATAATGTACATAAAAGTAACTCACATAGTACACCTGACACACAGTAGGAGAACAATTATATATGATAGTACTCTTACTGTTATTATCTACATAAAATATAGGGGTAGGTTCAGTCTAATGACTTCTAAGTTAGTGGAAGTCCATCAACTTATAAGAAGCTTCATTACAAATCAAATCTATTAAATGAGTCAGTGCTGTTAAAAGTAGACATGCTGAGCAGAAAAGATCTGTAGCATTAACCTTTTTGTTGATGACATGTGAACCAAAAGGGAGACAATGTCTCTAGAAGACCATACTCACTGTTTTCGAGTTATCTTAAAAATGAAATGTGCCATGTGTCACCGCTTTGGGACAAGTTATAACACAGTTGAGAGGAACAGCATATTTATCTTTTAGAGCTGACTCACTACTTTCACCAAGGAAGTTTAGCCTAGATAAGACTGTGGTGTAGAACATAATAAAGAGGTCTAGGAAGGAGTTCCTGTAAGATTAAATGTCTTAACGGTTACCATGTACCGAACTAATGAAGAGACCCAGAAATCCTGGGCCCCCAAAATAAGACTTCTTAACCAGTTTTTTCAAGCTGAATCACCACTAGTGTCTGATCAACCTTCAGACAAACACAGAACAGAATAAAAGCCATCTAACCACTGAATAGATCTCCTTCATGTTTTGTAAAGATATGTATATACACTAACACATTCTCCCCCTCCCCTTTTTCTAAGGAGAACTGATTATGGAAATCTGGCTTGAGGTTTTAATTTTGTAAAAGATGCCAACATAGTTCTTTTCAAGTTATTAAAAAAAAAAAGTTGCACTTTAGTACTCAGAGACCTCTTGCTTTAATTTATGCAAAGCTTAAAACATTTTGTTAGGCCTGAGTGAGACCATCTGTGCAAGAAATAAAGGATGCCTGAGGGTAAAATAGGCAAGAATAGTAATGCTGAATGTGTGGAAGGCGGTAGGCAGCCAAAGAGTTTTGCAACTACTGCTGTGACCTTTACTACTTTAGAGAAGAAACAAGGGTAATTTCCATATATTAGTTCCTCTAGAAAAAAGTTGGCATCCCTCTCCTCTTGCTTTCTTTTCTCCCCATTCCCTAATAATAACAAGTTGGGAAAGCAGACTACATACATTACATACATATAAAACTATAGCCAGTTTTGAAAATCATGCTTTCTCTCTCTCTCTCTCTCTCTCTCTCTCTCTCTCTCTCACACACACACACACACACACACACACACACACACACATACACACACAATGGAACAGGGTTTGAGGGAAGAGACAGAAAGCACCCTTGAGGGGATGGAAAACTAGATGAGTGAGATTAATTCAGAAGGGACATGGTAACTGCCTCAGTGTTGCTATGTAGAAAGAAGGAATGAAATTAACTGAGCCGAATACTGGATGTCAGTCACTTTGCAAAAACTATTCATATTTAATTTTATTTATTTGTTTAATGATATTTAATGTGAAAATGTTATCTGATTTGTATAACTCAAAAAGTAAAATAAAGACCAATAAGAAAAAAAAAGGAGAGGAAAGAGGAAGTAAGTAGAAAAGAAAGTGGAGAAGAGAGAGAACCAAAGGTGGAATGAGAGACCTCTGAATATGAGAGAGTGGCAGTCTGTGGTAAGTTTTAGTATCGACTGGATGACCACTTGCCTTGGACCCTGTTTGGGAGAGTGGTTCAGATGTTTCATTCTTTCTAACCACACTATCTGCTCTATGAAGTATGGAGGCTTACAGGTTGGTTAGGAGACATCAATGCCACCTGTGGTTGAGATCAGGGTGCCCGGGTCTGCTCACTATATAACCAAGATACATTTAGGTGCCCTACTTAGACTGTCTGTCAAGACTTCCCTCCTTAATGCCAACCTTGGTAGAAAAGGGAGGCATCTGGACCAATGTCCCTAAAGAGTAAGGAGCATACCATACCCAAACTGAACCAGCTTTTCTGACCACAAGAAAACAGGATTAGCTCCAACAGGCTTCCTTCAGCTTCAGTTAAATGTCCTAAGCATTGTGAAGGAACATTTCCTTCACCCAAGAGGCTCTGGCAGCGGAAGGCCTGCGGGCTCTAGTTTAATGCAGGTGTGTTAGAACAGCCTTTCTCTGTAAATCAAAGCTTTTTTCAGAAAGAGCAACATTACTCTTTAAAATGATGGCTTTCTTTCTACATTTCTAAAATTAACATTACAAAGCCTTGACCTTATGTGCACTAAGTATTCCCCAAAGAAGCACAAGAATATTTTGTGAGTTTGATCATATTGCATTTCTTGCTTTTGATTACCTTTGGGACTTATTAAGGAATCCATGCTTTTCCCCCTCCCATTTTTCTTATAGGGGTCCCATAGGGGTTGGGGATGAAGAAATGGAGAAGGAACCCAAACCAAGGGTGTAATAGTCACATCAAAGCCAAAAAGACTTTTGTTTACCAAAAGAAAGGTTTAAAAAAACTTCAAAAAAATTAATAAGTACTTTTATCTAAGGGGTATATTTTACAGAACATTTGTATATAGCTACAATGTATGGCTACAAATAAGATCTTTTATATTGAACCTCTTAGGGCACAGAATTAACTTTAAAACAAAAGCATGTATATAGCGTCAAGGCAGTAAATGTTCTAAAAAATGTCAAATTTTTTTGTTATTTTCCCTATTATGTATCATTATACTATTCCTGTTGTCTAGAATTTTATGTACAACTCAAAATGGATAGGGCAAATACGTACCAGGGGGACCGAAGCTGATAAAGATATCATTTGGGACGTCATTTGGGGTAGGGAAATCTGAGCCTCGCTTCAGGATTCAGACCCATGTATCTGCATGGTAATCGAGGTCTAAAGGCGGTCAAAAACCCTGGCTGGAAAGGCTGCCCCTAATTACCTACACTTGGTATAGACACAATGCCAATGACATGATGAATTCTCCAACGCCATGAGCTTTGGGGTCATTGTTAAATATTTCCAGATAGCAAGGACTTAACCTTGGATTCAGATCATCTCACTACTGCTCTTCAAAATCCCAAGTGGATACAGTCCTCAACTTTCTTTCTCCTAAGGATAAGCTTTGACTTATTTCACAGTCCTGAGTGAAAGGTAATTTAAATAGGAGGCCACTTTATTGAAACTTCTGGTTTTCTAATACAAACATTACGTAGGCTTACCCAAAAAGAAGAAAATGAATCACTTGTAACCCCATGAATTAAAGGTAGCGGAATTAAGGGAAGAGGAAGATGAATGTTTTGATGTCTTTCCACTGTTTTTGATATTTATTTTCTCAAATTAACCATGTTGTGCATATGATATAAAACACGGGGGTCATATGTGCAGTACCCAAAATGAAAGCAGATCTTGAATAGATAAATCAACTATAGGTTAGTGATAAAGACACAAAGGGCTGGAACTAACATCAAGAAGGATTGCTTCTGGGATGACATAAGTAATACAGAAAGGAGGGGTCAGGGCACAGTAAGGCTCTCTAGGTCTTGTTCTGTATTTAATTCCCTCCTTCTGCTCACAAGTTTATATGTGCACTGTCATCATTTATCTAGTGCCTTCCAAACACCAACTACATTACAAAATTCTCATGAAAACCACATGACATAAGTATTATTAAACACTAGTTTCCAATCAAGGAAACTCAGACTCGTAAAGTTAAAAAACTCTCCCAGAGTTGAGGGGTGGTTCAGGGGATAGTCACAACCAGATGTGTCTGACATCAAAGTCATCGCTACTAGTTAACAGGTTACGTCAACTGCACCCAGGGCTCTAAAAGATGCACCCTAGTGAACCCAGCTGTGTTGCATTAAATCTCCTCCTCTGGCTGAGCACCTATTCTCCTTGCTGCTGTGGCTAGAGAGATCCTGGTTGCTAGGAATATCAAAGCCACTCCAGGTGGCTCAGGCAGCCTCTAGGAACTACTTCAGTCCTCAGTCATCTCTCCTTATTCTGCACTCACAGCTCTAATTCTACTCTTCAGTGATTCACAGATCCCATCCACCCCATGAATCCTGTCTCGGCATTATTCATATGTTTATGCTGTACTATACGTAGAGGCAGACAGGAGAGGCAGGGCCTTAAACTTCTCAGTATCTCCCACATTCTTGGGTATACTGCTTTACAGACAGGAGATGCTCATTAAATATTTAATTTTTCAGGGTTCCCAGGCTGGTATGGTTCATGGAATGAACCTTTCCATCCTCTTCTAAAAATTAGCTCCCGGGGCAGGTTCTACATAAACTTACAGGGCAGGGAAGGAGTATGAGGCAGAAGAGGTTAAAAAGTATGATCCTTGGTATTCTAAACAATGGGAGAGAACTAAACAATCATCTTCTCAAAAGACAAATTTATGAACCAGAGTAGACACTGGGGCCTGGCAAGAAAGAGCAGCTAGGGAGAGCTGGCGGGCCAGCTGCTGGATGTGGGGTGCTCAGAGCTACCAGGGCTGGAGAGGACGCTGGAGAGGGAGGGAGCAGAGAGTTTGTGAAAAACTGAGGCAAGGCTGATAACTAAAGAGATTCCAAAAATTTGGACAAAGGACAGCAAATAGTACATGGACAAGGGAACACCAGGAATCTTTATCATATGGGTAACTGCCTCCCTTCTGCCAAGTCACCCCAATGCCAACAAGAACTCTATTCCTGAAAGCAAATACTTAATTAGGAGTTTATACTAATTGATACACTGACAGCTGTGACATGTTGCTCTCTCTGATCAGGCCTACAACCACACAAATGCACACATATATATACACACACAGAAATCCATATTGTTCTGATGACATAGGCATGCACACCTTGTTTCTCTGCAGCTTAGAAAGTGGTCTAAATAAGGAAGGAGAACTGTGAGAATAAAAAAGCTGGGAAGAAGAGGAAGATGATTTTTGTTTACCAAAGACACACAACAAATCTTAGCCCTCTCATAGTTGAAAACAGCCAGCAAAAACCAAGGCAGGAGGTCCTGTCTACTGACAAGGAGAAAACATAAAACAAAACGCAGATTCTATGGTGCTAAAAGTAGCCTGCTGAAAGCATCTGGTTGACTGGATGGGAAAGAGGCTGGTGAGATCTAGGAGCACCTTAGAGGATCTGAGAGGTTCACGGAGGAAAGGAAGTAAGGTGGGGGGAGGAAGTAGTCCAAGACCTAAGATGGATAGCCACACTGAAGGTATACAGGGCACCACAGGAAATGGCAGCATTGGTGTAAGCCCATTCAAAAGGCCTTGCCAACACAGCCAAGGTGGACAGCGTGAACATTCTTCCGCTCACTGGGCCTGTTGGAGACATAATGAAACGCAGTGCTGTTGGGGTGGCCCCTGGGTAACGTTTTCACTTCTACATTCCATTTTCAGTTTAGGTCGAGATTTTTAAGAAGACAGCAAGCAGCACTTGAGTCCCAGGTGACAAGATTTGCTCAGATTTAGTCTTTGAATGTTGCAAATTAAATTCCCTCATCAGGCCTCTAATCACTCTTACCAGATGGGGCTTGCGCTCAATTTTGGATCCACAGGAAATTTAATGGTTATTGTTTCTGTTTAAATAGGAGATTATTGCATTTTAATAAGTTCTCTTTGGGACTTGCAGCAACAATAGAGCACTATGAATTACTGTAGATAGCTGTTACTGCATGCTGGGGAAAAATCAAGTTACTAAGTGTGACAAGTTGCTTTTTCTTCCCTTCCAGCAATCGCTCCGAGTGTATTTACCACCAAATTAAGTATGTGCCGAGGGGATAATATTTTTATCCTGCCGAGGGGGAGAAGGAGCTTGTCTGTGGATTTTCATTAAAATGACACATCTGTTCAGCAATTTCACAAAGTAATTCTGCTGAAAGTTTTATCAGCTAATTTTAATTATTCACTCCAGTGGGTTGAATACAGGATTCATCATGTCGAATTAATACATTTGACGGGAATTTCACAAAGAGGGGGAGAAAAAGCAATCAACAAATTGAATTGTCATGCAATATGGATTAAATTGAGATTCTTTAATTAGGATAAGCCTGAGATTTGGTATTTTGAAGGTATTAGAAAGCTTAGCAATACAGTGGTAAAGATTAAGAAAATGCAATTAAATATTACACTTTGGACACAGCCTTGCTATCATGTGAGTAGAAGAGTCCTCCTTGGAGCAGACTGATTAACAGTGCCAGCTTCTAGACTTGCTCAGTGGTGGAAATGCGGCCATGCCAATGAGGGACAGCTGCTGTTTGTTTACCAGAGATGAACTGAAAGGTCACTGTGTTTTAAAAGACTGAAAGCTGACTACCTAATTTAAACTACAATGAGATAATGTGGAAGTAACAAGGAATAAATAACTAGGAGACACAGGTTCAAGTTCTAGTCCTCAACTGTAATCACAGAGCCAGCTCAAAATGTTTCTTATTTAATGAGATACTGAACTGTTTTTTCAGAGACAATGGACAAAAACAGAAAGTCTTGTAGCTGAAGCATGTGAAAAGGAGAGAACTTTGACCTACAGCTGCACCTGAAACTAAAGATCCCACCCACACCCCAGGGAATCAAAGGTCCAGGACATAACTGGAATTTGAACATCAGAACCCTTTTAGAAGCAAAGGGTCCATTGTCCAGGAAGATCCTGCAATGATGCCTCTTTACCATAAATGGTCAAGCTCCAAGGTCCTCCAATTAAAACATGCCCCACCAGTGCTTCCGCTTATCTATTCCCCCTAACTCCTTAAAGGCCCTACTTGAAACCTGGATTGGGGAGTTCGGGCTTTTAAGCATTAGCTTCCTGTTCTCCTTCACTGTGCTATTCATCATAAAATAGCCTCTATTCTCTACTGCAATTCTGGGTGTTTCACGTTTGGCTCTGCTAGCACCAGGTGGACAAACTCTGTTCTATAACAAAATGATTACTCGTATGACATTGAAAAATGTGAACATTCTTTTAAGCACCTAATACAGACACTGTATCAGCCATGGGCAGCAGAGTAGTGAACACGAGAGTCCTATAGTCTAGAGCGAGACCCCTCCATGGGTCTCAGGCTCTCCCTAAATAACGAATGGGTGGGACCTAATGAGCTAAGTGTCTTCTATTTCTGAAATTCTACAGTGATAACTAGAAATGACTGTACTGGACTTACTTTATGAAGGAAGTATGTGAATACACTGAGGATTAAATAGAGCCCTGCAGAGAACAAGGCATAAAAATCATCATTCCATAGGTCCCTTTTCCACATCTGCTGGCTTGGGTGCGGGTCTGTATGCACAGATGCCCATAACAGCCTCTGTCAATCTTAAGATGGTACGGGAGAAAGAAGCATCGTGTAGACTGGACCAGGAAAATAAAACAGTAAGTGGACTTACTGCCAGTGGATGCATCAAAAAGTGCACTGTTATATATATATTCCTGATATATATATATATATATCAGGTAATGAGATACTGAGGTGAGATCCCAAGGCTTGTCAAAATTCGTTTATACTTATAAAAGCAAACAGAAGCTGAAAGTGGGAGGAGAGAAAAACAATTTTCATTGAGGATACAAAATTCTAGCTGAGGTAGAAGATACAGTTCCTATGCTGAAATGGTCTGAGACTCATTTCTGCTTTAGTTCCTAAAACTAATACACATATACATCTGGATCAAAAGCGTTAACAATAAGCATCAATGAGAAAGACAAGCAAGAAAGAAAAAGCATTAATGAGAAAACTTGCTGGGAAGACAGTGTTAACCTATCTAAAGAGGCTGAAAATTGCTTTTTGGTTCTAAACAAAATGTTCACTCACTCCATTTCCACAAGGTACAGCAGGCCACATATACTCACCAATGAAACTGCACAAGCTGCCACACTGTAACAGTAACAAATAGTATGCTATCTCATTAAAGATATGAACAACTAAACACCAAATAAAAAAAAAAGTAAAAGTATAAATTCAATTTCTAGCTAATACGCTCACCTTTAAAATATTTTTAGGAATTTTTATAATCATTTATGTTCATTTATTCAGCAATTATTTACTGAGCTTCACTATGTACCAGAGTAGAATGCCCTTCTGGATAGTAGTGAATATGGCGCAGGCTCCATGGACCTGACAGTCTAGTCTGGATTGGTGGCACAGAATGCAAAATGTAATGTCAAATAGTGGTAAGAGCTATGAAAAGGAAGAGTGAGGTTCAGGAAACAGAAAATGCGGAGAGTATGGTTTTATAGAGGGTGGTCAGAGAAAGCCCCTCTGACGATGCTACGCCTGAGGAGAAGCCGGCATCAAGTATTACTCATCTGATTCTCTCAAGGTATTTTTCCATTTTATATTTTTGTTTTCGCTACTGCCTTCTGGCTTGGCTCACTGGGCATCATTATGGCACAGTAGAAGGAATACAAAGAGCAACTGCTCTGTTATCACAAGAAAGTAGTGATCTTCCTGAGTCTCAGATTCCCCACCTAAGAAGTGGTTTGTTAGGAGGATTAAATGAGATTACGTAAATAAAGTATCCGGAACATTAGGTGAAGCAGATATGTGCATTATCTACTTTTTTTCAGTTATTGCAGATAATCCTTTATTTAAATTATTTACACAATATGACAGCAGAAAGATTCTTAACAATTATGTAAATTCAATATCTTCAATTTACCAATGGTAAAAAGACCCTTCAGAAATGAAGCAAAAAACTCATGACTAGTCACTCCATCAGCCAGAATTTCTACCAAGAGCTACTTTTATTATACTAGTATTTTCTAAATTTTTACCTTCACCTGTGAAATCTTTTTTTAAAATTCAAGCTTACCAAGGGGTCCAATATGAGAAACAAATAAATGAGGAGGAGCTGAGCCCTCCCAACCCCTTGAAGAATGAGACAGAGAATGAACAAATGGACACAGTGGTAATGAAAGGCAGAAACACTGTGAAAAGAGTCATGGAGGTTCCTGAAGAAAAATAAAATTACTGACATTCTTAAACGGGTCTGAAAGGAACTGCTAGAGCTACTTCTTTTATCGCCTGAATTAAAAAATATATACATACATATATGTAAATTGGTGCAGGCGCACCAATTTAGGGAACACTCCTAAGTCATTCCATTTCTTTTTTTTGTGGTTACTATGTGTTCAGTATTTTTGTTTTTATTTCTTTTCCTTAATTCTAGCCCTTGTCTATCTCACATTCTTTCCTTCACTTGTTTCCAAAGTCCCAGCTATTTCCTTTCTTGCTTTTCTCTCTAGAATCCGTGTTAGCTCAGCCACTTCCCTACTAACCTCTGCTTGTTTTCAATGCAGGAAGATCAATACTCTGTTAAAATATGGGGAGTAGGAGGACAGGAGTCTGTATTTTACTGTTAGCAGTAAGAATCTCCAATCAACAAAGAACCAATGAGCTTGGCTATCTGCTTCTAATCAAACTCCTGAGAATGAAGACCTGAGACAGAGAAACAGCTGACCTCACAATGATGAGCAGAATGTCTATCAAGTATCTACCATTAGGCACCATGCTTAACATCTATTATTCAATCAACAAACACTGGATCCTGCTGTAAGTTAGCACCCTGTCACATGTTCATCCAACAGGCTTAAAACAATTTTATATGTCAACATATAAATACAGAGGCTGTTTTGCTACAAATCACTGGACTGCTAAACCTTTATAATTGGTGGAGGTTGAGTAAAGCCCTCAATCAGTAATGTTAGCTAATGAATCTTTAACGTAAATATTTTCTGCAGCCTTGAGGAGAGAAAATCACACTTTCACCTTCCCAGCATGGCTCCATCAGTCCGAGCCCATCACTGAGGACATGAGCTACCCTTCGATGGGACCCTGAGGAGATTCACAAACCTCTTCCCTTTGTTCTTCCAAACTTCCTCTGTGAGGATCAACTTTCTAGAGAACTCATGTTTTCAACCTTTAGCAAAATAACATTCAAAGAACCACTGCCTACAAGGTGTAGCAGTAAGTGTACTTCTAAGTGAGCCAGAGTTGTTTAATGGGAACATAATGTCACCAGCTCGGTCTACAGAAAAGGGTTGACTTCGTGCTCAGAGAAGATGAGAGCAACGGCGGCTCAGTTTTCCCTCCTGTATATTGCGGATAAGAATACCGCAGAACTATTAAAATCAGCAGCTGAAAAAAACACATATAAAAGAAATGGGCACAGCACCTAGTACATATGTAAGCGTGTAGTAAATGTAATTATTATTACTATTATTATTACAGGTAGAGGAGAGAGGAATTGTAAAAGAAAACACGTCTCACAGTGAAGAAGAAAAGGCTGTGAGGAAAGAGGTAAGAAAGTTTTCATAAGGAGGTAAACAGGAATTTGAACATTTAAAAAATACCAGTTTTAGAAAAATAAAGTAATCCCAACACCTGGAAAGTCATAACGTGTGTTCCCTCACTCTGGGGCCTAAATAAATATAATATATAGTATAATAATACACTATGTATTAACTAATATATATTAGTTACCCTATAATAATGACCAAGTATCAGAAAAAAAAAACACAGCCTACTGAAAGCATAAATATCTATGACTTCTGATCCACAATCTGCCTATAATTTCTAACAACAAAGCCATGCACCACATGATGGAATTCAGTCATGATGACTAGAGAACACCAATTTTCAAGCAGTGTACCATAAGAATTTTTAAACATGCAATACCTGACTATTTAGTCAGGGGTACTGACCTCTTTTGCCTTAATTGTCAAATAAAAAAATGACAACAGCAAACACAACAATAGTTATCCAGTGTGAATGAATCAGAATTATATTTATTTTTTGTCACATCATCCACAAATACCTTTTTGGTGCGCCACAGAATTTTAGTAATTAGTTTATATATGCCATGAGGTGAAAAAGGATAAAAACCACTGTTACAGAATATGACCTTGGTTTTCTCTTATTAACCAAGATTAACACTACAAAATCACAAGTATCACCTATGCTTTCACGATCAACCTTTTGAACAATGGTGGCCTTCTGACAACCAGATAGTTATGTTAAAGGAGTAAACACTAATCAAATTTCCCCCCTGTAGTAAAGCTGGTACAGGGTAATAATGCCACTTATTTTATGACCGATTTGTTATTTCGAGCCTCGTGCATACTGAGCACCTCTTTCCTGGAAATGGGAAGTTCAGCCTTGGTGACTCTTATGGTCTTCTCTTCACAGCCTGAAGCTTGGTCAGAAGCTGTTTTAGCATCAAAAAAGAAAAGAAAATCCACCAAAAATTAGACCCTTGTTTATGTGAAAGCAGAGATAAGATGTATATTGTTGTTAATGGAAAAATATAGATCAGATAGAAGCCAAGGGATTAGGTCAAACTTACAACTTTATCTTCCTGCTATTCCATCTTTAAACTCAGCAGACCTGGAGTCATCATCACAATTAAGCAATGTCCATAAAGCAATTCCTTTCCCTTCCTATTTTCCTTGTGTCCTTCACAGCTTATATTACCCATCAGAAGTCTCAAAAGTTTTTCTGAAAAGAAAAGCCACCATTCACTCAAGAAAAAAGCATACAAATTCTATACTTGATACAATTCTAGTACACACTTCCAGAGGCAAAAATATTTCCAAGTATAGCATGAAGTCTGGGTCCCAGGACGCAATGTGACTGTGGTATGTACCTGCACAAATATAAGTGTCTAGGCATTAGCTGACGTGGGAGGGAGAATAGGAAAGAAGAGGAAAAGTGGTAACACCAAAAGTCTTACAAAAGGGGTCAATTCTTTAAGTTAAATGGGGAAGGTAACTTTGGCTGAATTTCCCATTGCCAGTAAAGGGATGCTCAGTATGCAGTAGGCTTGAACTAACAACTCAAGTATCAAATCAGTGACATTACAGCTCTGGTAGAAAGGGCTAGGGAACTCACTGGGACTTCATTTATAGGAGCATTAATCCCATTCATGAGGGCTCCATCCTCCTGACCTACCTACCTCCCCAAAGGTACCATCACATTGCACATTAGAACTCCAACATATGAATATGCAAGGAGGAAAACATTCAGACAATAGCAATCAATACACTTTGTAAGTATGTATGTTTTTGAACAACAATAAAAACCCAAGAGAGCAGAACTTCTGGAATGGCTGAATACTGAGCGGACCAAACCCTCTCATCACAAAAAGAAACAATAACACTAGCCAAAATTCTCAAAAGCAACTTTTAAGGACACTGAAAACTGACCATGGCATACAACAAAATAAGAAATGTTTATTCAAGAAAAGCTATTGAACAAATGGAGTCTGTAGATTTAAACCTCGCGCACTCTCGCGTCCCATCCTCTGCTGAGCCCCATGGGGTAAGCGGTACTATCAGGGCAGGCTAGCTGTGAGGATCAAGGCTCTGCTGCTTCAGGACCGATTTCATTTGGAGCAGAACATGGAAAATCCTTTGCACAGGGGTGTTAAAAGCAATAGTGATCTAAATGGCAAGTGATCAGTGAAGGGCAACACTGCAGCTGCCCGAAATCTCATTACTGATTAATAAAGCAGGCAACAAACCAGCAGACAAGTCAAAATTAATAGGGAGATCTCAGGAACAAAAGAGGGCCTTGATAAGATTCGGTTTATCTCTGTTGGTATGGAAGGCTGTGCAAATCCACAAAGCTGTGCACAAGCTCAGTAGAGACAGGAGAAAGCTCTAGCAAACGACTTATTACTGCTAAGCACAAGAACTTACAAATACAGGAGGTAAAATTTAAGGCAGACATAAATTGGCTGCACTGTGATTCATTTTCTAAACCACAAAATGATCCAGCAGAAAAAGGTGAAATACTACACGATTTAGTGAACCAAAGCATTGAGCTTAAAGTGCTCAAACCACCGCAGACCAGTCCCTGGATAAGCACTAAGATATTCTGACCCAGAAATGATTCCTAGGAGGCTAGGCTTAAAGAGGGTGGTGTGGGGTAGCGTTAAGGGAGGAGGGGAGCACAGGAAGATAACAAAGCAAAGACATTGGTGGACATACATTATGGAAGAAACAGGTTCCACAGAATTAAAAAAAAGGGAATCGCCATCACCTTAGATGTGTATGAAGAGGAGGGAGATCAGAAAAGAGCCGCTACAATATATTATCTAAAATGTCCAGTTTTCAGTGAAAATTATAAGACATGCAAAAAATAAAAATTAACCCATACACTAGAAAACAATCAGCTAATAAAAACTGTCTCTGAGGGGATCCAGATGTTGGACATAGTAGACAAGGACTTCAAAGCAGCTATTATAAATGTGTTTAAAGGCTTTAAGGAAAAAAGTATTTGAATAAAATATGATGTCAGGATTCATAACACAGAGAAATTTTCATTTTTCTTCTCTTAACTCATTTAAAAACAGCTGCATAAATCAGTAATTATAAGGGGGTAGAACTGGGGGTGGGAGGTCAGGGTGGGTGGGGTAGGTAAAATGGTGGTGGGAAAACAGAGACAACTGTACTTGAACAACAATAAAAAAAAGAAAAAAGAAAAAAGAAAAATAGAATCTTTGAAAATTGTGTTGTAGGTCATACAACATATAAACATATACTACATATAATAATGATTATTAATAGCACAAAGGAAGGAGGAAGGTAATGGAGCTACAGTAGACTAGAAAAAAAAAAAGAGAAATACCAGGCAATAACTCAAATCCCCAGGAAGAAATAAAGAGTAATGGAAATAGTAAGCATATAAATTTTTATATATATATATGTATGTATGTATATTTATGAATATATATTTTTCTTTCTTATCTTAACTCCACTAAAAAATAAGTTGCAAAAAGTAATAATTATAACAATGCATTAGGTTTATGAGATATATAGATAAAATGTACATGATAAAGAAAGCACAAAGGAAGATGATATAAAACTATATTGAAGGAAATTTGTACATGTTATTGGAATTAAGTTAATGTTAAAAAAAGATTGTAATAAGGTATGATGTATATTTTAAACACATAGTGCAACCCTTCAGAAAATAACTCTGTTATAGAGTTATAGCAAAAACCAACAAACAAATTTAAAAGATACACTAAGAAACACCTAGTTAATGCCAAACAGCACTAAAGAAGGAACAATGGAACAACAACAACAACAACAAAAAAGACATGAAAAAAATAAAAATGGAGACAGAAATCCAACCAATGATGACATTAAATATGAATGGGTTAAAACCTCAATAAAAGGAAGGGATTTTAGTTTGGATTTAAAAAAAATTCATGTATATGCTGTCTACGAGAAGTACACTTAGACTCAAATACAAATTAGAAGAAAAAAGATTATAAAGGCAATAAACAAACATAAAAGAGCTAGAGAGAGTATACTATCACATAAAATAGAGTTTAAACAAAAATTGTTACTAGAGACAAAGAGGGACATTTTATATTAATAATAGAGTCAATCATCCAGAAAATACAATTATACCCCCCCCAACAAAAGAGCCCCCAAATACATGGAGCAAAAACTGGCAGAGCTGAAGGGAGAAATCAATGACCATGCAATAACAGTTGGGAACTTCAATGTCCCATTCTAAATATGGAAAGGACAGATAGACAGAAAAATCACCACGGAAATATTATCAACCAAAGTGACCTGACACATGTAGAACACTGCATCCCAAAACAGCATAGCACACATTCTTTACAAGCATATATGGTACATTATCCAAGAGAGAGAATACACTAGGTCATAAAATAAGTTATTAATAAATTTAAAAGGTCTGAAATCATAGAAAGTATATTTTTGTGTTTCTAATTAAATTAGAAATCAAAACAAGAGAACATTTGGGATTTGGGAAACCCACAAATAAATTTAAACAAATCAACATATGTATAATATTCCATGGGTCAGAGAGGGAATCATGAGAAATTTAAAACTGTATTTAACTTAATAAAAATAAACACACAATACTATATCAAAACTTATGGGCTTTAGCAAAAGTGGTGCTATAAACATCTATGATAGGAAGGTCAAACTGCTTCCTTCTTGAGAAACTAAGGAATGAGGATGTACAGTAGAGTAATGTAAATGGTCTAATACTGGGTTTTGGTGATGGTTACAAAACTGTACGCTCATTATATCTCATTTAATTATATACTTAACATGGGTGAATTTTATGGCATATACCTTGTAAATTCAATAAACATGTTGTTTCCTTTTTAAAAGCACATGGGAAAAAATGACTAGAAAGACATAGGCCAATAGTGTTAGATTTGCAGAAGTACAAGTTCTTTTTTGTACTTATTTTTATAACGAAAATATTAAAAATTAAAAAGAATCATTAAATTTCCCCTTTTTACACATTGAAAACTGCAGTAAGTGTATTAGAGGAGTCTTCAGGCATCCATCTAGTTAAACTTCCTGCCTTAAGACAAGAATACAACTAATTCACAAAAAAATGAGATTTTTATCAAGACTGCTTTTAGATAGCTTAATGGGGTTAAAAAAAAATCCCAGGGAACCACTATTACCCTTTTTAGCCTGTTCTCATTTAAGAGTCTCTTTTAAGCATCTATTCAGGAACTTCTTCCTACTGTCTAATGTTAAACATCTTCAGCACAAATTAAATTCATTTTTATACAATGAATATTCTGAGATTTGTGTTCGCATCAAAGTTCTACCACTTATAACACTGTGCAATATTTTGCCTCCATGTCTTAATCTGTACAATGGAACACACATGATATTGTTGTAAGAGCTGAACAACATTTTGCTTAAAACATGCTTAAAATAGTACCCAGTGCCTAGTACTTAGTGAGTACTTATTAAGCCTTATTACAAAGACATGAAAAAGGTAAAATTTATTTGAAAGGGAGAGGTGGCAGCTGGCTGAACCAAGTTATCCAAGTCTGCATTCATACCTTCATAAAAGAAACTGGGTTACATGAAGTTAACTGAATGCAGGAAAAAAGTGTTAAGAAAATAATCTATGACATGTAATTTTTTAAGGGGTGGGGAAGCCTCTAAGGAATTTAGTTCCATGTTGAACAACAGCTTATACTCATACAAGTAACAGAATAGCTTTTAAGAGATGACATAAATGTTAAACCATATCATGGATGAATACACATTTACATGTTCAATTCAATAAAGTGGTCGCTTTGCTTTGATTAGCCCTACTTGAGTTAATTAAAATATTTCCATTTCTTCTAGGATTCATAGCTCTCTGTATAGTTTACAGAAGCTGGAGATGGATTTTTAATACTGTTTACCAACTGTTAAGGTTTTGATGGACACTTTAATCATGTAATACAACTGCAAAATCTACCACTGGGAGCAAATACACGTCTGGTGCCAAATTGAGAAAAGGAAATACATGAACAGAGCCATTTTTTGGTTTGCATTAACTTGAGAAAAAGGAGCAGGAAAAGTTCATAGTACTATCATTTTTTTATCAGTCAAGTAATTTTCCAAGTATCATAATCTTTTTTAAATTAATACCTTATATGATAACCAATGGTTTTGTACTTTGCTGTTTGTGTTTTGCTAGAAAAAATATTGCTAATTAGTACACTAAAAAGTACATCTTAACCTTTCTACAAATTTTAAAGTATCAGCGTCTCAACTGGCAGCTGCCTTGTAGGATTTCATAGGGCCTTCAACATCTCAAGTACCAACATGGATGATGAGCTTTTACATGAGAAAGCTCCTGGGGCGTGGGATGGATCCAGCTCTCCTCTATGCTGGATGACCATTCACCTAGAATGCTAGAGAAGAGATTCAAGCAGTGAAACCTGCAGCTCTAAATTATGCTAGCTTAGTATCTTAGAGATTCCCTAAGCTGATTTTTAAAAACTGTTTTTTGAGGAAAATGAGGTAGAGAGACAGGTTCAGATACTAAAAAAACTAAATAATTTTATTTCTTTCTTTTGCATCTGGACACATTAAACCCAAAGAAAAAATTGACTGGATGCAATACTGCCTTGGTATTTTATTAGTACTTTATTAATTGATAGGTAAATTTATTTTAAAAGGGGGGAATATTCTCTCTTACATTTAAAACAATATAGTACAGTAGGTTGTTTTTTTTTTAATAAGGGGGTTTTTACGTCCTTAAATATGCTTCTTAAGCTAATGAAAAGAAGCAGACTTTCAATCAACAGTGAAGACTAAGCCTATTCAAAAGACAAAGTACAAGGAATATAACCTTATCGAATGACATTAAATGTTACCTATTCCTTCTATATGTCAAAAACACATATCGAGTTCAATATTAAAAAAAGAATGATGTATTAACCATGAAAAACAATGATAATGCAAATTTCCAGGGAAAGGAATATTCCATAAGCATAACAAAGAACATTCAAATACTCTGTAAGCTGGTCTGAAGACAGAACAATAGGAACATTCCAACTCTGAGCAATAAAGCCAGTTCTCCTGAAGCATACTGTTCTTGGCTTTCTCCAAACTTTGAGGGGCTTCTAAATGCAGAATCTTAAATTGCAAAATTCATGGAGTAATTTGCTAACACTGCAGTGGAATTAAGAGGCTTAATGATCTGATGGTCATAAAGTATCTTGAGATCCTTAAATAATTATAACTCCACCAGTTAAAGCCTTGTACTAAAGAAGACAGCCCTCCTTTAGTCTTAAAACCTAACATTCTATGCTATACTACTGGAAAAAATAATCTACATTTTAACTATAAATTTTAAATGTAGTCCTTGAATTCTCTAGTCCTTGAATTCCCTTCTTTATAACTGAACAACAAAGTCTGCATGCGCCTACTGATTACATTCACTTCTATATTCTACCCATTTCTCAGTAAGAAAAACTGTTACAAAGCAGCTCCATGATCATTCACCTCTTCAACACTCATTCCTGCCTCTGCTGCCACCCATCCCCATGGGGATCGAAAGTGGCAACAGAAAAGAGGTAAGAAATAACGTGATTAAGCTACGTCAACTCCCTGACTCAGTTTCCTTTTCTACAAAACAGGATAATAGCTATTGTAAAGGTTAATTAAATATCATGAAATATGCAAAATATGGACATTATAGACATTCAAGAAATGTTACTGTGAAAAATTTCATCCACAGGTCATTTAATTTTACAATAATTAAATACAATATATGTGTATAAAATTGAATGCAGTTATTGCTTTTGTTAATAGAACACTAGACCACTTGCACTCAAGCACATACTTTCCTTTTGGGAAAATAATGGCATGTAGACCCTTCTGCTTCCAAGAATTCTACAACCAAGCAAGACAAAATATGTGATGACAAAAGGCCAAAACCAAATGGGAGGTTCTGTATGATGCCATTTACATGAAATACTAGAATGGGCAAAAGTCAGCTACAACAGAAAAAATCAGAACAGTTGTTCCTCTAGAGGTAGGATGGGGACAAGGACTGACTAGGAGGGAAATTTCTAGGGTGATGAGAACACTATATATCTTGATAGAGATTTAAGTTACTTTAGGGATAAACCTTGTTAAATCTCAGAGAATGTACATTTAATGTTGGTATACTTCACTATACGCAAATTTGACAACAAAAGAAAAAACTAACCATTATTAAATTCTAATTAATGATATGCATGCTTAAGTATTTATGAGAAAATATCCTGATGTTGGAAATTTACTTTGGAATAAACCAAAAACATAATGCATAAATAGAAGAGTAGATATGTGATGAAACAAGTATACCAAATATTAATGGTCAAATCTAGATCGTATTTGGTATTAACTGTAAAATTTTTTTAAAACTTTGCTGTATATCCAACATTTTCCACATGAGATGAAATGAAGGAATGAATGAGGGGAAAAATGATAAGAATAACTGATTCATGGCTGTTGCTTTAAACATCCCCAATTATTAACACCCTTGCCCTGCCCCCCACCCTCCCAAAAAAAGCATCATGCCCTGATACCTTTCTAAGGGTCCACAGCCTACTCTTCAGGGTCTGGCTGAGATCCCACCATTTCCATGTGTCCTTACCTAATCAGCTTAGGTCGCAGCAGAGCATCTCCTTCAGCTGAAATGATCTCCCTCTTCAAAACTTGTAAAGCAGTGGTGACATTTGTTACAGAGTGACATTTACCATGTAATGTGTGATGCTGCGTCTCTCAGTCCTGTCCATATGTCCTTTCTAGCTCAACTGTAAGCTTCTTCAGGGCAGAAAATCCCTTCATCTCTGAGGATCCCTCAGTGCACACAGCAGATACTAAGGAAGGCACCAGTGGCTCTGCCTGGCAGGCGGCAGCCCCAAGAGCAGGGGCTAGAAACTACAGCCTGTGGGCCAAATTCAGCTCGCTGCGAGTCTGCACAGCGCATGGACTAAATGGCTGAACAAAATCCAAAAGAATGATATTATGTGTACACGTAAAATTATGAATTTTTGTGTACATAATAAAGTTTAATTGGAACACTGTCACTCATTCATGTATTGTCTAAGGTTGCTGTTGCATTCCAAGATCAGAGCTGAGTAGTTGTCACAAAGACTGTATGGCCCACAAAGCCAAAAATACTAATGGTCCCTTTACAGAAAACATTTGTTAGCTCTTGCACTGGAGAAGTAAGTATTGATTGACTGGCAGTCTTGTAACTCAATTATGTGAAACTTAATTATATTTAAGAAAACAGTTGCTATTTTGATGCACAATTTGGCCTTATAAAAGAAAAAAAATACACTTATTCTTAATTCCTAATCACATTCCCCCCAAAATGTTACATATACAAATGCTACTCCATGGGTGGGAGGAAGCTTTTCCTCTGTAATATCTCTACAATGAGACTTCTGAAATGATTTTCCTTTCGGTTATCTCTTAAAGGAGAACTTTTCCATATCACGTATCTCACTTTTATTGGAGAATGCATTAGCGACAGTTTTGTGGATTATACAACATGTTGTTCTGGCTAATTAGTTTATACTAGCAATTAAAAATAAAATCATGGCAGAGGGCCACTTGTCAATTTCACCTTGTCATAAATGCATTTGATGCTTACTGTGCCTTAAATAAAAATGATAAAAATGTATCACTAGCGAGAAAAGAGATGTTTTCCATTGGATTTTATTCCATCATTTGGTATAATTATTCCTGACAATTTGCCTGTCATACAGTATGTCTCTCTCCAGAAGGAGAAAAATACTTTGTGTTCTCATGATCACAAGTCTAATTGAGTGAAAAACAAATCTGTTTTTTTAAAATATAAGAAAAATAGATAAGCTACTATTTTACTCTAAAATAATAGCTGTTAAAAATAATATGAAGAAAATGGTAAGAAAATATGGCAGCAAATAGTGCTCTAAGACTTAACACTAATTTTTTCTTTAATATCAATACTTTTTCAAAATCATCAAGATCATGATTTGCAGATATACATTGCTAGGTTTCCCACATTGTTTTTCCATTTTTGGTAAAGAGTAGGTTCCAGATGATGGCAGCCAGCTAGCTATCAGAGGGTAAGCAAAGTCTTTTAGTAGAGGAAAAAAACGCCACGTCCCCATACTGCGAATGGAGGAAGTAGGTGCCATGTTGCAATTTCAGCTGACAAGAAGCATTAGCATTATCGCACACTTTGTGAATTAAGTAGTGATTTAATTAGTGCCAGTCTGAATGGTCATATAATGTTGTAATTAGGAGGTTGAGAAAAAAATAATTGTCAGAGGTGGGGCTGGAGCTTAGTGGGAAATCAGAATAATGAATGGAACGCAGGAAGTGGGCCTGTGTGCCTCAATGGCCAATCACAGACCTTTGAGAGCAGGGGCTATGGCTTACTCTAGTGTACATACCTTCAGCCAGCTCATGGTGCCACAGCACATTAGGAACTCGATTTTTAATTTATACAGCATTACAGGGAAATCTGAAGCACTGGGATCTAAATCTTTCTCCTCTAGCAAAAATGAGGCCAATTATTCTACTTTTCCATGGCTCACCTTATTTCTAAGGTGGGGAGAAAAAAGTAAAATGGCACCTGCTTCGAAGCACTAAGGCATGATGTGGTACTCAACAGAGAACTGCCTCACTGACACTCTCAGTGGATGAATGTACAGAGGAGCTAGGAGAAGTTCTATGAAACAGGACCTCAAGACCTAAAGCATCAGCTGTTGTATAGCATAACTAGCAGGGACCTTGTTCTCCTGTAGTTATTGGATTGTGGAGTTGTGCATGCATTTGTAGGCCTGCTAACGTCCTGTTGCTTCTTTCTAGTCTCTTTTGTTTTCCTCTGGGTCTAGTCTAGACCTTTAAAGGATAAAGTTTGCTCCAATCCATCTATGTCAGTTAGGGTATGGGTTAGAAAACAGAAGCCACTGGAGAAATTTTTAGACAAGAAGGGGTTTAATGTACAGAAGCAGCTACTTACAAAAATCACTGGACACAGCTGAAGAATGGCCATTCCTATGCCACAAACAGGAAGCCATCATAGGAACAGCAGAGTTTAAAATACAATGACAAAGCTTCAATCCAGGATCAAAAAGCCACATCACAACTAACTTTTAACACCCTGGAAGCTGGTAACTGGACAGTGGGATACCAATGGAGAAAAACCTACTTTTCCATAACCTGGCTTATCAGACAAAAACACCTAAAGCTGATGATAAGTGGTCTCTACTTCTTTCTACCTTCCAAATGTTGAACAAGCCCAGCTGACCCTTTGAACAACATGGGTTTGAGCCGCATGTGTCCACTTATATGCTGATTTTTTTTCAATAAATACAACAAATATATTCTCTTTTTCTTATGATTTTCTTAGTAACATTTCTATTCTCTAGCTTACTTTATTGTAAGAATACAGGCTATAATACATGTATCATATAATATCAAATATGTGTTAATTGACTATGTTATTAGTAAGGCTTCTAGTCAATAGTAGGCCATTAGTAAGAGGAATCAGAAGTTTCATGTGGATTTTCAATCGTGTGGAGTTGGCAACCCTAAACCCTGTGTTGTTCAAGGGTCGACTGTATACCTAGTACACACTCAGAATCCTAGCTGTATAGAAATCTAGGAAATAAAGTTTTCAGGTTTCTGGTCTTTGTAATTAAGGAAGGATAACAATAAGGTAGGAATGAACAGTGTGGTCATTCAGCCGTATCTACCACATGATAGCTGCCTATGAAACTTCTCAGTTAATTTTTCCTCTCCTCTCTTCAGCAGTGCCTAACTAGGCTCTACCTGTGAATCTGAAATTGTTTCTAACCAGTCTGTCACAGCCACATTCTTTATCTTCTAGCACCCAGCTTGAGAGTGACTACATAGAATGAAAAGCCTATGCTATGTGAAGGCCAGTGAAAGGAATGATGGGGATATCTATGAAAGCTGGAAAATAGAAACAGAGATAGAAGACAGCAACCTAATATCCCAGACTAACTTGTTTTCTCTGTAGGATTCTATTAGGTGCAGATAACATTTTCCCTCACTAATGAACATCTGAAGCATGACAAGTAAAACTTCAAAATAATTAGTCCAGATACTGGCAGTAGCCAGAAAAAGAAACATACAAAAAATAAATTAAATAAAGCTTATCAAGTATCAAAGATTTTAACAGAATATAATTGAAGACACATGGCTAAAAAGTCCTATCAATACGAGTAAAACATTTTTCTTTTTTTGTTATAATAAGCTGTATCTTAAAGAGCAAGGAGGATGAGAAAGGAGGGTATCACGACTAGCACAGTTTTCTGGTTGAGTGTGCCATGAAACAATACAGAGGGAAATTTTAAATATGCTGAAAAAAATCGAGGCTAGGTTCCCTTTTGCAGGAAACAGAGGATGCCCTTCTTCAGAGGTACACACCTTGTCCAACAGGCCTGTTTGAGAAGCACAGGTCCTGGATGCATCTGATCCAAAGTTACCTCTGTACTTCAGAGCTTTCTCTCACAACCCAGGGCTCTGACAGTTCAAAGTTTCAACCAACAGACTAATCTGAACAAAAGAATAAGGATTTACATTAACCGACAGATGTAAGTAGCAAGTGACATACAACCAGGAAGATTAACAGAGATGGTGCCTAGTGGAAAGTGACCAACTAGTCAAACATAATCCTTCTAAAAATGAGAGCCCTGGCCAGCATGGCTCAGTTGGTTGGAGTATAGTCTCATACACCAAAAAGTTTGTGGGTTTGATTCCCAGTCAGGGCACATACCTAGGTTGCGGGTTCAATCCCCAGTCTGGGTGCTTATGAGAGGCAACCAACTGATGTTTCTCTCTCACATCAATGTGTGTATGTCTGTCTCTCTCTCCTTTCCTCTTTCTCTAAAAACCAGGAAAAAATCTCTGGTGAGGAATAAAAAATTTTTTTAATAAAAGTGAGGAAATCAAAGCTCACAGTTGTCACAGTGCTGGTTTCCCAAAAGCATATGCTGTGAGACAAGCGTGGGAAGTTTATTTAGGAGGTAAAGTGAACCACAGCAGGGGAGTGAGGAAGTGAGACAAGGACAGCAGGTAGGAAATAAAAGGTGTGTAATCAGGCCAGATATCATTGTGGACAACTAAAAGTTAATGCCACTGGGGAGACTCTAAAAACCAGTGTGGAATTCACACCTCAGCATTATCCCACTTAGAGGGCAAGGGAGCTGGGGTAAACTTATACAACTCTCATTAGTCACTGACTGAAGGTTGCTCAGGTAATTAGTCCTCTCTCACTTCTTGCCTGCGCTGTGGGCAAAGCAAAATTCAATGAGCAGTGAAAACTCATGGATGAAAGAATGCAGTGGCTGGCAGGTAGAAATAAAGTCAGTGGTACTAAAGTAGAAGGGCAAAGAGGATATGGGTGGGGCACTGGAAACATCAGGTAGGGTTGAGTTATCTAAAATTGAATAAAGCAAACATTAACCAAGTAGTTGGACTCTGGCTTAAAGCCAGTCCTACACCCTTCAGAATCCACATTTTCAAAAAATTCTTAAAATTTATTTATTTTTAGAGAAAGGGAGGGAGAAAGAGAGGGAGGGAAACATCAATGGGTGGTTGACTATCACATGTCCCCAACTGGGGACCCTGCCTACAAACCAAGCATGTGCCCTGACTGGGAATTGAACCAGTGGCCCTTTGGTTCACAGGTCAGGGCTCAATCCACTGAGCCCCACCAGCCAGGGCAGGATCCACATTTTTTCAAACACTCTGCCCAGAGTAAACATAAGATGATATTTCTGTATACTGGAAATTTGGGATTGGAAAGAGAATATCCCCAGTTGAAGGTATGGGGAGGGTTGAAGGGTTGCAATAAATTAGAAATGTATCTGTTAAAATGTTACAGAGTAGGAAGATGTACAAATATCTTCCTAGGGCGCAACATAATTCTAACATTTAATGATAGAAGGGTTAAAGACAACTGGGCTAGGACACAGGGATTCTAAAATTACTTATTTTTTAATCTGTTAAATTCTCTGTGGGCCACCTTGTGAGTTGCTATGTTTAGCTCTCAGAAGATGACAATCAAAAGAGAGGAGGTCTATGATTTAAGCCAAACTTCACTGAACTGTAACAGGAGACATCCTGTAGAGAAAGATTCTAATGTCACCACATTTTATGAGCTTCTGACCTCTGACTCTGATGCTCAGATAGCAATAATTAGATAGGTATGGAAAGTATTTTATCATCTTCAACATGAAAAATCACTACCATCTATACACAGCTGCTCAATCTAAAATCCAGGTGTCATTCTTGATGCTTCCCTTTTTCTCAGGTTCAACTAATCACAAGTCCTGTCCATGTCACCCTCAAAGAGCTCTGAAATTAATCCACTTCTCATTGTCTCTACTGCCAACATTACTGTAGGGCAGGCTATCATCATTTCTCATCTCTCACCTGTATTACTGCAAAGCCTCTAAACTTGTCTTTCCAACCACTCTGCCAACCATTTCCCAAAACACACAGAGTGATGTTTTTCAAAATACAAACAAATATGTTTGATTCAGCCCCTTCCTAAAATCCTTCACTTCTCACTGCCCTTGGAATAAAATCTGACATTTCACCTGCGGTGTTAAACGGCCCTTTGTAATCTGAGTCCTACTAACCTCACGGTACTCTGTCCCTTGCCTTCTCCAAAACTCAAATGAGTCATCTCCACAGCCACAGGGACTTTGAATTCAATGTCCCTCCATGCCCCTCCCTGCCCCTCCCTGCCCCTCCCTGCATCTAGCTAAATCCCAGCCGTGCTTCACATCTCAGTTTAATTAATACTGCCCCCACTGGAAGCTATCTAAACTCCCAGGTATGGTGGGATGTCCCAGTTATGCTCTCTCAGACATCCCAGAACCTCTCACACAATTCTCTTGCGAGGCTAATGTTGGTAAAATCACTGTCTTCCCATGCTGGGTTGTCATCTCCACAATGGGAAAGACCATATTGGTTTTGCCTATCACCTCATCCCAGTACCTCCCAACAGTACCAAACACATACTACATGTCCAGTACATTTTGCTGACTCATTGGCCAGTAGGGAAAAGAATATGACCAAGAGCACCTCCTGTAGCGAATGACACAAAAGGTGGGCAAATTTACTACACGAGAACTTCACGTTAACTGTAATAGCAGAAACTTTTCTAAGAGAGTCCAAATGATATGCAGTAGCAAACTGAAAGTAAAAGGGCCCTAAGGACTTGGATAGCTACATCATTTAGAAGTGATCCATAAACTTCAGAGTTTGTAGCCTTCAAAACTTTTGGATATCTAAAAAGAAGTAGTCTGAATACCACATTAGAGCTTTTTTTCTCAAAAACCATCACATGGCTGTAAACCCAAAAAGCAGTTAATTCTAGAAAGCCATTTCCACCTGTATATATTAAGCCAAAGGTACAGATCAGAGGTATCAGAGTGACCACTCCAGGCACCTTCTACAGAACCGTGTCCAGAAAACCATGAATTTTCAAAAAGGTACTAGTGACATGCTACACATAATTTTTGCACATTAACCTACTGCTGGTTGTCAGAGAGTATGTATTATTCAAACAGGGTGCACATTCAGTAATGGAAAGGGTGAGGGGAGATGCTGTCTTTAATTTTAATGTGCCTGACATACTGGAAAAAAAATACTGGCATCTGTATGTATATGACTGAGTGTTTTGTGGAACATGTGTTGTATGCAACACTGTTTATTATCAGTAAATGAAGCCAAAAGCTAAGTTGAAAATGAATGCTAAATTAAAAATTATATAAAATGAAGTGAAATGATTTAATTAACAGATTATAAGTGAAATGTTGCAGTGCAAGAATGAGCTTGGGAGAAAAAAAGAAGGAAAAAAATGAGGAAGGGTGGAAACCTGTCTTTTCCTTTTATTTCCTCAGAAATACTAATAGATGCACGATGTTTGCCAGTTTTTAACCACAGCCTCTGCAACAGTCAATAAACTTAATTAAGTCACTAGTTTAGAGCAGAGTTCAAAATAAATTGCCTTCTGTTTTAAGTAAAAGGGAAGAAACAGCAAAATACGATACACTATTTCCAAGACCCTAGACGTGTAATTAGTGCCACACTTTTCTGGAAGGATAGCAGTTACCCTCTAGAATGAAACGGCATACGTGCTTTCTAACCACCGAGTGTCAAACACTGCACCAGGCCCTCGGCATCCACCGCCTTGTTTTTTCTTGCGATGGTACTGTGCGTATGTATTACCACTACGATGACTCTCTAACTTTGAGGGGGTCACATCATTTGCTCGGGCCGTCCCAGAAGGACAAGTCACAGAGCCAGAATTCAAACTCAGACCTGTTGACTCTAATGCCCATGCTATTTCCTTTTTACCACATTGCCTCTTCCCAGAAACCTTTAGAAAAGAAACTGTGAATATCCAAAGAAAATTATTTCCCTATTTTAAGAGGTATCTCTTAAGAATTCACTACACAGGATATGATATCTATCCTTAATTAAGGTAACAAAGTATTTTCCTAAAGAAGAAAATAATGATATTCATACATAAATATTGCTCAAAATTGAAGTGCATTTAAAAGAGTCAACTTTTTATACCAATTTACATTTATCTAGTTATTCTTTGTATGATTATATCTACTTTTATACATTCTGATGATCCTATGAAAGGTCCCAAGTCTGAGGTTTGGACTTTCACACAGCTGAATTTAAGAAAAAGAAATGAGGAAAGAAAACAGATATAAAATCAACGAATTACAAAAACAAAAATGACTTGAAGACAGTTTCTATTCAGTGTACCTAAATGGACATTTTGCATGATGCAGGGCCACAAGATCCAACATACATTTTTTCCTGATGGGGGATATAAGAGAAAAAGGGAAGCGAATCACTGTTCTCTTTTTAAAGTAACTGATCCACAGATTTTTATGCCAAAATTGTGTTGCTTTTGCCTACCAAAAAAGGAACTAAGAATTCTTGTAACATAAAACAAGTGCTAGAGTTGTCCAATTTTTTACAAATTTGAGTGAAGAGAAATAAATCCAAGTGTTCCGCAGTGCCATATGTTGTCTGAGCTGGCTGGGTAGCACAGAAGTATGCAAATCAGTTCAGGAGCTTGGTCCCAGCCTCCCTGTAAGGGAGCAGAGGTAAAAGGAAAGGGATTCTGACAGAGGGATTAGTATCAGCTAAGCAGATGCCAGTTCACACAGCCAGGCAACCAACTGCTCCCCATACTGGAAAGCGCAACGCAGCAACTAGGGAAAACTACAGAAGAGTTCAAGCAGGTGAAAAATAATGGTACTTTTGGTCTCTAAATTTAGCATCCATTCATTCCTTTTTGTCAACACTCAGCAGTACTCAGGTCCTGTCACCACAAGGCTAGCCTTGGAAAATTAGGTCTTTCCACTTCCATTGACAGGAAGTGCAACATTTGAAACCTTTATCTCACAGGTCTGAGTTGTTACTGACATTGTATTGTTCTCCAAAAGTCTGCTTGATTTCCTCTCTTTACAACGCTCTCAATATGGAGTTCTTCATTTTTCTAAAAAAAGAAAAAGAAAGAAAGAAAGAAAGCAAAAAAAAAATCTCAGGGGAAAGTTTCAGGAAAGATAGAAAGAATAGTAAGAGGAAAGAAAGACAGAAAAAACTGAAGAGTTAAAAAGCTACACTTTTGAAATGTCTGTTTGTAACGGGAAATACATAGGATTTTCTCCCTTTAGTAATGCTAAAATGGTCTGGCATGCCTGAGAGTAAATCAATACTAAGCATAGTCCAGGCGAGACTGCCATCTTACACGAAGCACTGACTATAAAATAGACACAAAAGACACACGATACTCTCTGAGGTCCCCAGCAGCCATAATATCCATCCTTGGCAGTTCATTTGACATTGAATTTCCCTGCTTCCCAATATTTTTTTCTTCCTTGCTCCCCCTCACAATGCCTCCTCCTATCGCTATCCACACAGCAATGCTCCAGCTTTCTGAGACTTGCCAAGAAGGTGAAGATACAACCAACCTCTCAAAGGTTTTAACTTGGGAATATATCCTATGTTTGCCAGCAAGTGATGTGCACAATAGAAAAATATAAAGATGAACTTCTACAAACATGAACTTGGTTCTCAAGGAGCCCAACTAGAAAAGTCTTGAAATGTTACTGTATATGTTAAATGGACACTGGGTTTCCTGATTAGATCTTATCACAGTTATTTCAAATAACTTCTTTCTTATACCACTTGCTACCACCCTTGACCTCTACCAGAGTGTACTGACAATGGAAAAAAACAAAGGGCCCTCTCCACCCTGTACTGGTCTCTTCCAGAAGTTTTCTTTAGAGCCATGAATCACAGGGGCTTTTGAATTTAGATCATTTTTATGGTTAAAGCTAAAGTCTTTGCTGGTAATAGGAAATGTCATATGGAATCCACTGGGTAGTTATAATTTCCATTTATAAATAGAAAATATAAAGAGGGCGCCTTATCTAGGTGATTTAATACATGTCTCTGCTTATTACTGTTTTCAAAGTGCCTTTTGCACAAATCTGATTTCAACTGTGCAATAAAGATTCATTATCCTTTTACATAGCAGCTTTTGCATTTCTATGCAGGATCTAATTAGGAAAATAGGAACTATTCTATAAACAGATGCTAATCGTGAAGGGAAAATGCTTTCATTTCAGGAAGAATGTATTGCTAGACTTCACTCAGAAAAGCACTGCCTCTGCATGTCGAATGAGCCGGTGGCAGTGAGAAGAGGGAGAGGACAGCAGACTTCTTGACAGAAGCAATGTGAGGATCACTAGGGGACAGGTTCCCAGCAAACTGCTGTAAAATTGAGGTGAGAGACAGAATGTACATAATTTAATTCCTACTTTAATTTTTGTTCCTAAGGATTACTTTTTAAAAGTAGTGTTCCCTATTTTCTTTTATTTTCTGTTTTCTTACAAAGAGCCCTATAGCTTTTATAACTGGAGTGGGGGAGAAGTCCAATAACCAATACCAGGAAAAAAGTCCTCCACTTTGGAGAAAGGAGACAAACATCCAGTTTTGGGGAATAACTAAAAATAGTGGAGAGATAACCTGTAAGAGAACATTCAGTTCCAGATTAATTTTTGCTTGTTTCATTAATGGGTTATATTAAAGGAGCAATATAAAGGTAAACTTTCTACTTATGAAAAATTCTCTGTCCTGACTCTATTTAACTTCTCCACAGCACAGGCATGGCTGACCATATCATGTGTTCTCATTTGTGAAACACATTTTCTCTATTTCTGTGACCCCTGTTTGTCTTATATTATCTTCTACTTCTTGAACTCCTTGCACTGAGTTTTCCTCCTTACCAGGTTTATGTATGTGGGACTCTCTTCTGAGTCCTCTGCTTTATTTAAATTCTTTTCCTACGGGACTCCGCCAGTCCCATGCCCTTATATGCTCATGCCTCCCAAATTTTGTTCTTCACCTTGAGTGCCCTCCCAAGCTCCTACACTCCTAACTGCCCAGATATCATCTTCTTTTTGGCTGTCAATTGGGATACCTTTCATAAAATTCAAACAAGATCACTGATTCCCTGGCTTCTCATGCTACAAAGTCATTCCTATACAATCTTTCCCTTTATCTACATATGGCATCAATCATTCCATTGCTCCAGATAAAAATCCTGGAAGTTATCTTTGACTCCTCTTTTTTCTTTACATACCATTTCCATTCCACCTTAAGTCCTGTCAAATCTATATCCGAAATAAAGCTGAAATGAAACCACTTAATGTTTCACTGCTACCATCCTGCCTTAAGCTACCGTTCTCTCTCCTGGCCCATGTACGGTAATCTTCTAGCTCCCATACTTGTGAGTGCATAGTTCATTCTCCGCACAACAGAGTGTTTCTCTAGAGTAAAAATCAATATCACTGCCCAGGTTAAGAGAGTCCAAGGACTACCCACTGCAACCAGAATTAAAGACAAATTTCTACCCATAGCCTTCAAAGGTTTGGCATGAGTCATCCTCTTTCTCTCTACTTTTTCCCCTCCAATGCTAAATTCCAGCCATACTAGCCTTCTTTCTGTCCTACAATACAATAAGCTTTTTAGTGTCTCAGGGACTTCGTACTGGCTCGTTCTCCATTGGAACACTTGTATCCCCTCTTACTATTCTTCAAAAGGCTTCCCTTTCATTCAGCCCTTAACTCAGATCCTCACCACCCACACTCAATCACGTTACCCTAAGTTGCCCTCTCCATAGCCTCACAGGTATCCAAACTAATCACCTGTTTCTTTACGAGTGTACTGTCTATCTTTACCCTAGAATGTAAGCTCCTTGACTACAGGGCTTCCTTTTTATTCAGCACGACAGTCCCAGAACAAAGAATAATGCCTGTCTCAGAGTAGATACTTAATAGAAATACTTTTTTAACTGACTAACTTAACCTGAATTTTGCCATAACAACAGGGTGGCATGCAATTAGTCTAAAAAAATCCCTGGAATGCTGCAATGCTAAAAAATCCAAAAGCAACAAAAACGCACACAAACCACCCTCGGAATACTGCAAGTTACAGTTTATTCTAGATATTTAATTAATAATCTAGTAATTTAACAGGGTAATCAATGTGCATTTCCTGGTTTGCTTCTTCAAGTTGCTGGTCACTGTACATAGTAGAAATAATGTTAAAATGATAAGTGAATTTACTTTCAATGCACCATATAAGTGACTTTTAAAGAAAGCTGTCTGAGCCACTTAATGATATTAATAACCACTCCTTAAATATTTACTTATTTTGGGATTTCATGTTAAGATTCCTTAAATGAGGTGGAAGATGCATAACAAAATAAGAACATAAAGAAATACACACATACTTTTTATTATAAAAGAATATATTAATAAATCATATATTCAATACAGTCATGCTAAATACTTTATATTGAATTCTCAAACATTCCTATAAGGTGAGTACCATTGTTATTTCCATATTACACTTGAGACAACTGAGGTTTATAAAGATTAAGTATAATTATGGTCAAAGTTAAACAAGTAAATGGTGAAGCCAGGATTTGAACCTATGATGATCTGATTTTAGGGCCTATATTCTTATCTCTGTATACTACTCATATGGTTATAGTAGAAAATCAAGTTATTTTCTTTTTTTTCTTTATTAAGTTTTTGAATCACCCACAAGCTTACTAAGATACGAAGGGAAACCCTTTAGCGCAGATGAGCACACTCTTATTCTTTCAAATAAGTCTACATTTGGTAGGTTCCCAAATACCTACAGGAGTATGGCACTGCCAGCAGACAGTGTGAGAAAGAGCTAGCACTTGTACTGGTAACACAGGGGGCAGGACCCCATCCAATCTAAACATAAAGATTTACCTATGACAGTCCAAAGCAATCTTTGTTCCTATACACCTGTGTAAGACATCTGGCTCCCAGTAAACTATTAATGATAGAATGCAATGCAATAAACCTTATTTGGAAGATCTTAAAAGAACAAAGCCCTCACTAATGACTTTTTAATGAGAAAATGCATAGTCTAATTACACCCAAGTGATGTAAATATATGCTGATGCAGACTGTAGTGAAAAGACTTTGCTTTATATTTTAAATTGCTGAGGAAAATGAAGAAAAAAAAGGGAAAAAACCCCACCTCAATCCTCAACTACAGAATGCCACATAAAGAGAATAGGATTAACAGGGAGCACTCAAAGCAAGATAAATGTTTTTCAGTGAGTATTTACACAAGTCCCATACTGATTGTTAGTAGTGCGTAAATTTGACCCAATAACTCGGCTAATGAAACAGACTAAGTAAGCTACATCAACACTACATGATGGTAATACATTTGAAGGTAAGAAACAGTTGAGGGCTGGGGAAGAGATAAGCTGGCCAGTATCTTGCATTTCTATCACATGTGTACATTCACATAAATTATTTCATGTTATTCTCATGATGTCCTTGTGGGTGGGTAGATAGAATACTGGCTAATAAGTATTAGTGGAAACTAAAATATCCCAGGTTACTTACTTAGCAGGCTGAGAAGTCATTGTGGGACATCGTCATAGACCATATAGAATTTTAAACCAGGTGTTTTCTTTTTTTAAATTAGGGTTTCATTTGTATTTTTCGCTCAACTCCCAATTATCCGTACTTACAGAAGCAGAGGCAAGAATAAAATAAAATTCTAGAAAAAAACATATAGATACAAGACAGATATGTACAGATCTCTATATCTCTGTATCTCCCTCCACATCTCTGCTATATTTCTCTTCCATGCCTGCCCTGATCCATTCCTGGATTGAATTATCATCATACACAGATATGCTAGAAAGTCTCCATTTCCAAGAAGCAAAATATTTTAGAAAGACATTAGAATGTGGTCATGAAAAACCAGACATAACATGAGCCAGTGTGCATAATGGGGAGAAAATAACATGGAAAGAGAAGTTAGGAGAACAGTTCTAATGCCAATTAATTAGCCATATGTCCTACAGCAAGTCACTTAACCTCACAGATCTCAGTTTTCTCCCCTGCAAATTAGGGACTGGTAACAGATGGCCTTTACATTTTATTGTTCTGAATCTAATATTTTTGAATTCTATGATGCTAGCACATATCCAGTTCAAGATATGACTTATTCCTTAAGGTCCATGTCTTCCAAAAAGTCTTCTCTGATATAACTTGCAGGAACTAACATTTCCCTCTTTTTAAAGCTTATTCTACTGTGTCTGTTCTTCTCTGTAGTCAAGAGCTCTAGTCACAGGCCTGAGTTCAAATCCTAGCCAATTTCCTAAATTGTCAGTTAGAAATAACAACAGTACCTATCTGATGGGATTATTAAGAGAATTAAATGAGAATGTATGCAACATGATTAGAATTGTGCTTATCACTTAATAAGTGCTGAATGAATGTTAGTATTAGTGGTTATTAATTGTTATTTATGGTTGAGTTTACTCAGTTTCAGGTTTGCTACTATCCTGCCAAATGTTTCTCTATCATGCTCCTCTGTGATTTACAAAGCTTCTAAAGATGGCTACTTTCTTGATCTACCAAAATCTACGAGCCCAAGAAACATGAACCAAAGTGCTCTTGGTTCAAGGGTATACTCAGTTTTTGTATATGCCTTTCTTGCTCACTCAATCATGAGTCCCAGTCAGGAATGAATTGTGACTTATCTATCTCTTTCTCTCCTATCTGGCACCCAAAAGATATTCCACAAATTTACTGAATGTGAGTGCGAAGGATGTACATGGGAAACTACCTGGTTTTACCCATAGATGGTGGTTGTCAATGTCTAAACATTAGAAAGTTGGGTTTTGCTACTTATCTAATGGTCTGATTCATTTTTTCAATGTTCAACAAATATTTGAGTCTCTACTATGTGTCAAGCCCCTCTAGACCAGGCAATTCTAGAGCATACCACACTGACCTTGTACCTGACCTCCTGGAGCTTACCAAGTAGCAGTGACAACAGGCACTATATCATTACAAAGACAATCACAAACATGATTAGCATTACAGAGGAAACCTGGGGTTTGATGTGATAAAAGTAAAACTAAAACACACAGACACACACAAAATGTAGATATTTATTAGGTTATCTACTGGGAATTCAGTGGTGAAACCAAGGCGATGGGCACAGCCACCAAACTTGAATAATCTGCTTTATTTGATATATAGTCAAATTTGAATTCAAATTTTGAAGTCCTGGTCTTGATTTCTGTAAGTTTAGAATATTTAAAATAAAAATTAAACCCATATGTGGTAGACTGGTTATCATTGGTTACCATTGGTTATTATTCTCATGGTCATTCTCCTTGACCATGAGGATAATGGTCAAGGAGACCATTATCCTCAAGGAGATAATGGACCATGAGGATAATACTCGATCTCTAAGATCAGGTAAATCTCATATGCCATTTCAACGCTTATTGGTTACCAGGTGCTTATGATAGGTTCTGGGGATGCAATGATAAACAGAAGGTTCCTTCCTTTCAAGAGTATACATTACAGTGGGGGAGGAGGTTAATCAAAAGAAATCCTAAGGGGACTAAAACCTTTAAACTTAGCTTTTCTTATCTAGCTGCAAATCTATCCTGCTACATAGAGTCTCTTATTGAGCCACAGAGCACCCTGTTACTTCTGAGGAAACACGTGCACATGTACTCCCACACTCTCTGAGTCTTTCTCTTCACCAAAATTGAATAAGGCAGAAGACGAACTATTATGTGGTAAATGCTGACTCTATTACTTATTCAATTTTTCCATGATGTTTAAAGAAAATGAGCTCCTGGAGGGAAGCGACCATGTCTTTTAGCCCTGCAGTTCTACCACAAACATCTGGGCAAGGAACCTAGTATTAACAATGTAGGAATACAGTAGTGAAGACTGGTTCAAAATACTGAATATATTAATGTTCCCCTATAGATGTCCAATCATATACATTTATAATTCTAAAAATACAAATCAGGAGAGAACACTTTCATTTATTCAAATTGCAACATATTCTTCCTTGGGGTCTGGATGCCACCATCTTGAATCAATCTGGATAAATTTTAAGGAAAATAAAAACTTAAAAGATGGAAAGTTGATGTCATTTTAAAATGTGTAGATTGTGGACATACATGTATAGACATATACAGACGCTCAAACTAGTACTACATGAGGTCTGTTTGGAAAAAGTCCAGCCATTGTTAACATAATGAGAGTGGTTTGCATGACATCCATGTAACCTGGCAGCCAAGGAGAGCAGACTGGAATGTGTATGCGTACTGGTCAGTGGGGGCAGTACATGCCTTTGAGTATGTACACTGTGTGGCCATCACATTCAAAATGACTGAGCAAGCAGAGCAACAAATCTGCATCAAATTTTGCATTAAGCTTGAACATTCATCCACAGAAACTACTGGGATTATTGAGAAGGCCACAGCTATGGACAACTGGTGCTTGGCAGCTTCATCACAACAATGCACACACTCATGCATCACTTCTCATGCAGAGTTTGTTGGCAAACCATCACATTAACCAGGTGACTTGGTCCATCTACAGCCCAGATTAGGCACCCTGCAACTTCTGGCTTTTCCCAAAATTAAAATCACCTTTCAAAGGGAAGAGATTTCAGACCATCAGTGAGATTTAGGAAATTGCGATGGGGCAGCTGGGAGAATTGTGTGAGGTCCCAAGGTGCCTACTTTGATGGGGACTGAGGTGTCATTATCCTATGTACAAAGTTTCCTGTATCTTCTTCAATGAATGTCTCTATTTTTCATGGCTGGATACCTTCTGGACAGACCTCGTACAGGGGCTTTAGAAACAGAAAGAATTAATTTGCACATGTGTGTGTTGGAAGAGAAAGGATTAGGAGTAGCAAGAATTTCAGCAATTAATTAGTCCAGTTCCCTCATTTTTCAGAGAAAAACATGTTAAAAGAAGTTTATTTGTTGCATAAGAGCAAATAACTAATAGTTAGCAGAAGTGGAACTAAGAACCATTACCTACTCCCAAAGCAGGGCTTTTTTCACATATAACAAATGTGTATTAAGAGAGTGTGTGCATGTACACACACAAACATAAAGTACCTAGTTAAAATTCTGGCACAAGGAAAAAGTATTTAATTAGCAGTAATAATGTTATACATTTCTATTTATTCTCGATATTAGCCATAACTATCATTATGTATGCTGAGTATAAGGAAGGCAGCTTCTTAAAGCTTTTTCTTAAAAGCATAATAATGACTATCTCAGGCTTGGACTTAACTATTACCGCAAGTTTTCTGACCTCAAAAGATAGACAGGCAAGTGAACACTAACGGCACCTGAACTCTCAAGCCTACCTACAGCTAATGTCCATAAAAAGTTTGCCTCTCAGTATGTCTTGACGGGAAAAGTTAGTCTAGTCTGACTGCTGATTTCAATTTATTCCTTTAAAATGAAAATAAATACAAGGGAATGATGTTTTATTTAAGAACTAATTCCAGAGACATCAAGGTATTAATACCTGTCCCTGCAGATGGTGCCATTACTGATCAAATCTGGATTATTTTTATTCAGCTGCTTCAACCAAATATCCAGATGTCTAGAGAATAACATAACATGTGACAGTTCCAAGGTGGCAAGCTCTGAATCCTCCCTGTGCCACATGAAATTTAATTATATCCATTGCTTTTATTATTCAAAATATATTGGCAGCTCATCTATAAGAAATTTTCCTCTACTTGATCCAGTATAGCTTTTATACTAGAAATAAAAACGGAGGAGTGTGGGGGAGGGGGATGAAAGTGTATCTCTCTTCGCCCATTCCCCACAAGGAGATATGCGGCCACTGAAGCCCAGTTGTTTTCCCAAGCCCAATTATTTCATTGTGCTTCTCCTTCTCAATGGCACACTTTACCTAGGGACACAGTTTGCCTAAAACACCACAACACTTAATGGAGTCCCTGAAGCTGTCTCAATTTCATCACTTCTAACTAACAGGCTGTGATACTTTTCCCCAAACAGATCAGAGCTCTTCTCTCCACATCTTCCTCCTACAAAAAAGGAAGAGAAAACAAAAAGGAGGGGGCTACTCTGAGGAAAGAGGGTGTTCATTCCTTAGTTATTGCTTAATACCTGCCTTTCTTAAGGGCCCAGCACCCTCACTTAATCCAATCTAGGAGCTTCGTTCTTCCAGATAATGACAATAATAGGTGTTTCCTTATTACCGTTAGCAGTAACACTGAACAGCAGGAATCTACACACTTTTCAGTAGTTACAGGCAGACAAGCCACGTTTTGCTTTCCTTGAAAGACCTTTAAAATTGATTGCCCAGAGAGTATTTTAGGATTGAGAGAGAAAATAAGGAAGAGGAAAATGCACCTCTCCTGAAACTCATTAAGATCTTTGGGAGATGCTGCCAGAGGTCAAAAACAAGGATTACAAAATACTCCCATTTTCTTCCACCATTCCAGTGTGGATTTAATATTCCTATGACAAGAGTCACTCGGTTCTCATTTGGGTTTATGTCTTTAAAATGAGTCTGATCTCCTGAGGGAGTTTTCACTATCCATGGCCTCACGGTCTCACTTTATTTCCCCACAAGGAGATGGAATTTATGTTTTTCTTAATCCTTAGCATTTATGTTAATAACTATCTTACTGAAATTTTCCCATTCAATCATTTAAACATTTTTAGGAAGGACTTCTTAAAAGAGTTTACTTACTATTTTCAAAACTGATTTCTTTAAAAAGGTTGCACATACTTTTAGATGGCATTCCTGCCATCTTCCAGGGTTCCCACTCATGTGGGGAATTCAAGAAAATGTGCTAAGAAACCCAGGTCCAAAGTCAGGCTGAAAAAATACTATAGCTATTTCCTGAAACGTAACACCTTTCCATTCCCCAGGGACATGTTCTGTGCTGCCCAAGATAATGCCTCTTACACAATATGGGAAAGAATCAAAACAGTTAATTCGAATAGCTCTTAACATACTGCTAGAACTCAGCAGCTCTCTTCTTTAGGCAAGATACCACAGTAACATTTAATTACATTTGACATTTAGCTTCAGGTTCCATAAGTCTTCCTAAATTATCTTTTGGATCAAAACAGACCTGGATTTTCTGACCTAAGACAGTTACTATTATCTTCAAAGTTAAAACTCCAGACTGGCTTGGTTAGATAAAAGAGATAGCAGACATTTAGTAATAAACATCACAATCCCTCAAGGAAACAAAGCTCCCTTCCTGACTGTGGCTCCTGTCTAGGAGGCATGAGAGCATTCTAACAGTGTTCAATATTCCTGAGCTAGCACACGGGGCATCGTTAGTCCAAACGGTAGCTATAATGTGAACTATAATAAAGATCAGTGAAGGTGGGCTTCTGATCAAGTTATTATGCTTATATTCATTCACCAACCTATATATATGCACACTTCCCAGGTTCAAAGATGGTTCCCTCTGTCATCTTTTTATAGTATAATGACAGATTTTGGCAAATAGGGACCAAGGAGAAGAAAGTGCTCTGAATATTAAATGCAGACATGAAGAAGCCTAGAAGTAACTGAATTCATTATGTTGAGCAACATTCTTTACAGAGAAGAAGGAAATCATAAGAATACACAAGAAAATAATAAAAGATTATTAAGGTGAATTCTAGGTTGGATCTGAGATTTAAATGACCCTAACAGTCGGTTATACGAATCACCATGGTTTCTTCTCCCCAGAGGCAAACCTAACTGAAACAGTCTGTGGCCTGCAAAGGCCTGCTTTATCATGTTAGGGAATTATGTTGGGTCGGTTTCATCTGAATAGTGCCCTCTATAGGGACTGTTTTTTAAATCTTCTTCCCAGTGCCTGTTATTTTGTTTTGTTGCAAAAGTCAATGATTTTATTTTAAAGGCTCTGCATTTAGGGTCTGGTGTGTAGCCTTGAGCAAGTTACTTTACCTCTCTAAATCTCAAGATTTCCACCCATATGAGGTGCCATTTAGAAGTCAATGGTATGGTTTAAACAGAATTCTGCATGTAAAATATTAGCACTGTGCCTGGTACAGAGTAAGGGCTTACTAGGTGTTAGTTCTATCAGTATTTGTGTTCAAGATACACATCTGTCTGTGTTTTTACTTCATTGACTTATAACCATTTCTAATTAGTTTCTTCAAAAGAAGTTCTTTTTCCTATGTCTGGTAAGATGAGAACACATATTTTAGATCATGTCGAACAGCTAAAAAGGCCTCAGGGTTCTGCAGGCTCTTGACCCATCAAGGGAGGGTGCCATCAGAGTTTAAGGAACACAGGTCTGGCATACAACAGCAGGTCTAGATGTAGTCAAGCTTGGTCCAGGTTGAAAAGAAAGGTAGTGGGATGCCGTTTATGATTAAAACTATGGGCTAAAAGAATCCCGTTGGGTGTTCACCATTCAAAGTCAATTCTTTTTCATAACCATTTATCCTCTCCTTTACCTTCTTCTACCTGCCCCTAACCCTGCCCTTTCCCTCTTGTAATCACCACAGTGTTGTCTGCGTGTGAAAGTTTGGTTTTTTGGTTTAACCCCTTCACCTGTTTCACCCAGCCCCCCAACCACCACCTGACAGTTGTTAGTCTGTTTTCTGTATCTATGAGTCTGTTTCTATTTTGTTTGTTTATTTTATTCATCAGATTACACATATAAGTGAAATCATATGGTATTTGTCTTTCTCTGACTAGCTTATACATAATACAATATATAGATGATTTATTATAGAATTATATACTTGAAACATATATAATTTTATTAAGCCATGTCACCCCAATAAATTCAATATATATATTTTTAATACACTGTTCAATGAGTGATAATGGCACAAAGCTGTTTGTAAATGCCGGAATGGTAAGAATACAAAAGGAATGGGTAACAGGGTTTGCCTAGGAGAACTAGGGGCTGTGGGGACATGGAATAATACAGACACTTCATTTTTCCTTATATGCTTTGTTATACTATCTGAATTTATTTGATGTGTGCATCACTGTTTCAGTTAAAAAAAAAGCGAGAGTTACGTGGTTTTTTAAAGAAAAAAATCCTACTGGATTAATTACATTCTCATCATTTGGTTTTCTTCTTCTCTTCTCTGTGCACATATTGGCCTTCTCAGGTTGTTTCTAATATCTATCTAATGGTCGTTTTCCTAGGGTTTGAGTCTTGCTTGCTTTTTGCTGGTGGGTCAGGACTCTCACATTCACACAGAAGTAACATGATAACAAATGCAAGGAGCGTCTCTTTAACACCCTGATTCCCCCTCCATGTCATTTTGCTCCCTAAACTAGAATTCCATCTGTCCATCCATATTCCATTTGGAACAGAAGCAGTCTCAGTGGAGATCATGCCTTCAGAGTTCCTTTATGCCTTCAGCTTTCAGTTTGCTGCACTGTGACATGTTCAGACCAATAAGGATTTTCCTGTCTTTACAATGACAAGTGAGAAATGAGAGTTTAAACATGCTAAAGGTAATTAGCACTAAGGCATTCACAGTATCAAGTTGATCGTAGTGGAGCATAATGAAGTGGCAGCTTTTATCTCTTTTATTTAGTTCCAAGATCTCCTCTCAGCTTCTCACTTTCTGCATCTGTGTTGCGTTAGTAGCTCTTTCCAATTAGCCAACTACTATTAAATACAGACTTTGTTGTTTGTTTTTTTAATACAGACTTTGTTTGCTGAAGATACATCAGAAATGACTTGAAAGGAGTAGTATAAAACTTTCATTTAGCAGTTTTATAGCAAAAAATCCCAAATTGATATTCTAATTTGTCAGAATTAGAAGGCCCACACTAAATTTATGCATTAACTAAGAAATTTTCATGAGACAGGGATTTTTTTCTCCTTGATGCAAAAGCATAATCAATAAAGGAGACACTCTTCTTAACAGAAAGAAACACAATATTTTTAAGTGACTACTATAAAATTTATAGTAACCTATATAGTTCATGGTAAATTCTATAGGTTACTATAACCTACTATAGGTTACTGTCACCATGATTTAATTTAATTTTCTTAAGATCACTTTGCGTAAGGTATTACTGGTCCCATTTTTATAGTGAGAGTAACTGAGATGGGGTAAAGTTAAATGATTTCCCTAAAACTCCATGGTTATTTAAAGCAAGTGTCTGAAACCAATGACCACTTCCTTTGTCTCCCCTTATATGAAAAAGAATTGCCCATTTAAAATTAAATTAGGATAATTAAAATGGTTACAAATTATCTGTTGCACTTATTCCCATGGTAGACAAGAACATACTGCAGCAGAAAAATGTGAATAAACCTGTGAAGTGTCTTATGATTGTATTTTAAAATCAGGAAAAAAATGACAAAGTTGCTCTATTACAATACAAAATACACATTCCTACAATGGGTGACTATGAAATAAGACATGAAGGGTGGTAACATGATACATAAACAGAAACTTGGGCTTGTTCTACCAGCTCTCACATCATTAGGAAAGTAGTGGATCACATTATAGAAGATTCATATATAATGTGACATATCATTATACTACCAAAATGCACACTATCTGAAAGCCAATTCAGTAAGGCTTCAATAATGTATTGTACTTAAACCTAATGCTTGAAGAATATGCTGTGTTGATGCTTCTGGAAAAACAGACCATCTAATCTCAGGGGTATATCTTACCTACAAGTAAATTTTACAGTATTTTATCAGAGAAAATGATGCACCGAACAAAGTGTGAAATGGTTAAACACATTGGAATGAAACCCTTTTGGTTGAAATGTTCATTTTCTTCATTCTGGACAAAATTTTAAGTAATGAGATTACACAAAGCGTGTATAAACTATAAATCCTGTAGTAAACTCCTATTTGCCTTATAAGCATTAAAAAGGCTATGTTAATTTAAATAGAATTCAAACAACATCAGTAAAAGAGAAGAGTAACACAACTGGCCACCAAATGCCCATTTCTATAATAATCAACTCTAAGGAGATTTAGGGAAATATTACCTCATGATAATATGGTAATAACAACCAATCTTGTTACTGACATAGAATAATTGGAACTCATCCCAGCCCAGCCTGTGAGATGAACAGCCCCTCAGCCAGAATTTGATCCAGCAAAAAAAATGCAGCAGTGAAGAAATCTGTGAAATGATAGCTGAGTAAGCAAAAGACAATTAAGGAATTTCCAACAGCTGCTAGGAGTTGAGATGAGCCAACTGGCAGGAGAGGGAGGGTTTTAATACTAATAATCATATTTAAAAGAAAACAAAAGTACTCCACTTACTCTTTAATGTACAGTATTTCTCATTCCACTCAAATATTTACTTTAGCAAAATAAAATCTAAGAGGCATTACCTAGCAAAGGTTTTACTCTGATTAAATGCCAACCAACACTTACTACCATATCTTTGGCTAAAGTCTCAGGTCTGGGAGAAAGTGCAGAAGGAAATGATAGCAGAAAAAGGATGCCAAGCTATTGAGCAATTTTCCTTCTAATTGTGATTTTGTTACGTACATAGCAAACTCTTTGTTCTGTCACCTCTTGTGTTCAGAAGCAGTCTAGATATCACCACATAAACAATCTGAAGATATTTATCGCACATCATGAGCCATTCAGCTATTATTCATCCTTAACTTGCTCCACTCCAAACCACAATGAACACCGTGTCAGGAAAAAATAACCCCTTCAGGCTGGTGTACACTGCTCTATAGAAAGTGGCTTCACTAGATGGATAACAAATAGATAACAGCAAACTCAATGTGGCTAGGGGGTCAGTACCTCTAAAAAAGTTGAGAGCTCAGATGATCTGTGTGTCATGATTCCTCCTCCCTCCCTCAGTATCAAGAAATGGATACGAGAATCTCTGAGGGTGCTCAAGGGAGAAAACAAGCAACTGTTAAGTGTCAGGAACCTTGCATATACCATCTCATTTAATAGCTCACAGCTATAATTATTCCCATTTTACAGATAAAGAAATTGAGACTCAAACAGGCAAAGTAACTTTTCACATAGACATGATGATTATCCCCCAAATGGTATTAATCTGGCTCCAAGCCTTATGTACCTAAAAATCTTTCCCTCTTGAGGAAATCAGTAATCAAATATTGCTTGGCCAAAACTTCAGTGTCACAGTAGGGAATCTGGCTTACATAAAGCAAAATACTACAATCCCAGCTTTCCTCCTCTGGTCTTTCCTGTTTTCTTTCTCAGATTTCATATATATTAAATTTTGGCCATAGGATGTCCTTCTTTGGTTTTTGATTGACGTCATTTTGCTTCATTATCCTCTAATTAGAATTGGTAGGGGGACTTAGAGGCACACTCTCCTGAGAAATGAGGGCGGGCCTGTGCAGTCAGCTCTCCACTTGCAGCACTGACATCATCTTCAGAGCGTATGACTCACAGTCCTTCTTTCACCAGGTTAGTCCGCATAATCACTAGTGCTGAGCAATCCTGGCAGTTCTTGCTATAATTCTTACAATTTTTGGAAATCTTTAGCTTACCTGAAGTTTCATTTAAGTGTCTTTTCTTTACTAGAGATACAGAAAAATACATATCTAGACTTTCAGACAAATAACTAGACAGCCCATTTATGTTGACAGGCTAGGAAATGGTGGCATTCCCTAACAATAGGGCACACAGCTCATATTTAGAGGATGCTGAGAGTTAACCTCACACAAAGTTCTTAAGAAAGTTCTGAAGAAAATATAGGGCACAGTCCTTTCACTCTTTAAACTCCTGTTGTAATCACCAAATCCTACAGTTCTTTTTCTCAAGCTCACACCTGATGGGCTTCTTGTTTCAGACAGAATCACAGGCAACCCAACTAATTTCTGCTCTACTGATGGAGATTGCCCCTCTGCCCCTTGTCTCTCAGGATATGTGTCCTTAAATCTCTTTCTGTGATTATTCCCACGCCAGGCAGATCTTGTCTGCAGTTTTCCCCTCTCCCCAATCTCAAAGCACTGTGCACCTCTGTGGTCTTTTGGTCCTTCTCAGACAAACCACCTTCCTTTCTCTCCTTGAAGACCTTCTCTAAAACACTTGGCCTTTCCTTAGGCCTGCAGTTCCCTTGACTAAGGTTAATCTTTACCTTAAGTGAGCCTGTCTATTGTCTTTGTTCACCTTAGATAACACACCTTTGAAATGTTAAGTGATTTTCTTTTCCCCTCAAAGGCACAACAGCAGGCACCAGAGCCCCAGACTTCATTGTTATCTTGTTGCCCACATATCATCTACATGTGCTGTAAGTGTTAACCATCCTGTACCAACCATTGTAAAAGAAGTGTGTTTCTCCACTTTGTTTTTTTTTTTTAATCAAATCCCAGCCCCTTACTCTACCACCAAGGAATTTCATGTAAACCCCACTCAAATCTCTTCCTTTCATTCAATGTATAAAATAAGATGCAAAAGTGCCATTTTCTGGAGCATCTTCTCAATCCATTGCTTCCTGGTAATTGCCATCAGTTTGGCTCCAATAAACTCATAAAAATTCTTAAAACAAAACAAAAACAACAAAAATCTTGGCCTTTCAAGGCTGTCCCTTATTCAAGCAGCACTTATGGAATCATAATCCTAGCCTCAATGAAAAGTGTGTATGTCTACACAGAAGATACACTTAGCAAGTCCCTGGCACATAATGGCACTCAGTAATCATCAGTGTATGACCAATATTAATGAACGCAATAGGATAAGGAAGTAAGTGTACGATTTATAATTAATTCAGGGGGTAGGGTTAATATGACCTGTTTATCAAAAACCTGGACTTTATCAAGTGAATTATTACATGCTCAGGGCTTTAGACCCTTCCCTTTAGTAGAGAAATAGTCAAGTCATTCTGGCAGGAGAAATGATGGCCCAAGAGTGCTGGCTGCCATCAATATGACAAAGCTATCTTTTAGCTACTTGACACATGCACTAGCAATCCCTCCCCCCCCTTTTTTTGGTGTGATTCCAAAACAAGGCCAGTTGAGCATGTCTGACAATCTATACTCTTCCTGTTAGTCTTCTTACTACACATGTCGATTCTCAGATATCTGATTATCAACAGAATAGCCCTTTGAAATTTATGCAGTCTAAGAATCCATTAATTTGAATAATAAGTTCAGATGATTTTAATGTCAGAATTAGTAGTAGCTGCGACAAAGTTTCCCTCGTGGAAAATCGAGGCTGAATGACTGCTTTATTGCAGTCTAATTTTTCACCAGATGGCCTCTTAATCAAAGAGGAAAGCTTTGGCCACATGAATATTTAAGCATAATCCAGTCTATATGCACCTGAAAGGCAAGGGAAAAATATTCATGCAACATCTCAATTAGAAGCCATCATTAAATGATTTAATAGTTAATTATCTTAGTTTATTTCCATATATCCATATGATCTAAGATATCTTAGATTAAGGACAAAGAGGTCATTTTCTTAAACTTATCCTGAATACCACCATAAACACTTTAAACACTATTCTTAAACTTGAAACTATAACTATTCTTAAACCATAAACTTATCCTAAATACCACATAAACACTATTCTAACTTATATGCCCATTATGGAAAGATTAGAATATTACAAACAAAAATGGAGTGGAACCTCTTTACTGTTACAAGTTTTTTTTTATCATTCCAATTTTAGTATACGTTCTACTGAAGTGAGCCCATGTTCATATAATTTAAAATAATTTTTGGAATAGCTTCCCTACTAATCTTCTACTCTTCTATTAAATTTATTGTCAAGTCAAAATCAGACTTGCAAGGACAGTATATAGAAGAGTGGCTAACTACATGGATTATAGAACCAGAATACCTGAATTTAAATACTGATCCTACCACTTATTAACTACAAGACTTTTGGCATGTTATTTAACCTCTGGTGCCTCAGTTTCCTTATCTGAAAAACAGGGATAATAAAAGTACCTACCTCATCAAGTCACTTATTATAATTGCACATTTTAAGTGTTCCATAAGCGTTAAAAATCATTATTATTACAACACCTATCTTTGTAATATCAGGGCAACTTATGTCTTGGTTCAGGAGTGGCAGTAAACAACAAATATAAGCAAAAAATCAAAATATATTGACAAGCAACACACTACTCGCACACAAAAACAATTTGACAACAGTATAAATACCTTATCTTTTTTTTTTAATCATCACCCAAGGATATGTTTATTGATTCTGGAGAGAGAGAGAGACAGAAGGGTGTGGGGAGAAAGAGAGAAACATCGATCATTTGTCTCCCATACACACCTGAACCAGAGATTGAAACAAGAGGTTGAAACCACGGCCTGACCAGGAATCAAACCTGCAACTGTTTTGGTATACTGGATGACGCTCAAACCAACTGAGCCACCTGGCCAGGGCTAAAGGCCTCATCTTAAGCAGGAAAGAGACCTAATTAAACCCTCAAGTTTCTTATTTAAGCCAATAAACAACAAGTAAACAATAGCTGGTCTTCAGGTTCAATCATCAGCCAATGATGAATGCTTCCTGTATGGTTTCTAAGGGAAAACTGTAGAAAACAGGTTCCTATAAACAAATTGGTGTAGTTTTGCTTGGCTTTCAAACAGAAAGACATTGGGTTTTTTAGACATCATACCAAAATTTCCATAAAATGCAATCTCATTATATATAGCTGTACTGATGATGTACTTCAACTATGATGAGGCCCAAGCAACTAAGAAATTAACTTTTGCCACCATAAATGCTAAATTTCATTCTGATAGGTAGACCCAATCCATACTGAAATATTTCCTGTAATTTTCTCCTTCAAAATGGACCATACTTCTTTGGGAAATCCTCACTTTCTGAAACAACATATATGTGTGGACAGAAAAGGAGTGCTGTAATAAGTCATAAATTTCTAACTGGTCAGGTCACTTTGGGAGGTCATGCCCCAGGCATATAACTTTAGGTAAAAGGCATATCTTTGCCATAAGCAAGCCCTGTCCATTCATTCTATGCATCTGGGATAACACAGCTTTGAAATGCCTCCTTTCAGACCCCTCCTTTTAAAACAGTAAATAATGTAAACTATTCTGTACTCCAGTCCTGGCCTTATTTTCTCCCACTCTCATGTAATCTTCCCTGTGTTCTCTTCTTAATTTGAAACACATAAAAGAAACTCCAAAACTGTTATTCTGCAGAGCATTTGAGATCTTGCTCCCTGGCATACGCTGTCAGTTCGGCTCAGATAAACTCTTATAAAAATTCTCTATAGATTTAGACATTTCTTAAGGCAACATATATTTTTTTAATGTAAATTTCAATATTTAATATTTTTGCTCAATAAACTCTAAGTCTAGGTCTCTCACTCTCACACCAATCCCACTGGCCCGCAGAGAAAACATTACTATGCCACTAATGATAACATATTCCAAAAATAATTTAAAACTCCTATGTTGATCGATTCTTATTCTTTGATTCCATATATGGAAAAATTTGAAGGTCTAAATTATAATTATATAGGCCTATTATTATTATTATAGGCCTAAGTCTAGGTTATTAACAATTTTGAAAACACATGATCTTCAAAAGTAGAACAGAAAGTATTATCTTCGTGACTGACAGACTTTTCAATCCTAAATAGCATAAAACGTGGCCTCACTTTAGCTCTTCTTTCTTTGCAAGCCACAATGAAATAATTTGTTCAGTCTTCAGATGAATGTGATGCATATCTTTCCGCCATCATAAATAATGAAACAAGTGGCCTCGCACACAAGGTCTTGAAAAGGCATTGATTTCATGATTAAGGTCAGAAAAAGTAGTTTAATATCATCTGGGCCTAAACCAAAACCTTTGGTTTTTATGTCTCAAACTATTTGCTCTCCCTGATGCATAAGAACAATGCCAAGGGTGTTGAAATGAACTGCCACAAAACACCAGTGAGTATCAATCCTTGAAGGGTCTTCTATGTGCCATCCTTTGCTAAGCAATGGGAAGAAAAAATAAAACATTACTTCAAGAAGTTAAAAAACTAATGGAGGAGGCTGATATGCATAAATAACTATATAATATGAAGTATTAAACTATATTTCAAAAGCACCTAGTAGTCACATTTGGTGGCAGACACATTTATCTCACTTTCATCTATAAATTATAACAAGGGTGAACAGTTCTGGGGTACACACAGCTTATGCCAAAATATAGCCTGAAAGAAAAGGAAACACCCAAAGAAACCTGTATAAGCATCTAGCTCAGTCACAAAATAGAATTTAATATTGTAAAAACAGGATCTTCCCTGGGTTCAGTTTCCTCAGAGGCACATCTCTAACTTCTAATCTGTAATCTGGAAGTGCTTCTAATCTGTAGCCATTAGGTCAATACAAGGTTTTTCGCTTTTTTTTTTCCTTCTTTGGTTTCAGACAGCCTTTAAATCAGAAAGTAGAAGGGTGAAGAAGCCTCAAACCTTGAAACAGTCAAAAACCCGCCTAGTCGAGAGGAAAGTTATGTGTAACAGTCTTTCCTTCATTTACTTCATCATTCAAAAAGTATGTATTGACCATAAATGAGGTCAGCTATTGTCCTAAAACTTGGGAATATTAACAAGAATGACAACTAGATTACACTGCACTGGGTGAGACATGACCAACAAAGACAAAGCCGGAGGGGAAAAGATGTAACACCTTAATTCCAGAAGAAATGTACGGTCAGATCAGGACATTGTTATTTCTGGGAGGTTGGACTCCTGGGAAGCCTTCCCTAGCTTTTGCACAGACTTTTCCCTCCAGCCTTGGTACTTACCTTCTCTCTGGCTAGTTTGGGAATTACTTTCTGTATTCTGTGGCTATTCATCTTTTTATTGGTATATAACTAGTTGGTTTTCTTCTTGAGGTCAGGCATCGTAATTACACTTACTTGAATATGCTCTCCAGCAAAAAAACAAAGAAAAAAAAATTAAATCTAAGAAAAGTTGTCGGTTGAAGAACTGACAAATCATCAGTATACTGAAGTAACGGGACAGAAATGATAAGATTTTATTTCCTTATTTTTTGAGGGAAAGGGAGGGAGATAAACATCAATGTGTGAGAGAAACATCTATTGGTTGCCTCTCACACGTCCTCAATCCTGGGGCACCTGTGCTCAGTCCACTGAGCCACACCAGCCAGGGCGCGCTGACTCTTAAATAAAGTCTTACTCTTCGGAGTTTCTCTCAAAAACTCACCCTCACTGGCCAAACTGGAATAGAAGCTTCTGCTTCCTCCTTTAAATTTCAGTTATTTTAGCTATTACAAAATGATATAACAAAATTATAAGAGTGCTTGTGAAGTTTTCTTTGGCCTTGAACTATTTTGGCCAGAGAATAGTTAAAGGAAAACTCCCATATTCTAAGGTTAATTAGTAAGAGTGCTCCAAGCATACTCATGGGGGGTTTTCCAGCTGTGCACGCTGCAGGGTGTGGTGGGGCAGATAATGGCTCTAGAATACTGTTCTATGGGATTTTTCTTGCCATGTAAAGTCCTAAGAATGGTTTGACTATAAACAAACACAAAAATGGCTCCCACAAAGAAAGCAACTGAGGAAATGATTAACCAAATTGACGACTTTCACAGAACTAGCCCTACAATAGTAAGCTAAATACAATATAAGTTAATTGGCACTTGATGCAAAAACAGTACTTACATTTTCATTAATGCCACCACTTTTTCCTGATGAGGAAATTAAGGCACAGAGTTGGTTAAATTACATGAATAAAATCTAATACCCAAAACTAAGTATCCAGATTCCAAGAGAGTGAACCTTTAGTTTAAACAAACAAAACTGGTTTATTTTTGTACATACACTTTTATTTTAAAGAAAGTTTTATTAAGAAAGAACTTTTGAACCTGATTTTTTTTTATAATTATTCCTCCTATATGACTAATATTATCTTATCTAATCACACTCTTCACCACAATGTTCTGATTCTACTCCACAGGAATCATTAAATAAGGAGGCTGCCACAGTATGGCAGATCTCACTTGAAGCAGATAGGAAATACACGAGGGGAAGGCAAACTCTCTAACAGTCCCACTGAAAGGGAATTAACAGACTGATTCAGGGGCAGAAAAATATCTTTTCCTATTTCTCCTCTAAATTCTCAGCTAGGGCCCCTGTAACAAGAGACAGATTAATAAGAGAAAAGCTTACAAATGTATTTATTACAAAGGTTTTTCTCCTGCTAATCTGAATTTAGAAAGGAGGGGACGAAGAGAAATGTTTACCTCCCTCTCTTGACAGGGCTCTACAGACAGATTTGGGAAACTGAGTTGGCAGAATTCCTGCCTTCTGCAGGCTTGTCCCAGGCCGCTGAAGCAAGAAGAGTGACCAGCATTTTACTGCCCCTCTATCACTGTTAGACTTGTAAGACAGGAAAGTTATCTTTTCCTTTCCCCTTATATATTCTCTGCTAGGGCCTCTGTAACAAAAGACATTAAAAAGAAAAATGCATACAAATCTATTTAATTTTAAAGTTTTACACAACACAGGAGCCTCCATAAGGAAATAAGGACCCAAAGAGGTGGTTAAACCCGGGCATTTTTTATGCTGGGTTTGATGAAGAGTGGGAAGTCCTGGAAAAATGCCATAGGACAAAAGGTTTGAGCTCAGTGTAGTAAAATGGGGGAAATGTAGCAAGGCCTGTTCATTCAGATTCCTTTTTGAATTCCTCCATCTTCAGAGATAATGACGCTCCTTTCCTCTGGTTTAGGGAAGGCATTGCTCACAGGAGGGTTTTATGACCCACCTTAAGGGAAGGTCAGAAAGTCTTCCCTGTACCTGCCACTCTCAAATTCCTTCATCTTGAAATATTCAGTATGCCAAGGAGCCATATTTTGGGGTAGTATGTCCTAAACCCCAATACTGTCCACAAATCACATTCCAAGGTATCTTTAAAATTTCTAAATCACTAGAAGAACCCGAAACCTACTTATACAATGAAATCTGTTTTCCTGAAACCACCAGTGTGGTACCTGTAAATGCATTTATAGCAGACTTGAAAGAAATGATTGTATAGTTTGAGACTAGAAAAAGGATCTGGGAAGATGGGCAGCCATAATCTGAGAGACAGATCCATTTGGCTGACTCTGTGAACTTGGAGAAAATGGTCACTTTACAAAGCATGCCCTGAGACTCCCTGGAAAGCCTTCTTTTCTCACAAAGTCTCCACACATTCATGAAAGTTATCCTTCAATTAGGGGCCTTTATACAGAGTCTCTAAAAGTGTTATTAAAATGCAAACCGTGCCCTGGCTGGTGTGTTTCAGTAGACTGAGTCCCCACCTGTGAATCAAAGGGTTGCCAGTTTGATTCCCAGTCAGGGCACATGCCTGGGTTGCCAGCCAGGTCACCAGTAGGGGGCATGCGAGAGGAAACCACACAATGGTGTTTCTCTCCCTCTCTTTCTTCCTCCCTTCCCCTATCTCTAAAAATAAATAAATAAACCTTTTAAAAATACAAACCATTTATTTTATAAAGGTCAGTCTTTAGCTTTTAGTATCCACTAAAATAATCACAAAAATACAATTAGCAAATGCATTAACTGCATTCTTGGGAAATTGGGGCAGTTGACCCATGACGAGAGGAAGAGGTCCAGGAAGAAAATGACCAGGCGGGGCTGGGGGTTGTAAAGAGGAGTCCTATTATGAGTAATGGCCAGTAATGGAAGGGGCACCCGCCCCCCAAAAAAAGAAAAGAAAAAAGGAAAGCACATTTACCTGCTAAGTCAAGTTGTCTAAGACAATCTCTGTTTCTAACTTCCTCCAGGGGGCTATTTAGAGTGAAATGACCCAGGCCAGGGGTGCCATTTTCAGTTATTAAAGAAGCAAGTAGAGCTTCTGGCTCTGAGCAGCACTTGACCCAAAGGGTGACAGGCAGAAGGAAGAGGAAAGGGAATTAACCAGATCCCCCGTGGTCAGAGTCTGCTCACAGCAGGGCTGGAAACCATGTCCCTCTCAGCATGGCTTCCAAGGAACAGTTCTTTGATTGTAGAAGTTACTGCTGTCCGGGGCTGAGCTACAGCGAAGGGCTAAGGGCCAAAACCACATGGGAAGGGGGCAGCAAGAGAAGTCTTAGGCAAGAAATGTAATAACTGACACATCTGTCACCTGGAGATGCAGAGCCCTAAAATTGTGATGACAAAACAGAGGCAATGCTGGCCTAATTACCCTCTTCCAGCCAACTGCCAAAGGTCTGGCGATTTATCAAAGTCTCTCTAGGCATTTCTCTAAACGAGCCCAGCCTCCAACTCCAGTGTAAAACCCACAAGCCAGCTTCAGGGAGTGAGAAACAGGCAGTTGGCTTTAGGATCTTTTTTCTTCTTCATCTGGAGAAACATGAATAAATCACACATCATCAAGTTTATCATTTTTCTCCTCAGAGAAATATGAAATATTATAGATCATCTCCAGTACATCAGCTTCTTCACACCCCATTAGCATGAAGGGACTATTTTTGATATAATTTATCAAACCACTGGCCTCATTTGTCCCATTTCCTTCAAAATGGAAACGCGGACACAGTGGACTCAGGCTTCTCTTACTCACAAGCTGCCACAATCTGCCTTCTGCCCTGGGAGCAGGAGCTAAGTTGAAGGGCATAATTGGTGACAGGCCATCAACCTGTGCTAGCTCACTCAAAGGCTGAAAGGATGTAGTCAAGAGTTTAGAATAGGGCTACTTCAAGGACGCTTTATTTAGGTGGATGCTGCTGAGGTGACAGTATGTTTTGTTTTTTTTTTAATGAAGAGGACGCCTCTCTTACCAAAGTCTGTTTTGTTCTCAACCTGCCCCACCTTGAAGTGGGAAAGGGTCCCACTATGAATGACTGCCTGGTTATAAGCTACATACACTTACTGGAAGCCAGAAATGTTTGAAAACTACAATAGAGAATTAAACATTTGCTCGCTATCTACTTCCACCTCCCATTAACAGTATTCAAGTGCTTCAACAGCAAGGTTGAGAATCAAATTATCTATTCAATTTAACATGGTTATTATTTTAATTAAGGAGGTCCTACTGTATTTGAGGTATTTACCGTGTGGTTCCCGCTTATAGTCAGCTAAGCAAATATATACCTAACTAGCTGTAATATAAGTTAGAATCAGAAGTATTGGTACATACATAAAAAAGCGTTTCATCAGGATCCTGAAAACTAAGTAGAATTTCAACATTCTGGATAAAGTTTAAAACAGGAAAGACAACTAAGGATAAAGAAATATCACCAGGAGGCATGAAAGAGAAATGACACTGGAATGTAAGGACTGAGATGTAAACAGGACAAAGCCAAAATAAGGTTAGGCTAGGATGGTTCTAGAACAGCAAGCTAAGGAGTATTAGCTCCGTCACATAAATAACAGGAAGCCATGTGATGTTTTTGAGCATAACAATAAAGACTAGGACTATGTTTAAGAAGTTAACTTTAATAGACCTGTGAAGGGTGACCAAGGAAGAGGTGAGATAAGTATTAAGAAGACTAGTGAGAGGGCTCCTGGGACCAAATTTCCCTTAAAGTTCTCTCCAGAGCACACAGCTGGAAGATAAGAACCTGGTTCAGCAGTCATACATCAGTCATGCCAAGTGCTGATACGTACTCAATACAATTTGGTGAAATAACAAATGGACATGTATGTATGCAAGGAAATTTGTACAAGAAGGTTCACAGCAGCATTATCTGTAACAGCAAAACATTGAAAACAATTTAAATGTTCATAAACAGAATAAATAAATGGTGGCACACTTTTAACCTAGCATAAACACAGTAGTGGAAGAGCAAAATAGAGCAACTGAATTAATCCTACAAACATACTGCTCAGTTTTAAAAAGCTGCTAAAGTGCATATATTTATACGTAGTAAGAAGGAATTTTTCAAAATATAAACATATTAAATAATATTTGCTGATTTATGCATATAGAATATAGATAAAGAAATTCATACCATAAACAACAGATTCATAGTTGTGGTTATTACTCCTGGATTCTGAGAGGAGCACATGATCAGAATTATAATAGAGGCTTCGACTATACTGAAATGTCTTACTTTTCAAGCTGGTGATGGGTACATGGATGTTCATTATATTGTTCTTTATATTATTTTTCATGCTTTTATTTAACAAAATAAGGATAAGCAAGAATAACAATGAACAGTCAGGGGAATCTTGGGGGACTAGCCATATTTAAGGATATGGATGACAAGACAACCATCAGGGAAGTGAACTGAGAACAGGCAGTGAAAAACGAGAAGTCAGACCACTGCCATATCCTAGGCCTAGAAAGTGACAGGCATGTGCAGCTAAAGGGCTGGCAGAAACCGTAGGCTGCAGTTCATACACTTGGACCAGACTGCACAGGGAGACAGGAAGCCAAGGGCTGGTGAGAGAACTGGAGATGAGGAGGGACCACGGGACTTGACACAGGGTAAAGGAAAGGGCGGCGAGAGCTAGCAGGAAGACCAGTGGACCATGACCAAAGATAAAAACAAAAGAATGGAAGACTAAACGAAAGTTTTCCTTGGCAAGGAATACAGGGACATATTTATTAACTTTCAGAGGGGAAAGAGTGTGTGTGTGTGTTTTAAGAAAATTCCAAAATTGGGATTAAAATTTACTCCCCTTCTGAAAGGTTGAATTTTGTACTATTATTCTTTTGCAAATGATAAAGTATATATTTTCTTCCATTTTAAAACTTAGCTGGGACAGGACAGCATGGGAAGTGAATCAAAGCAGAATAAGAACACGCCAACCTCTTATACATTTCTTCTTACAGAAATGCAATTGGATAACTTACTTTTTAAAATCTGAAGTTTATTAGGCTGGTATTTATTTTGGTTCCCCTTGAGGGCACAATTATGCCTTAGAAAGACCTGTGGCTTAACGACTTTCACAATAAACTATTTCTATGCTTACCATATGTACCAGGAGCAGCGAAGAAAGTCTCCTTTGTGAGGTATTTTTCAGAGTGATGACCCCTATCCTTTTCTGTTAACAGCATCGTATGTTCTGGCATTAGAGCTTCTTTGACCACTACCCAAGCTACAGAATTACCTCATAGGAGTTATGCAAAAAACGATTATGTTGAGCATCCCAGCTGGATCTAAAAGAGTCTGAGGAGATAAAATACCACCCTGAAGTAGTCTCTTTGCACAACCCAAGAACTGATCCCAGCATGTGCAATGAAGGTTATACCAAGGCTGGTGACGAGCTAGAAAGAGTTGGTCTCAGAGCCCTTATAATCCCTTGTAGATCAGAAAATTTATAGTAAGTTTAGTGACCACCTTTATAAATAAAGAACGAGCCTTTATTTTTAGGTTTCTGTCTCCCATTTCTTTTACTGGGGAAATCTCACTTTACAAGTTGAGTATGTAGGTCCAGTTCACCATTCTTTAGCAGAGCTGTGAAGAGGTACATAGAGATTTTCAGAAAACGTCTGCCAAATCATCATGTGATAAAAATGATCCACATGGACACAAGAAGTAAGAAATGGGTTTGAGAACCTCTCTAGTCTGCCAAGCTAGTGAGTGACACTACTGGAGGTGTCCAGGAAAGTGATGATGTGCAGGTGTTAAAAACACACGAGCAGAAAAGCACAAGGTAACATTTCTGGATAATCACAGCTATTCCTGAAGAACCCCACTTCTTGCCCTGGGGGTAGCTAAAATTCATTCTTCAGGACCTGCATAATTAACTTCTAAAATCAAGAAGGAAGACAGATATATTTATTTGGACTCAAAGACATATCTACGAGAATGTGAAATATATGCAGACTCACAAACCCATGCATTTTCTCCACTTACACAGGCATGGCTGGGGACAACCACCCAGAGTTTAGTTCTAATTCTCTCTGAGCCATACACTGCCAAGGGGAGATGGGATACCTCCTGTGATGGGCTTGCATTTTACATGACTCAGGTGAAGCCCATGGTGTCCAGCTGAGCCAAAGGTGAAGCCACAGTAAACAGGAGAAGACAAGACAGGAAAATGAGATGCTGGGAGGCCTAGCCCATTAAAACAGTCATAAACAACATGAAGCACAGACCTGCCCTTGAGTCACACTGGGGTGTTCAGCTGCTGCCCACTTGCTGCCAAGGCAATCCAAAAGACATCCCCAAGTCTTTATCATACAACAGTGGAGATTTACAAGGACTTTGTAGGGCCTGCCAGAAGTCTATTCTATATCTTTAGCAATGTATAAGTAGGTGAAAACAGTCTGTTATCCTACTGCAACAGGAAAAAAAACACCTTTCCATTAAAATCCCTCTTTAATTACACCAAAAGTTCTATATGATGTCAGTAATGGTAAAGGAAACAGACAACCAACCGTCTGTGTCTTGGTAGGCTTAAAGAGGGCTAAGTCAAAATGAGATGTATTTTTATTTATTTTTTGTTTTTTAACATCCCAATGACTATTTTTATTTTTTGGCATTTTAAATTGATTATACTATTATAGTTGTCCCATTTTTTTCTCCCCTTTATCCCCTCTGCCCTGCACCCGATCCCATCAGCCATCCCTCCTTAGTTCATGTCCATTGGTCGTACATACCAGTTCTTTGGCTTCTCATTCTCCCATACCATTCCTAACCTCCCCCTGTCTATTGTGTTTTGTTTTGTTTTGTTTTGCTTTGTTTTTGTCAACATTTTCCCGCGACCACTTTCCCCAGCCCCACCCATCCCCACCTCACACCCTAATTCTTTCCCCATTTGGCTTTGTCCATGGGTCCTTTAAGCATGTTACTTGCTGTCCCTTCCCCTTCTTTGGTATCCAAGTGGTACTGCCACTCAGATTTCTCTTAAAATGTTCTTGGGACATTGTACAAGTGGCTAATGGCACCACACAGGCACTCACTTTTCAGGGGGCTAACAAACATAATATTAGGGGTCCAAAACTCAAAGGAAAATTGTATTTCTCAAAAACTACAAATAAAAAAAGAATGATGTTAACAGTAATTATCAAACAATTCAACAGAAACCACTAACAGGAAGAAGAACCAGTATACATCAACGATGACTTGAAGAAAGTGTGTGAACAGAGAGAGATTCAATTAGTCCAATTTAGTACAAGTAAATTTAACTCAAACACAAAAAACCCATAAATCCTTGCTAGAGGTGGGGTGCTATACAGGAAACTTACATCTCTACACATGATGAAAATGACCTTTCTTAGAGAGGAAGTTCATTTATTTTTTAATGATACCCCAGGCCAGAACCTGAATTTCTGTTATAAGGTTCAAATCTCTGCTTTCTCAGCTATCAGTAGCCTCATAATCTTGGTTAAAAGCTTCACCTTTTTTGAGTTTCAGTTTCTTCATTTATAAAATATTGATAATAAAATCTACCTGGTAGAATTGTTTTGAAACTACACAATATAAACAAAGTATTTAATCAAACATTATGTAAAGCCCATAGCAAAAGTCAGTAAGTGTGGATGTACTCTTCTACACCCCTACACCTTCGAGGCATCACAGTGTCTCACGGGGGTTATGAGCACAGGTTCTTTTATCAGGTTATTCAAATCCTGACTCAGTCAGCTACTAGCTATATGATCTTAAATTTCTGAAACCTTCCAAGCCTCAGTTTTCTTATTGAAAAAAATGGAGAGAGCATTTTGCTTCCTTGATGAAGTGGTTGTGAGGAATAACTGAGTTATTACTTGAAATATGCTTAGAACAGTGCCTGGCACACAGTTAAAGTTCAATAGCTGCTAGCTTGGATCATAGTTATTATTATATCTAAAATTTGGAAACTTGACAAAGGGAATGCCTTCTTTGAAATTTTGAAGAAATATAGGCAAAGCATTTAATCAAGTCAGACCATCTAAGCATTCCATGACTCCTGTGAAGACCCTGGTGTAATGAGGTATTCTGCACTGGTACTATAATTTTCCTTTTTTTTCAAGTGTGACTAATGCACTTTTCATTTCATTGTAAGAAAAAAAATAGGTAAAACACTGAGAGAACAGTTCATATAAGCAATTTACTTATTAAAAAGCAACTCCAGGTATGGCTTGAGAACAGAGCAAATCCAGTCCAACTTCCCATAAGACTCTCATTTTATATCCATTTCTTGGTACAGAAAGAACTGCACTCCAATATCATGGCCCCAAGGCTATGCAAGATGATCCATCATCAGAGAGAGACTCAACTGTAATTGCTAGACCATGCTCTCTAAGGCAAAAATACACTGAATACATTATAGAAAGACTTTCAAGAATAAGTATATTGGAACAATATGTTTTTTGAAGAATGATTCAAATTTAAATTAACACCACTTCATTCCATTTAACAGTTTTACTATGCTATCTTCTTAATCAAGAAAACTAAGTATTATGAAATGGTATGGGAAAGCAAGGTGGGTTAACTATTTCTAGGAGTCCAAATCCTATAATAACATTTCCATCATGTAAGCATTGCTGATAATAATAGTAATAGTGGTTTGGACAGGCAAAGTCATTGCCATTTCACAGAAGAAGAAACCAAAACCAAATACCAGAAAGTTGAACAGTTTCTCTAGAGTTATTGCTCTTGAGCAAGTGTCAAGAATGTAGATCTAAGACATGCTGTCCCTGGCTCCAGATGGTAGACAGTGAGACTCAGGCTATGGCCAATGAGTAATTTTCAGAAAACGGCTTGGGCTCCACAGAATATGAGAAAATGCCAACACTCTGGCAAGCTCAAAGAATCCTTCACCACAACACACATAAAGAAATCAAAGTATGTGATTGGGTGTGCAAACTAGATGTTCCTTCTCATCCTAATATCCCATTTCCTCCCAGAAGCTTTGGAGGATTGGGGGAAAAGTTTATAAATTGTGATGAATTTCATGAGCCAAATCCAATGTACTAAGTTAAAGTAATCATTTCTTATATTAATCAAGTACAGTCACAATTATTATATTGTAGACATAATAATAATGAAAGCAAATGTGATTTGCTTTCAGTAAACTTTGGCAGGCAATAACATTTCCTAATAAAAATGCAGCCAGGAAAATAGTTTATGGTGTTGAGATATTAAAATGTGCAAAAATGCACAGAGGAGGAAGATATTAGATATACATATTTTCAAGTTATTAAAAATTGAAAATATAAAGGTGAGATTAATGTTACAGAACCTCTCTGCATCTCTAGAAATGAAGGGTTTAGGGCATATGAAATATCTTCTGCTCTCAAGGATGTACTACAGCTAGCTGGAGAACCTCTGCATAGAATTTGAATCAGTAATGGGCTGAGAAGTATCAGATGAAATTGAGTAGGAAAGTAAAATTTCCCATGAAAGAACATTCTTTAATTACGAAGAAGGTTGTCTGGGATTACCCTACAGAAATCTTGCAAATCCTTGCTCGTTATACCTGGGTAAAATGAGAGCTACCTGGAAAGCCATATTTCCTGCTTTACCCTCTCAGGTCCACAGACACAAAAAGTCTGAGAACAGAGAAGCAGCAGCATCACAAGACATCCTGGAAATGCTGGGAACAGAGGCAGAGGCCCAGGATTCAGCACTAGTAATCCTTGTGGCTTCCAATACCTCTGCATTGTGCACCCTGCAGAGGAAGTCAGGAAAGGCAAGGGAAGAGTGGGGAATTTGGTAGGAAAAAAAGTGTCCATCACACAGCAACAGCAATGAGGAGAAACTCATGGCAGATGGGAAAATTCTGCAGTCACCTGACTTCCGAAAGGTTAAAAAAAAAATGTAGTCTGTCTTAAAATCTCTGAGCAAGAAATGAAGGGGGCAAAACTACCAGGAAAAAAAAAACACAAAAAAAAACTTGTTTATAATAAAGACTACATTCTGTAGCAATTTCCTAGATTCCTGGGGTTAGAAATCTAGATTGCCAATGGATAAGTGAGCCTTAAAATCACATCCCTGCTGACAAAAATTCATTTCTTATAACTGTCTCCATTTACCGCAATGCTGAATCTTTCCCATGGGGAAGGAACAAATGAAAATGTTATTTCTCTGCTCATGAACTCATACCTTTCTGTCTGCTTTTCACTGTTGGCAATTTCATTCTCCTCCAAATTTGACTAAAGCCCGTGACCTGAGGGAAATAATGTCTATATAATAATCTTCTGAAACTCTAATTCTGAGTCATGTTTTTTTGGATGTTGCCTCGCAGTTTATGAAAATTGCACTGAGCTATGAAATGTAAGTGATGTGATGTCTCTGCCTAACTTAATCATTTTGCTGGTGAACATGTTGCAAATACTAATGAAAAGGAGGCTCCCACAAAAGCCATGAAAGCTGCTTAATGGCAACAATCCAGCAGCAGTGGTCCCATCTTTAGTGCTGTTCCTCACCTCTCAGAATAGAGCTGCCAAGGGTAAAGACAGGTGGTCAAAACAGTCAGGGAAAAGTGGAAAGAATTCACTTCTATTGTGATCCTTCCCTTGTCCCCACATGCCAGAAATCTCTGACATCAATTCCTGTGAGCTTGGGAACAATAGCATGGAATCTGACAGAGAACAATGATGTACAGACTTTCAATTTTAAAGAAAAGCTCAAATTTGAGACAGGATCAGTTATCTCTTTCAATGAGTTCAGCCATTCAGTGTAATTAATGAATCTCTATGAGTGCAGAAAACTGTTGTACCTGGCAGTGGACCCTACAAGGCTGAAATTTCCATCCATCATTTGGTGAATTTAACATAACCAAATGGAATTCAGATCATTATTTTATTTTTCTCTAGCCCTTTCAATCTATTCAATGTGCAAGTGAAGAAATTAAATAAAGAATGTTATAAAGATAACTTATCCTTAGTAAATCAGATCTCAAATAAGGGGACCTTTGAAAATAAAATTTTGTGATCTATGATGCCTGTGCACTTTACCAGTACTACTAAAAGAAAGAAAAAAGACACAGAAATAATATAAAATATTAAAATGAATACTTAGTTATAAAACTGCCTTTTCAGAGATGGTAAGTGAAAAAAAAATTTAAATAGCATTGTTATTTGAAATCCTCTCTCTTCTTCTGAATCTCAGCAAAATGAAGGGTTTTATAGTTTCCAGTTTTCAGCAAATATTACTGCAACCATATTTAATTCTTGAGACTACTTAGGGAACGACACAATGTTAGAAAATTAAGCAGCAAATAAATTTTTGTAAGAAACCCGTACATATGTGACATTACTACCTATATGACATGCCAACCCCCATTTAACTAATAACACTATGACAAAATAATTAGCAAGTATTACAATCAAATGCAAAATCATATTCCTTAACATTATTGTGAAAAGTACTGTATATATTAAAGTCATAGATATTTAAATGAATCCTAGGCATCATAAATTACTTCTGACTTACACTGAACATATTTTACGCAAACCTCTTGCGTTCTAAAACCATATGGCACTCATAATTTTAAAAATTAAAATCAAAACATTAAACTCATGACTGTAAAGTCTTCCAAAGACTAAATGAAGGAGTAAGACTTTGGGTGGTAGGACAATGGTAGTATAATTGTTTTCAGGAAGGATTAACAGTCATTTGTCATAAGTTTTGTAATAATTCTCTAAAATAACTCACTTAAAGTCCTTGATCCAGAAATGATCTTTATTCCTTAAGTTAAAAAAAAAAACAAACCCCAAAATCCTCTTATTTGAAGAAAATTTCCAAATAGGTTGTCCCATGTTTGCTACACACAATAGCTCAAAATAAATCCTAAGTTCTGGGCCCCAGTTTTACATCTACCTCATGTTACTAACCTAAATCAGCCGAGAACATCTAAACACATTTAAAATGAGACTCTTCTACCAGGATTATAAGTGTACCACTGTTTTGAAATCTCCAGTAGCTTAGTAGAGCTGTAATTTATTAATTCAATTATTTTTAACCTTAATTTAAAGAATTGTTCATACTTCTCCCTAAGAAGGGGAGCTATTATAATTAGGTCAATTAGAAACACTAAAACCAAAATTATATTCTTTTCTATAAAACAGCACCTTTTATTTGAGGTAACCTCACAATAAAATTAATGATGAAAATGATGGTCTAATACTTGGGGAAAAAAACATGACAACCTCAACAGTTGCTGATTCAAAACTATATATTTCCGGGAGTAAAATTTAAGGTTCACTCATTCACCAGCCCACAAAGACCTTTTTATTCTTCATTATTAAAGAGTTACAGCTGTCACATTAAACATAATAAAAATTTCTAAGTACTCCTAAGATTTTTCCAGACCCAGATTTAGATACATATTCAGAATTCATTATCTTTCTGCTATTCTACTCTATTCTTTTATTCCAAAACATATGCCTAAATTCTGCTTCTTTAAAAGCAGAGTAGAACTTTTGACCTTTTATTTTCACTGGTTTACAGGGTTGTGCCTCTTGATCACATTATCTATGTCTTAATGCTTCCTATTCAGGGAGCTAAAACTATGGGGAGTGCTTACAAACACAATGAGGAAAGGCCCCCTGCTCATCCAACACAAAGTAAATGCTTCTTGGCAGACTGATGGGTCATACATCTTAAGCACCAATTCACACTTCAAACCCAAAAAGTTCAATCACAAAATGCCTAAGAGTACCACTGTAGGATAAAGTTAAAAGTAGATTCATGGCAACTGTGACATTTTTACTAATATTTCTGAAGGCTTGAAGTGTTACTTTTTAAGTCTGATCATTTGTCAAGTTTCAGGTATTTAATTTTATTTCAAGTAATGACATTCCACAAGCAAGTCACGTGACAGACTGTGTGCTACTTAAGCCAACTGTACTTGAACTATTTTGTGTACTACACTACTACAGATCTCAAATGAATACAATTATAATTAATTACATATATGTATGTGGTACACACTATATTTCTGCATATTTTTAAATGCCTAAAAATAAGAACAATTGAAAAAGTAAAATCAATTTAGTTTTTGAAATTCTCCTTTGATCTACAAGTTATTTAGAAGCATGTCATGTAACTTCCAAATATTTGGGGTTATTCTAGGTATTACTCTGTTACTGAGTCCTAGTTTAAACCAGCTTTTGTAGGTAAACATAATTTGCAGTATTTAAATACCTTTATATTTACTTAGATTTATTTTATACCTCAAAGTATGGTCTATTTTAATGAATATTCTATATGCATTTGAAAAAAAAAAGAGCTGTAGGACTTCCGATCAAGAGAGAGGCATAGGTAAACAGAGCTCACCTCCTCATACAACCACAGAAAAAATTACAACTAGACTACAAAACAAATAACACCCAGAATCATAAGAAAATAGAGCTGTATGGAAGTCTAACAACCAAGGAATTAAAGAAGTCACATTCATCCAGATGGATATGAGGCGCAGAGACCTGGAGTGGTAGAATGGCGGTACCACAAACACGTGTGGTAGATAAAAATCACGAGGGATATCTTGGGAACAAGGGATCCCAGGCCTACACCAGACTGCCCAGCCTAGGTTCCACTGCCAGGAAGATAAGCTCCCATAACTTCTGGCTATAAAAATCGGTGGGGGTTGGGGCAGAAGAAACTGCAGGATTCTTAGGAGTCTCCTCTCGACGAGCCCACAACAGACTTAGGACTTACACAGACACCCTCCCTCCAGGCTTCAGCACAGGGGAGGCAGCTGGAAGGGCACCAGTAGTATACAGGGAGAAACTGAAGTGTCTGGCATCAGGGAGAGTGCCACAGGGCAGTTTCCTCCCAGACAAAACTCCAGAGGCCAGGCAGTGGCACTGTCCCCTTTCTGAGCCCTCCCCCACACAGAGCCACAGAGCAAAAACACCATATTGGAGATTCCATCAACCCAATTCACAAAGGTTGCCCTGCCCTGGTGATTACCTAAGGCTCTACCCCATCCAATTTACTGGTGCACTTTTCTACAACAGGCCACACTACTAAGACAGGGAGTCAAAGCAGCTCTATCTAATACATAGGGAAAAAACAGAGAGGCTGCTAAATTGAGGAGGCAAAGAAATGTGGCCCAAATGAAAGAAGAGAACAAAACCCCAGGAAAAGAACTAAACAAAATGGAGGCAGTCAACCTGTTAGATGCAGAGTTCAAAACACTGGTGATCAGGATGCTCACAGAACTCATTGAGTATGGCAAAAAACTAAAGGAAGAAATGAAGGTTACACTAAATGAAAAAAAGAAAACTTTACAGGGAACTAACAGTAGAGCAGATGAAGCCAGCAATCAAATCAACGATTTGGAACATAAGGAAGCGAAAGACATTCAATTAGAACAGTAAGAACAACAAAGAATCCAAAAATACCACGGACAGGCTAAAGAGCCTCTGGGACAACTTCAAATGTACCAATATTCAAATCATAGGGATGCCAGAAGGAGAAGAGAAAGAGCAAGAAAATGAATACTTATTTGAAAAAATAATGAAAGAAAACTTCCCTAATTTGGTGAAGGAAACAGACAAGTCCAGGAAGCATAGAGAGTCCAAAACAAGATGGACCCAAAGAGGACCATGCCAAGACACATCATAACTAAAATGCCAAAGGTTAAAGATAAGGAGAGCATCTTAAAGCAGCAAGAGAAAAGCAGAGTTACTTACAAAGGAGTTCCCACAAGACTGTCAGCTGATTTCTCAAAAGAGACTTTACTTTGCAGGCTAGAAGGGACTGGCAAGAATTATTCAAAGTGATGAAAAGCAAGAACCTACGACCTATTTTATAAACTTTATTTTTAAATGGGCTATTTATAGTTACTGTAATTTTTACTAAGGAAGGGTATATATCTATCATTATACTTTCTAAAAACTTGCCCCATCTGGTTTTTTTGTTCTGTGTTTTCTTTCTTTTTTGGCTTCTTTTGATTTAGTTGAGCATATTTTATGATTCCATTTTGTTGCTTCTATTTTTTTGCTTCATTTTACCCCAGTAGCTACTCTACAGTTCATAATATACATCTTTAAAGTATCATAGCCAACTTTAAAATTTTTATTATGTTCACATATAATATAGGAAACTTACAACAGTTTATAGCCATTTCTTCCCTCTTGTCTCTTGTGCTATTATTAAAATTTTACTTTGAAATGTTACAAACTCCACAATGCAGTTATTATTTTTACTTAGACCACATTAGACAATAAATAATTTAGGCTTTGCAAGCCATATATAGTTTCTGTTTCATATTCCTTGATCGTTTTTTAATTTTTTACAACCCTTTAAATATAAACATTTTTTCACTAGGGTGTACACCTTAAACTAATATAACACTGTATATAAACTATAATTGAAAAATAAAAAATGATTACAAAACTGAAAAAAATTAGAAAATAAAAATAAACATTCTTAGCTGTTAGACTACACAAAAAAATCAGTCAGAGGTAGCATTTAGCTCATGGGTTGTTTTTTGTGAACCTTGATCTAATCTCTTTCCAAACGACTAAAAGAAGAAAATGTCTCCTATATTTATCTACACTTACATTTCCAGTGCTCTTCATTGTGTTGTGTATTAGCAAATATTCCATCCAGCATAATATGCCTACCTGAAGAGCTTCCTATATATTTTGTGTAGTGTGGGTCTGCTAGCAGAGAATTTTCTGGACATCCATTCATCTGAGAAAGTCTTAATTTCAAAAATATTTTTTTGAAAGATATTTCCCCTGGATATAAAGTTCTAGATAGAAGGCTATTTGTTATTTCAATTCTTAAAAGGTACTACTCAATTGTCTTCTGGTTTTCACAATTTCTGACTAAAACTCTGCTATACTTTTATCTATAAACATTATGTAATATTTTTTCCTCTAATTTCAGGATTTAATCTTATCTTTTATTTCTTTGATTTTTAGCAGTTTGACTACAATATATGCAGGTAAGTTTTTATTCGTATTTATCCTGACTGGATCTGTGGTTAGTTTTCTTTCATTTTGGAAAATTCTCAGCCATTATCTGCTCAAATATTTCTTCTGCCTTATTTTCTTTCTCTTCACATGTTAGATTGTTTGATATGTTCCACAGTAATATATCTTGGTTTTGAATGCTCTGTTTTTTATTTTTAATTTTTACACTCTGTTTCAGTATGGAAGACTTCTCCTAGTTTATCCTCAAGTTCACTGATTGTGTTTCTACTGTATCCAATCTGTTAATAAATCCACAAAAAATTCATATATATTGTTTCTTATGTATAGCGTTTCCATTTGACTCTTATGTATAGACTCTATCTCTCTACTGAAATTCCTCATAATGTATGTATATTGTCCACCTTCTCAATTAGAACTTTTAAATAATAATCATAGTTATTTCAAATTACCTGTTTAAAGTTTGAATATGTAAACCATCTCTTGCTTTGGTCCTGTTGATGGTTAAGCCTCTTGACAACAGGTTTGGTTATTTTTTTTTTCTTTCTGTGTTGCATAATTTTTTAAACTGAATTCCAGACTCTGTGTGTAGAAGAAAACTAAAGTAAATAATATTTGCTGAGAAATGGGTAAATTCTTTCATACTTTTAGTATGGGGGGTGAGAAAATCTAATAAGTAGTTGAACTACATTTGTGTTCGTTTGTTAATATAACTGCTTTCAGTGCAACACAGAATGAAAATTCCTCCTTTGATAGACTACTGTGACCTAGTTCTTTGTGAGAGTCCAAGAGTTCTAAAGTTGAAGACAATTGAGAGTATGATCATGAGAAAACCATGCGAAAAACATTTCTTAAAAAGCCAGCAATCCAAAAACATTCTATAAAACATCTGACCAGAATTCCTCAAAACTTTCAAATAAGAAAAAAGAAAGTCATTAATAAGAAAAAAAAGTCTAAGAAACTGTCTCAGTCTAGAGAAATCTAAGGATACATATGACTAAACATAAAATATTCTATCTTGGAAGGAATGCTGGAAGAGAAAAAGAGCATGAGGTAAAAACTAAGAAAATCTGAATACAGGATGAACTTTAGTTAATAAAAATGTAGTAATATTACCCGGCTGGTGTAGCTCAGTGGATTGAGCATCAGCCTGCAAACCAAAGGGTGACCGGTTTGATTCCTCAGTCAGGGCACACGCCTGGGTTACGGACCAGGTCCCCAGTAGGGGGCATGTGAGAGGCAACCACACATCGATGTTTCTCTCCCTCCATTTCTCCCTCCGTTTCCCTCTCTCTAAAAATAAAATAGATAAAATCTTAAAGAAGAAAACCAAACAAATAATCTTCTCATTAAAAAAAAAAGTACTAATATTAGTTACTTGGTTGTAAAAATGTATCATACTAATAATGTATGATGCTTACAATAGGAAAACTAGGTGGTGTGTATACAGGAAATCTCTGTATTACCTATTCTATTTTTTAGTATAAAATTATTCCAAAAATGTTTATTTTAATAGAAGTATTAAAAAGTTTTTATCAGTGTTTGTGATCTACCCTAAACTTACATTAGTCCCTGCATATAAGCATTGTAGGGTTGGCGTGTTGGTAAGTAGAGGAAAATCTCTCTCCATGACATTCCTCCAGCACTAGACTACTGTTGTTTATTTCTTGGTGCAAGGCTTGTGGCTGGGGAGGGAAGTTTCTCAGTCTTCATGCTCTAGCCTCAGTCTTAACCAGACCTTGTACAACCGACCTTCAGGAGAGGGGCTTTCTCAGTATTTCTGCCTCTCCTCCAATGGCAGGAAACCACTGCTCCCTACTCAGTCCAGAGTACCGAATGCAATCAGGTTCCCTGCTCTTCCCCACAACCCTCCTACCAGGAAGTTCTTATGTTGGTGGATTACCTCAGGTATGAAGACGTTTCCTGCACCTCTGCCTTAGACAGCTGACTGGGGCTTTGTATTAGTGAGAATCCTGGCATCATGATCTCTTCCAGGGCCAGGCAGTTTTAGTCCAGTGTCATTCAAGGTGAGCAAGAAGCAGGTATGCATAGCCATCCTCTCTCAGTAACTGATCTTTATGTAGGACTAGATGAGCATATGGGTTTCTTGCCCCTCCCCCAAGGGCATATGGCCTTTTCTTTGTATGGAGAGTGGGCATAACAGGATAAAATCTAAATATCGAATTTCTGCTTCAGTATTAACTGTGAGAAAGATCTAATGATTTTTCTCTCTCTTTGAACCTAGCATTCATTTTTGATATCACTGTACCTAGCACCAGTTTGTAACATAATACTTGCTTACTTTCTGCATGCTTAATTCTATTAACTCTCTGAGCTCTGGAAAAATGTCACACTGGATGTTTAAACACATAAACTATGCTGACCCATTCTAGTCTCAGTTAACCTATTTAGACCGGGCCATGAGGTGGCTGTCTATGACTCCTCCGTATAAATCCTCTCCCTAACCTTACTTATCTTCACTAGCCAGTTTTGTCAGACCATCACACCAAAGGCAGAGTCACTTCTAAAAAACACAAGCCTGTACCTTGGTCCCCACTCTACACAGTGAAACATTGTGGTAATTAGAAACAGAGTAAACGCAGAAGCTATATATGAGACTCACAAAATGTTAATACTGCAAGTTTCTGCAAAAAGGGTAAGACTTAGGCTGATGAGTTACATCTTGTTTGTACCTTTTTATACTATGTAAGTTATTTATGATAATGCTGCATTATTTTTATAAAAATATTTTCTTTAATAACACAATTCAAGAACAGTATGGGAGTCACTTGTCTCTGTTTACATAACAATCACAGAAAGTTTGAGAAAATCCAAGAGTTAACACAGTGGAAGGCTCTCAAAAAAACTGACAGCACAAAAACCAAGCAGTACAAACAACACAGGACTTTTAACTTCATACTCAGGAGTAAATTAAGGGTTCTCTTTTAGTTCTTAAACCTTCTCTAAGAGATATGCAGGACATGAAAGCTGACATTGCATATTTCTTTTTAATAAAACTATCCCCTTAAAAGCTGTCCTCAGTTGTATATTTTTTTCAGACTTGAAATACTTGGAATAGATATAATCATAGGCTGTCATTCTTCCATTGAAAAGCCAAGAAATGAATAACTGTTCTCCTAGTAATCCTATAATAGGGTATGTCAGTAATTATTTGGAAGGTAATATAGCTAGAGAACCCCCTGCAATAATTCCAGCTGTATTTTTCTTTGATAGGCAATACTGCCCCTATAATTCTTTTTGGAAAACTTTGTAAAAAATTACACCATGAAGCCACTGGATGTCACTGCAGGTTTATGGAGTGTTACCCACTAGGGTTTAAACTGGGCTATAAGTAAATGCACTCTTAAAGTACTCTAGAGGGGTTGGGAAGTAAGTTGTCAGGCTCTGAAGATTTACAGGAATAGCACTAATGCACTGGTGATACATAATTTGCCAATGATAAGACCTTCTATCTGCAAAGCTTAAAGAAAAGGTGAGGAACAAATAACAAATAATGAAACAAGGTGCAAAGAAAAGGGACCCCAACATAGAGTATGTTCCCCCACAGCCCATGGTTAGAGGAATGGGAGAAGTAGATGATATGGCTTAAGATACTTTTCATAACAATGGCAAGGTGATAGCTGTGTCTTTCCTGAAGGGAAGCTGTGCTGCCACCAGAGGAAGAGGTCTACATGACTTTCGGAACCGAAAATTAGGGCGGCCAGCCACGAGGAGAGAGCCGTGAGGAAGGGAGCCATGCGGTTTGAAAGGATGTAGAAGGTCCCCCACCTTCACCCCATCTGCCATGAGGTCTGGTGTGAAAGGCTGTGCCACGCTGTTTGGAATAAGGAGGTACCATGTGGTTTTGGTTTAAGAGCTGGAGTAAGAAAGAGAAGACCTGCTGGAAAACCTGCCTGGAGGACACAGTGGCAGAGCTGACAGAGCTGGGAATTGTGGGGGCCTGCCTAACCAAGCACGGATTAGTGGGGGGTGCCTGGAATGCTGAACTGTGACTGGGAATGCTGAGCCGCAGACTTTCGCTTTTCTGAAAGATGGTACCTCTGACTGGAGTATTCTGAAACTGGCGTGGGTTGGCAAAGGAGGGCAGGACTATATGTTTTTGGGTGTTTTAAAGGGGAGTGGGACTTAATGGCAGAAATCGGTCATTATTCTGAACCTGTATAACCTTTAAATAACCCCCTTTCCTTTTTCACCAAACTTTTGCATTGGGAGTCACAATTCTTGGCAGAGGGCAATCGGACCCCACAGTTGTTCCAGGACAGCATAGGCTGGGGCTCCGTAACAATAAGGCTAACAGATCTAGTGGCCAAGTATAAGAATAAAAGGCAAGAAGCATAAATCTGATAATCAAAGAAAATGAGAAATATTGTGATTACGAGCCAATGTTAAAAAGTCAAAGAGGGTGATCTGTTGCCCCAAAAGTGAGATTTTATAGCAATGATAAAAACGTTAAAAAAAATCCAAACACATATATGAACAAACGAACACATACATAACACACCCACAACATTAATAAAAAATGAGTTGGAATCCCCCTAGAAAATTGATATAAATGAGAGAACATGCCATTTAGACCATCTGTATACTTAACATAAAATAGAGGCTGTATCACCTGCTATATCATAAGCCTTGGAATTTTCAGTGGAAAAAAATGAACAAGAACAACTGGGAAAATAATTCATTAAACAGGAATAGTATATTAAATAGGAAATGCCAGATGTCCCGACAGGAGAAGTCAGATGCTTAGTTTTCCTCGTTTCCTTTATAGTATCTCTCTATACCGTCTCCCCCCAACAAAGTTATTAAAAGACTCAAAAATAGGACTTTGTCTTCAAGAAGAATGAGAGATTTAAATAGAAATAAATTCCTAATTCCCATGGAAATAGAACTCGCGGTTTTAGTTTCAACATCATTATATCAGGAATATACAAGTTCTCTTTGTATCGATTAATTCCAGCAGAGTTGAAATTTGCATGTGATTTACAATCATTCCCTTCCACAAATGTCTTCATTTAGTAGTATTCTGAGCTTGGAATGACAGGATTATTTCAAATCACAGCTTTACCAAAGAAGAATCTGCTAAAAAAAAAATCACAATTTCATTGGAAATATTGCAAAAGACAGTGATTGGTTTAGAAGGAACAGTTTTACATAGCTAGTACATTATTCTTCAATTCACCAGTGCCAGACATCAATGAAGGGCCTCTCACAAAACGTCTTCATGCTGATATATAAAGCACAGTTCCTTACACTGACTGCCACACTAGAAAAGTCAACTATAATATGATGTATTTGGGTGATAGAATGTTGTTATAAAGCTTACAACTGTGTGAAAAGAAAAACTTGTTTCTCAAGCCATCTTTTCTGAGTGTCAAATTTAATCACCCATGCCAGCAAACAAGTCATCAAAGACAATCTATGAGGCTAATTATGCGTAATTTGGGAATTGTTTAATGAGTTAATATTTATTCTTCCAGTTGTTAGGTAGGACAAGGGTCTCAAGTTCTGAGTGGTTCTTACTAACTGCTATTCTTCCTAAACGTTAAAATGTGGCACAGTATTTTGCAGATGCAGCTGTAAACAGGATGAGCTTGACAAAAACCCAACTGGGTAAGGGTAGCCAACTGCAAAGAAGAAATCAAGGTGTAATTAACCAAACAGTGTATGTAAGCATTGGCTAAACCTTCCTTTTGGGAGACAGAGCTTTGCATAGCATTCCATATCCTTTACTTGCTACAGGTACACTAAACTACCTACCCACATTCACATCTCATTCTTGAAAAAAACACCACAAGTAGGAACTCCTTCAGTTTGGCAACACAATAAGCCTTGAAGAAAGTAAACTCTAAAGTCCGTAAGTCAAGAGTTCACACACATAGAATTAAGGTGTCCCAAGAGCTTTTTATAGGACGAAAATCTAACGTCACTGGGTAAAGCAGGAGGGTCATGAGAATTCAGGTCAACTTTCTTCATATGGTGGGCTACCATTCTCAGGTACTTCAGCAGCAACATCATGGTATCTAAATAATTCATCTAAATATATTTGGCCATCAAATATTTCACTAATATAACCTACCCTATTAAGTTAATAAATCCTCTTCTATAAAGGTAAGAGTATAACTATTTGGGCAACATCACTTAAATTATGGGTGTTGCTAAAAGATCACACATAAAAAGAATTATTATTTTTTGGTTACTATTGGGTTGGCCAAAAATTTCATGTTTTTTTCTGTAAGATGGCTCTAGTAGTGCTTTGCTGCCTGTAACTTCATTTGAAACAATTTTGTTAGAGTGTATTGTGACAAGCTGCCATATCAGCATGCATTTAAAAGAATTATCAAAACTGGTGAATTTTTGTGTAGCCATTTTAATATTGAAGATGGAAGAAAACAAGCAACATTTTCAGTGCATCATGCTTTAGTATTTCAAGAAAGGTAAAAATGCAACTGAAATGCAAGAAAAGATTTGTGCAGTGTATGGAGAAGGTGCTATCACTGATTGAATGTGTCGAAAGTGTTTTGCAAAGTTTTGTGCTAGAGATTTCTCTTGCAGGACGATGCACCATGGTCACATAGGACAGCTGAAGTTGATAGTGATCCAATTGAGGCATTAATTGAGAATAATCAATGGGATACCATGCAGGAGATAGCTGACATACTCAAAATATCCAAATCAATAAAGTTATTAGTGAAAATGAGAAAGGTGTCTTTCATTTTATGGAAAAAACTAAACAGACTTTTTGGCCGACCCAATAAATATAGCAAAGACCACAATAATGGACCTTTGATTAGACCGAAGCTCTAAGGGTAATGCATAAGCCACAAGAAATGTTCTATAGACACCCATTCAAGACTGCAAAATAGCATTGGACATAACATTAAAAAAAGGAGAGAAGGAACCATGCTGACATCATTATATATCCCTCCTCCTGATAAACAAGCTAATGAAACAAAAGAAATCTTGTATCTGAACTATAATAAAATTCTAAGTTTTTCATTTGCTGGACACTCGTATTAAGAATTAGCGAAGCTGGTTCTGACCAGTGTAGCTCAGCTGGCAGGGCATCGTCCCACAAAGGGAAGGGTCAAGTATTTGATTCCTGCTCAGGGCACATGCCTGGGCTGTGGCGCCATCCCCATTCAGCTCATGTGAGAGGCAACAGATTGATGTATCTCTCACACATCAATGTTTCTCTCCATCTCTTTCTCCCTCCCTTCCTGTCTCTAACGATAAGTAAAAATCTGAAAAAAAAATTAGTGAAGCTAAATAAAAATTGCAAAATATTTAAGAGATACACAGATTAAAATGTTCATTGTTTGGTATTTCATAAAATATTCTTCCTGATAAATAACATAATTTCTATATATTTTAAGTTATCTAGTTCCTCCCTGAAAACTTGCACAAATTTAGCATCCAAGCATCCCCTGCACTCCATGACATTGTGTTTTGGAGACATATGTGATATAATAAAAATTGTTATCCATTTATAATGTTATCAAATATAACCCTAACTAATCAGAATCTTACTATACCACACACTCTCCCATGTATTAGTCCCATAAAATATAAACCACCTCAATGTAAAAATTGACATAAAAAGTTCTATGTTCTATTTCTGCACTAGAATCCTCAAGTTTCTTTTGAAATTCATAGACTCTTTTTGTTTTGATTGACAAACAAATTCAGAAACATATAACCACATGAATTTCTCACTGTGTTTCACAAGGGCGGTCCTGCCACCATTTTGTGATACCCATATATAGTGGTCTAATAAGTAGCGTGTGCTAGCAGAGAATAATAACTGCTTCAAACATGTGTGCAGAATAGAAATCATGGTATCCTCCAAAGATGCCATATTATCATCTGATGCCAGATGTCCTCGAAATAGCCTTAAAGAAATGGAATCTCTCAAGATGTATTCTAACAGGGCTGCGGAATCATCACTGTTCTGAGAGGAGATGATCAAAATATGATGCAGGCTGCAACTACAGCAAAGGTAGTAAGTGGAAAGTGGAGCAGTAAATACTAAAGAATGCTGTTTATCTGGAGTTTTCTAAAATTATGCTTTGGTCCAAAGAAATATGTAATATACTCTAATAATAATGAGGGAAATGTATCAGGGGATAATCATTATTTATATATTTATTGCATTTGATCCAGTCAGCTCTATAGTCCCTTAGGTAAATCACACAGAAACAAGAGTCTCACAAGTTCAACACATAAATCAATGCAGTTTATCACTTTTTTTTTCCTAAAAGGGTAACTCCATTTATGAACTTGTATGGAACACCAAACCACATCTATAGCGAAGGCTGCTCCCCTAAGCTCCAGACTCAAACTCCCACAGTGTATCTTTCCTTTGATATCATATAAACCTCTACAATCAACACCTCCAAAATTGAACTCAGGAAACAAATGGACACAAGTCCATGCTTTTAACCACTGCTCTGTACTGACTTGTGAATCACACCAGCAATCACTTGGGTGAAGAAAGCAGATACTCTGCAGTCATCATAGAGGTTTCTCTAAGCTCACTGTCACATTTTGTTTACTCAGCGACTTAGTCCTGTTAATTCTTTTTTTCCCCTTTTTTAAATTTAATCTCTATTGTATTTTTTCCATTACCATTTATCCCCTTATACAACCCTCCCCCCAGCAATCACCACGCTGTTGTCCAGGTCCATGAGTCCTTTTTCCATTTTGCTCAGTCCCTCCACTCTCTAATCTCCCCCACCCAGCTGTCATCCTGTTCTCCATCTATGAGTCTGTCTCTATTTTCCTTGTTAGTACAGTTTGTTCATTAGATTCCCCATATGAGTGAAATCATATGGTTTTTGCCTTCCTCTGATTGGTTTACTTCACTTAGCAAAATGTTCTCCAGGTCCATCTGTATTGTCCCAAAGGGTAAAATTTTCTTCTTTTTTTACAGCCACGTAATAATCCATTGTGTAAATGCTCTATAGTTGTTTTACCCATTCATCTACTGAGGGACACTTGGGCAGCTTCAATATCTTGGCAACTGTAAATAACGCAGCAATGAACATAGGGGTGCTTATGTTCTTTTGAATTAGTGTTTTGGGTTCCTTTGGGTATTTTCCCAGAAGTAGCATTGCTGGGTCAAAAGGCAGAGCCATTTTTAATTTTTTGAGTTATCTCCATACTGCTTTACACAGTGGCTACACCAATTTGCATTCCTACCAACAGCGCAAAAGGGTTCTCCTTTCTCCACATCCTCACCAGCACTTTTGTTTGTTGATTTATTGATGATAGCCATTCTGACAGGTGTGAAATGATATTTAATTTGCATTTCTCTGATGATTAGTGATGCTGAGCATCTTTTCATATGTCTATTGGCCATCTGTATGTTCTTCTTTGAGAAGTGTCTATTCAGGTCCTTTGCCCATTTTTAAATTTAGTTGTTTGGGGTTTTTGGTACTGAGTTTAAGTGCTTTATAAATTTTGGACATCAACTCCTTATGTATTGGTGAATTATGTTCTCCCATTCTGTGGGTTGCCTTTTTATCTTGTTGGTGACTTCCTTTGCTGTACAAAAAGGTTTTAGTTTTATGTAGTCCCATTTATTTATTTTTTCTCGTTTCCCTTGCCTAGGGAGATATATCCAATAAAATACTGCTACGAGCAACGTCAGAGAATTTGCTGCTTATGTTTTCTTCCAGGATTTTTATGGTTTCGAGTCTAACATTGAAGTCTTTAATCCATTCTGAATTTATTCTTGTGTGTAGTGTAAGAAGGTGGTCTAGTTTCATTTTTCTCCATTTATCTGTCCAATTTTCCCAATACTGTTTATTCAATAAACTATCTTTAGTCCATTGTGTGTGCTTGCTTCCTCTATCGAATACTAATCGACTATAAAGGTGTGGGTTTTTTCTGGGCTCTCTATTCTGTTCCATTGATGGATGTGTCTATTTTTATACCTGTACCTTGCTGTTTTGATTACTATGGCCTTATAGTATAGTTTGCTATTAGTGTGATTCCTCTTTGTTCTTCTTTCTCAGGATCACTGTTGCTATGTGGGGTCTTTTGTGGGTCCATATAAATTTTTGAAATATTTGTCCTAGTTCTGTGAAATACATCATTGGAATCTTGATAGGAATTGCATTGAATCTATAGATTTGAGTGGTATGGACATTTTAATGGCGTTAATTCTTCCTATCCATGAACACAGTATGTGCTTCCACTTATTTGTATCTTCTTTAATTTGTTTCTTCAGAGTCTTATAATTTCCAAGTACAGGTCTTTTACATCCTTGTTTAGGTTTACTCTTAGGTATTTTATTCTTTTTGTAGCAATTGTGAATGAGGTTGTTTTCTTAATTTCCCTTTCTTGTTAGTCTGTTATTGGCATATATCCTATGTATATCTAGAAATGTTCCCCTTCTCTCCCCGTTGCACTGTCATAAGAATTGTTTTTCCTTTAATCTTTTTTGCCTCCAAACTCACTCTTACAAACCCTTCTCCCACAATACTGTGTGATCTGTCTCACACACAATCTAATTACTTCCCCCTGCTACTTAAAATCTTTCAGTGGTTCTCCATTACCTTCATTATGAAAAGCAAACTCTTTAACAAGACTAGTCAAGACTATTTGTGACCTGGCGCCTTCCTAACCTCATTTTTTCAGTTTCCATGCATCTCAGAAAACATGTAGGTTCCTGAAAGAATCAGGCCCCACAGTTTTTCCACATAGTGTTCCATGGAATGCAACCTCTCCCCAACCCTTTAGTCATCTGGCTAACTCCCACTCCCATGACAAGAATCAGTTCAGGTATCACAGCAGAAAGCTTCCTAGTCTGTGCAGTTATATTTCTGCACAGAAATATTTCTGCACAGAGGGGTATCACATTCATTAATTGCTTGCTTCAGTATTCTCCCTCCCCCTACACTCATCCCAAGGCCATGGACTCATTCAGGAAAGCTATTCTCAAATTAGGTGGGTTCTGCCACCTGTAATTCTCAAAGTCCCAATGGGCATTCTAGTATAAGAATCTTGCCTTTAAAGAGCTGAGACTGTATCTTTCATCCCTCTACCCTGGGTGTCCAACCTTTTGGTGTCTCTGGGCCACACTGGAAGAATAGTCGTCTTGGGCTACACATTAAATACACTGCAACACGTAATCACAGAAAAATCTCATAATGTTTTAGTAAATTTACAATTTTGTGTTGGGTTGCATTCATAGCTATCCTGAGTTGCATGCGGCCCACAGGGCACAGGCTGGTCATGCCTGTGACCTTTCCAAGTGCTTGAATCATTACAGGCTCTAAAGGAGGGTGAAGTTAATCAACTAGCAAAGCATACAAAGAAAAATACCAGAGAAGGAGCACAATAAAAGTGATGAATGTTGATTAAAAATAAGAAATGATTTAACAGAGAAGAAAGAATATTAAGAAATGAGAAGTACTTAGGAAATTGTGGAATAATGCAGTGGATTAAATAAAAATGTTAATTTAATTTACTGTAATCATTTTTTTCCAAAATTATATGGAGGACCCTTTATGAGGCAGAGGTACAAAACTGAGAAACTGTTCTTCAAGTATACAAATGATAAAACAAAACAGACAAAAATGGAAGCAGAGAGATCTTGTAGTTATAAGAAACCCTAAGAATCCTCAGCTATACAACCAGAGCACAGTATGGAGCTCCACAAGAGGTCTGCTTATAAAAGATTATTTCATCTGAGCCTACCTAAAGGTCAAAGACTTAACTCATAAATTTCTTCACTGTCTCTGAGCCTAATGATTTCATGGAGAGGCAGAAAGAGGGGATTCGACCATCTGAAACCCTACTTCACAATTCTGCCCTTATAGGACAAGCCTAGTGAAAAGCTCTCTTTTCTATCCATCCCACAGCTGCCCCGAATGTGAGTCATTTTCCAATTCCCCATAGCAGGGCACTCTGGAAAAGCAACAGCTTTGGCTGCAATTTGATAGGCACAGGTGGCACCACCAGCTGCAAGTAATTTAGTTCTGACTGGCATTCCTCTATCTCTTGGACTTTACAAACTGTGTCAACAGAGAGGAGTATGAGGGAACAGGAGCCAAAAGGAAAAGACAGCATGAGAGGGTCAAAGGTGATGTGTGAGGGAGAGAATGGCATCTTCAAGGAAGAGGTTCACTGAGGTTTTCACTTGTGCTCATTCTTCTGCAAAAATGGCTAGATGGGATTGTAAATAGAGACAATCAGGTCAGACATTAGGAGAGTATTATCCACATGTTAGCAGGCAAAATCAGCAGGATGCTTCAGATGTCCCTACCAGGCCAGAAACTGGTATCACTCCCTGCCTGGCAGATGGCAATATTCTGGGCTGCTGTTCTATTCCAGGTGTAAATGATTCTTGTACAAATGAACCTACACTTACTCCTCTCTTTCCTCCAAACAGGTGTGGTGTCCAGACACTATCCTTCTGAGCTCCTGAATACTACATCACCCTAGTAAAGTGTAATCCCAGGCTTCACTTTGGAGAATTCAAGCCCAAGAGAACATACAAGAGTCGAGTATTTGGCAAGCTACAAATTTGTTATTTACTTTCCTGGTAGCCCCCTCCTTGTTTTGATTCCTAATAAAGACAGGGACAGCCAATGACACATACCAAGTCAGAAGAATAGGGACACAGGGTAGGCAGCCGCCAATGAATGCTTCATTATGAGTGGAGGCATAGGTAGACACACTTTACTTCCTTGCATAACCAAAAAAAGGACAACAACCAATTTAAAAACAAAAAACAACCAGAACTGCCAGAAAATCAAACTGTATGGCAGTCCAACAACCAAGGAGTTAAAGAAGGAACATTCATCCAGACTGGTAGGAGGGGTGGAGACAGGAAGCTGTGGTGGAGAGGATGTGAGGCAAGGAGGTGGCTGATGGACCAGATGGTCCCACATTCGAGCGTGGACAAACTGGGAGGAAGAAATGGGAGGAAGGGAGCCAGACAGACCATGCAACCCAGGATTCAATCATGGGGAAATAAAGCCTCAAAAACTCTGGCTATAAAAACCCATGCAGGTTGCCACAGAGGGAGAAAATCCCAGTCTCACAGGGGAGTTCACAGAAGGAACCCACAAGGTCCTAGAATGTATGCAAACCCGCCCACCCAGGAATCAGCACCAGGAGGCGCAACTCAATTATGGGTAGCAGGGGAAGTGCCTGAATGCAGAGCGAGAGCTGAGCAAGTGGCATTGTTCCCTTTCTGACCCCTTTCCCCAAAATAGCACCACAATGCAGTAGAGGGGGTTGCCCTGCCCTGGTGAATATCTAAGGCTCCTCCCCTTACAATGTAAAAGGTGCGTTGAGGCAAAGACATATGGCCCAAATGAAAGAACAGATCAGAACTTCAGAAAAAGAATTAAGCAATGAGAAGACACCCAACCTATCAGATGCAGAGTTCAAAACACTGGTAATCAGGATGCTCACAGAAATGATTGAGTATGGTTGCAAAATAAAGGAAGAGGTGAAGGCTTTGCGAAGTGAAATAAACAAAAATAAACAGCACACCAACAATGAAAGGAAGGAAACTGAGACTTAAATCAATGCTTTGGAACAAAAGGTAAAAAATAAACATTCAACCAGAGCAGAATAAAGAAACAACAATTCAAAAAAGTGAGGAGAGGCTTCGGAACGAACCTCTGGGACAACTTTAAGCATCCCAACACCTGAATCATAGGGGTGTTAGAAGGAGAAAAGGGAGAGCAAGAAATTGAAAACTGTCCTGGCTGGTATGGCTCAGTGGACTGAATGCTGACCTGCTAACCAAAGGGTCACTGGTTCAATTCTCAGTCATGGCACATGCCTGGGTTGCAGGCCAGGTCCCCACACATTGATGTTTCTCTCCCTTTCTTTCTCCCTCTCTTCCCCTCTCTCTAAAAATAAATAAATAAATTCTTTAAAAAAAGAAAGTGAAAACTTATTTGAAAAAATAATGATGGAAAACTTCCCCAATCTGGCAAAGGAAATGGACATGCAAGTCCAGGAAGTTCAGAGAGTCCCCAAGAAGTTGGACCCAAAATCCAAGGAGGAACACACCAAGACACATTATAATTAAATTATTCACGGTTAAAGATAAGGAGAGAATCTTAAAAATAGCAAGAGAAAAGGAGAGAGTTACCTACAAAAGAGTTCCCATATGACTCTCAGCTGAGTTCTCAAAAGAAACCTTACAGGCAAGAAGGGGCTGGAAAGAAGTATTCCAAGTCATGAAAGACAAGGACCTCCATCCAAGAATACTCCAACCGGCAAAGCTATCATTTAGAATGGAAGGGCAGAAAAAGTGCTTCCCAGATAAAGTAAACTTAAAGGAGTTCATCCTCATCAAGTCCTTATTAAATGAAATATTGAAGAGACTAATCTAAGTAAAAGAAGGTGATCAAAACTATGAACAGTAAAATGACGACAAACTCACAACTATCAACAATGGAACCTAAAAAAACACAAAACCATACGAAGTAAACAACTAGAACAGAATCACAGAAATGGAGATCACATGGAGGGTTATCAGTGGGGAGGGGGAGGTGGGAGAATGGGGGAAAAGGTACAGGGAGTAAGACACATAACTGGTAGGTACAAAATAGACAGGGGGAGGTTAAGAACAGTATAGACAATGGAGAAGCCAAAGAACTTATATGTACAACCCATAGACATGAACTAAGGAGGGGAGGTGCTGGTAGGACGGGAGGTGCAGGGTGGAGAGGGATAAAGAGAGAAAAAAATGGGACAATTGTAGTAGCATAATCAATAAAATATACTTTTAAATAAAAAATTAAAAAATATAAAAGGGAAGGCAAGGGCTGCTCAAGGGTTAACTGCTCCTAAATGTATCAAACTATAAACTGAGCAAGAATTAGCTGGATTTAAGGCCTCATGGAAATAGCCCCACATTTTCAGGAGCCTTTCACAATTTCTTAAAAGTAGGAACCTGACTTTGAAACTCTTAAGACAAGCTTTATTCCCCAACTGAAATACTCCTGCGTTCAACACATGGTTTTGCTAACTTTTCTCCCAAAAGCTGAGGAGGCAGTCTTGCTACATGAGAGGCATCCCATTATACTGGGGCCACTAAGTAAGGCCTCTATCAAGCAATATTCCTGTTCAAACATGATTGCAAACCTCATTTCTGTAATGAGACTTCCACTTGAGAAGAAAACAAGACTGGCAGCAGGGAGTATGCCTGTTGTACTATCAGCTGCTTTTTCACCAAACCTGGAAAGCAGGTCACCGAAGGGGCTCCCATTAGCTCACAAAACTAGCCCATCCATCAAACATAGGGTGCTACAATTTGACCAAAGAAGGCAATTATCAAATGTACCCTTCCAATACTGTAAGGGAAAAAAAAGTGCCAATCTACCACAGCCAGAGATACAAGCAGTGAGTTTCACACTAAGGCCAATCCAATGGATCTCATACCATGTTTGCCCTCCTTCCTGTTACCTTATTCTACACTCTAGCCAACACGCTATCATCAAACTGAGTTGATCATGGTTAAGTGATGGCATTGTTTTTAGAGCCTTTACAGAGTGAGATGTAGTCTGCTCACTTTAGGACAGGAGGTACACCAGAAAATAAGCTGAGACTCAGAAAAAAATGCTAAATGTTTTTATATTCAAGTAACCTAAGAAAAAGTTAGGAAGCATAAAAGTAAATTAATCTTGTTTCACTGCCTTTAATATTTTAATAATACTAGCTTTTAGAAATCATTTTACTTACTATCTAGAAAACAATACCTAAACAAGTTTTCTCTTTAAAAAATGTATCTTCGAAATACACAGATTTGCTTATTAGATCAGGCCAACCACTCACTGAATTCCTTCCACTCAAGTCAAAGGAAGAAATCAGTTTTTCTTTTTTCCTCACCCATTTTTGCTGGCATACCAACATTCCAGTCCCCAAAGCCTATAGAAATGCACATCTGATGGACATGTTTTCTCCAGGAAATGACATAGTGACATAGGTAAAAGGTGATTTGGATAGACTGCTGTGTCACAAATTGCCAGGACCTGATTTAGAGACCTTGCTTTTGTCAAGAAAGACAGTTGGATGTCTGCTTTAAAGAAGTACTGGGAATATTTTCATCAAAAGTTTGAATTGAAAAACAGTAGGAGGTAAATATCTGAGATGTTGCTGAGAAAGACTGCTATATCTGTGCAATTACCATTAACAGAGGACAGCAGTAGTTCAATGAAGTAATTCAATCTGGTGGCCTACATTTTATCAGACAGCAATTTTGAGCTCTGACACAAAAGGCTGCCACAAAAAGAACTAGGTTTTTTGGTATGCATTTTTATCTCCCCTAATTCTATAAAAACAGGATGTATTTGTTTAGGAAGGCCCAATCATGTACCTCTGAATATTTAACGAAGGGTCATGAGATAGTTTCTGATGACAATATTCATTTAGATATCCTTCAGAGTTATTTTGCATGTTTAGTTGTCTAAGAGAGATAGATGCTAGGGTGCAAAACGAGAAGACAGGAAAAGATGGAGACAGATCCCAAGGCATTACAAACAGCACGGAAAATGTTTTAATAAGTCTTTTTAAAACAGCTTTATTGGAATATAGTTGATATATAATAAACTTCACATATTTCAAGTGTGCAATTTGATAAATTTTGACATACAAATATATATATAAAACTTAACAGAATTAAAATAAAGAACATTTCCATTATCTGCAAAATTTTACTCATGATGCTTTGTAATCCCCTACCTCAACCCTCCTTTTCTATTCCAGCCTCTCCACAAAACCACAGGTCTTTCTGTCATTGTAGATTCAATGGTATTTTTCAGTGTTTTCTATCAATTAAACCATATAATATGTACCCTTTATTGTGTAGCCACTCTCTCTTAGCATAATTATTTTGAGATTCATCCAAGTTGTTACATGTATCAAGTATTTTCCTTTCTATTGCTTAGTATTCTATTGTTTGTGAATGTATGTATGTATGTATGTATGTGTGTGTGTGTGTGTGTATCACACGTGCTCATTCATTCAACTGAGAATGAACATTTCCAACTTTTGGAAATTACAACTAAAGCTACTATGAGCTCTCATGCAAAGTCTTTGTATGGACATGTGCTTTGCTTTCTTGGGTGAAAACCTAGGAGTTGAATGACTGCATCATCATATGGCAGCTGTGTCTTCAGCTTTTTAAGAAACTGCCAAACTGTTTTCCAATATGGTTGTACTATTTTATATTCCCATCAGCAGTATCAGAGAATTTTAAGACACAGAGGGAGGGAGGGAAGAGGGAGAGTGGGAGGGAGGTAGAGAGACAGAGAGAGTGAGTGAGAGAAACATCGATGCATCAATGTGATGGCCCTCTTTATTTATGCATTCATTGGTTGATTGTAGTATGTGCCCTGACCCAGGATTGAATTCGCAACCCTGGCAAATAGGAATAATACTCCAAACAACAGGGCTACCTAGTAAGGGCTGGAGAATGTCAATTACTGGGCTGGCCAAAATATTTGTTCAGTGTTTTCCACGCAACAGCTCTGGTAGCACTTAGTTTTGTCTTTAACTTCTCATTCGAAACGATTTCATTAGATTGCATTGTGACAGCTGTAATATCAGCATACTTTAAAAAAACTTATCAAAATTGTGAGCTTTTGTGTAGCCATTTTAGTACTGAAGATGGAAAAATATAAGCAGTATTTTTGGCATATTATACTTTATTACTTCAAGAAAGGTAAAAATGCAACTTGATCCCCAAAAAAGATTTGTGCAGTATATGGAAAAGGTACTATGACTGATTGATCAAACATATCAAAGTAGTTTGTGAAGTTTCTTGCTGGAGATTTCTCTTGCTAGACAATGCTTCACAGTTGGGCAGAACAGGTGAAATTGATAGTGATCAAATAGAGACATTAATTGAGAACAATCAGTGTTATACTATATGGGATATGGCCAACATACTCAGTATATCCAAATCCAATGCTGAAAAACACTTGCACCAGCTTGGTTATGTTAATCGCTTTGAATGTTTGGGTTCCACATAAGTTGAGCAAAAACAAACAAACAAAAAACTAACCACTACCGTATTTCCACATGTGGTTCTCTACTTAAACATAATGAAAACGTTCCACTTTAAAAACAAATTGTGATGGGCAATGAAAAGTGGATACTTTACAATAATATAGAACGAAAGAGATAGCGGGGCCAGCGAAATGAACCACCACCAACCACATCAAAGTCTGGTCTTCATCCAAAGAAGGTGATATTGTGTGATTGGAAGGGAATCCTCTATTATGAACTCCTTCTAGAAAACCAAACAATTAATTCCAACAAGTACTGCTACCAATCAGACCAACTGAAAGCAGCACTTGACGAAAAGCATCCGAAATTAGTCAACAGAAAACACACTATTTTCCATTAGGATAATGCAAGACTGTGTATTTCTTCGGTGACCAGGTAAAAACTGTTACAGCTTGGCTCTGATTTATCTGCCATATTCACCAGACATTGCACCTTCAGATTTCCATTTATTACAGTCTCTGCAAAATTGTCTTAATGGAAAAAATTTCAATTCCCTGTAAGACTGCAAAAAAGCACCCAGAACAGTTCTTTGCTCAAAAAAAGTTTTGGGAAGATGGAATTATAAAGTTGCCTGAAAGATGGCAGAAGGTAGTGGAACAAAATGGTGAATACATCGTTCAACAAAGTTATTGGTGAAAATGAAAAATGTCTTTTATTTTGACTTTAAAAACAAACGAATTTTTTGTTGGCCAATGCAATACTTTATATCCTCACCAACACATGCCATGATCATTCACCTTCAGTTAAGCCATTTTAATAAGTGTGCAGCGGTGATTGTTTTCTGTAATGGCTAACAATGTGGAAAAATCTTTTCATGTGCTTATTTACTATTTGTGTATCTTCTTTAGTAAAGTGCCCACTGAAAACTTTTGCCCATTTTTGAATTAGGTGCTGGTTTTCTTTTACTTGATATTGAAAATTCTTTATATATTCCAAATGTCTTTTATCACATTTAAACTTTGCAAAAGTTTTCTCCTATGCTGTGGATCATTTTTTCATCCTCTTAATCATTATCTTTTGAAAGATAGTCACTGGGTATAAAATTCAATACTGGCATTTTTTTTTAAATTAGTACTTTAAATATATTGATCCAGTGTTTTTCCCCTGGCAATATTTTTTTCTGAAAAAAAAAATCTGTTGTCATCTTTACATATGCTCCCCTACACTTAGATTTTTTTCCTAGCTACTTACAAGGCTTTCTTTCTCACTGGTTTTGAAAAATATGATTCATTTTCATTATGTGTCTACAATGTGTCTTTTGTTTGTCCTATATAATGTTCTCTTCATGTTTCTTGTGTTTAGATCTGTGGCTTTATAATTTTAATCTAATATTGAAATTTTTTCAGACCCTATTTCTCCACATATTTTTGTCTCCTCTCCACTTTCTTCTTTGGGAACTCCAAGAACTTGTATGCTAGGCTGTATAAAGTTAACACACAGCCCACCAATGCTCTGCTCATTTTTTAAATGTCTCTATTTTCATCACGTTTAATTTTAGATTCATGTCTATTCCTATGACCTTAAATTCACTCATCTTTTATTCTGCAATACTAATTTGCTGTTTATACCATCTAGTATACTTTTCACCTCAAAACTTGTAGTTATTTCTATAAGTTTAACTTTGTTTTCATATTACTTAATTTTTTTGAACACATGAAATACAATTATAACTACTTTGAAAATGTCCTTATCTGCTAATTCTAATCTGTATTGGTTCTGGGTTAGTTTTGATTGACTGATTTTCTCAAATATTCTCTTAATTCCTTGCATATCCGTATTACTTACAATAGCCAAGGTTTGGAACCAGCCCAGTATATGAGTGAATAAAAAAGCTGAGGTACATTTACATAAGAGAATACTACTCAGCCATAAAAAGGAAATCTTACCCCTGATGATAGCATGTGTGGACCTGGAGAGTGTTATGCAAAATAGAATGAGCTAGTCAGAGCAAGACACATACCATATTATTTAACTCATGTGTGGAATCTGATAAACAAAATAAACTTACAAACAAAATAGAAAAAGACTCATAGCTGTCAGACAGAAGGTATATTGTGGGGCTGGGTGAAAAAGGTGAAGAATTTAAGCAAAAAGAAAACTCACAGACAGACAACAGCATGGTGATTACTAGTGGGGAAGAGGGGTGCGGGGAGGCAGAAGAGGGTATCAGGGGAGAAATGGTGATGGGAGATTTGATTTGGGGTGGTGAACACACAATACAATATATAGATGATGTATTACAGACCTGTATACCTGAAACCCATGTTTTATATAATTTTATTAACCAATGTCATTAAACAAATTCAGTTAAAAAAGCTTGCAAGACACTGGACATACAGCCATGAAGCACGGTGGTCCCCGAGGGGCAATAAATGCATGTGATGATTCCTGTGATTGTCCCAGCCTACTGTCTTGAGAGAGTTCAGGTCTCCATAAGAGTGCAGGGAGCTTAGTGGTACAAGGGTAAGACTTCCTTCTTTTTTATGGCTGAATGGTGTGCCGTTATGTAAATGTACCATGGCCTTTTTATCCACTCATCTATTGATAGACACTGGGCTACTTCGAAACCTTGGATATATAGACACTGGGCTACTTCGAAAACTTGGAAGTAAATAATGCTTCAATGAACACAGGGGTGCATATATTCTTGCAACTTAGGGTTTCAGGTTTCTTAGGATATATTCCCAGAAGTGAAATAGCTGGGTCATAAGGCAGCTCCATTTTTAATTTTTTGAGGTAACTCCATATTACTTTCCACAGTGGCTACACCAATCTGCATTCCCACAAACAGTGCACATAGGTTTCCTTTCTCCACATCCTTGCCAACATTTGTTGTTTGTTGATTTACTAATGACAGCCATTCTGGCAGGTGTAAGGTGATGCTCATTGTGGTCCTATTTTGCATATCTCTGATGATTAGTAACCTTGGGAATCTTTTCATTTGTCTATGTGCCATCTTCTGTCCTCTTTGGAGAAGTGTCTATCCAGATCCTTTGTCATTTTTTAATTGGATTGTTTGTTTTCTTTGATGTTGGGTTATATAAATTCTTTTAAAAGTTTGGAAATTAACCCCTTTCTTGCAAACTCATTTGTATGTTTTATTATTTCCTTTTTACTGTTTTTGAGGGGATAGTAAATTCACTCCCTGTTACTCTATTTTGGCTAAAAGACCAAATCTCTTCAAAACTATTTTTATTTAGATATCTTAACATCATCTGGTATAGTATGTATGGATTAATTTGACTGACTCTAAGAATCATGAGACTTTTTGTTCCAGTCACTGCCACTGTAAACTAAAAGCAGGCACAAATCTGCTGAATTACCAATGAGAATGACAATAATAATTACAAATTCACACTGTAGCACAGAAAACGTTCTATAAGAAATGTGCCAAAAATTAAGTGTGAATTTTATCACTTAGAGCAATAAAAATTCTGATTTGTTAGTCTTTTATGTTTGTCTGTTAGTCTCTTTTAAGCTCAAATAACTAAGAATTTTATGACCACTGGGAAGGAGAACATCTCTTTGCAATTTGGACAGGTGAGGTTTTTGTATGTGATATTTATGTTTTTACTCTTGACCTATGGCTAAAATTTTAGAATTGGAGTTGTGAACTCTCTCTGTTTGTCTATACATCTGTGATTCAGAAAGGCCTTTACCTTTGAATGTACAGATGTGTAAAAGTCTTCTACATCCAGATGATATTGATAAACTTGTAAAGACCCTAAAATTAAAATAATTCTGTTCTAATAGGCTATTGGGTATAAACAATGGTTAATATACACTACATATTCCTAAAATTCCCAGAAAATAAGGTAATTAAATTTACAATACTCTAAATGTGGTAGATTTAAAAATAAATTATTAAATCAACTCAAAAGCATTTTACGAAATCAAGTTCATATAATGTAGTGAATTTCTGCCAAACAATATTAATTTAATAAAATTTGGCTTAATAGCCCTGGCTGGTGTAGCTCAGTGGATTGAGTGTAAGCCTGAGAACCAAAGGGTCCCCCGTTTGATTCCCCAGTCGGGGCACATGCTTAGGTTGCAGGTCAGGTCCCCAGTAGGGGGCATGCAAGAAGCAACCACACATTGATGTTTCTCTCCTCTTTCTCCATCCCTTCCCCTCTGTCTAAAAATTTAAAAATAAAATATTTTTAAAAAATTAGTTTAATAAAAATAGCTATGTTTTCTCTGATCTGTAAGTTTTAAGTATAGTACAAGTATATATTTTAATTCAACTTGGGATGCTTTTCCTAATATATACAGTTTTACTGATCAAATAAGCCAGCATTATTTCCACTGCATGTTTAAGATTATGAAAAAAGTAAATTTCACAAAATCAAACCATTATTCTGATAAATTGTATTTTAACAGTATGCATGTTTCGTATTATGTCAGCTTAAACATAACTTTCAAGATCTTCAAGTAGCTTAAAATCTTGAATTAATATTGAGTTACCTAATGGATTAGTTACCTAGGCCATATCTAATTACCTAATTACTAATCCTAATTTTAAACATATATGCTTTTGGTTTTTATTTTTATAACCTATAGAGAGGCTCTATATTTCAGTCAGGTTAATGAATGCATTTACTTTTTACTTTATGAGGTTGTAGAAGAGATGTATATGGCTGCACAAAATTATTTATATTTCTTCACGACTTCTGCTAAAATGCTGATATTTGACAGACAGTTCACAGTTATTCACCTTTAACAGTTGTTTGTTTGTTTTTTTCCTGGAAATAGCAGTTACTTTAGCTAAACATTACAATGTAAGGAGTTGACACTATTTAAGAACAAATGTTTCTAAGAACTATAACTTTGCGTTTGATAACTCTGTGTGCTTGTTTTGCAAGTAAAAGGACACTTTTTTCCCCAGAACACTGATTCTCAAGATATCTGGTCTGTGCTAACTTTTGCATTCTCAAAACTTACTGAGATCCACAATGAGCTTATTTTTTGTGTTTATGAGTTTGTGTGTTATAACTATTGATACGTACCATATTGGAAAGTGAAACTAAAGAAAACTTAAATGTCTATTTACTCATTCATTTCTAACTAGTATAATGAACATGTTGTATATTATTAACATATTAGTATTACCGAATTAGTTCTAACATTATGAACCCCCTTCCTGAAGTAAAGTGTCAGTTTGTTCCAAAATATGAAAACACACAATGAGAACAAAACTTGAAAAGTGAATTTTATTTGCATTAGTTTGTAATATTTGAGTCTGAAAAGCAATGAAGCATATTAAAATCTTAACAAAATTTCTTTAGTTTTGATGGGCTTGTTTCTTTATGATTTTGTTTAACACTTCTTTTATTACTTTGTTTTGCATGCCACAGAAACACCAAATTTCCTTCTTGGTTGCATTATTCTTGTTATAAACTCTCATTAGATTTTCACTTTTAAAAAAGTATTATGTGATTGATTAACCACAGCCATTTTAATTCTAAAATTTACACACAGCTTTTTGTCTTACTTTCATATTTCCTTGAAAGCTCTACATTCAGAGTTTTCAACCTAGCTAAGCCAGAGTTCTGGATTTCAACAAGGGGAGACTGTTTCATAGTGCCATGTAAAAGGACTGTACAAGGTACTTCAAATAACTAAGACTTTAAAGAAGAAGCTTGTGTGTACAGAGTTCTGATGTAATTGCTAAAACAACTTTAAGACTGGACCAGTGGACTGAGTCAGGATTTCCAGAACTCTTTTTAGTTGAGAAGGAGGTGAATTCATGAGACGGACAAACCAAGATCCACTCACTCAAGAATGAATTATAGAAAACTGAATGCACTGATAAGGGCTCATCAATGGTTGGTTTGTTTGGAATATCACTGATATTTTTAAAGTATTTTACATATATATATATGGAAACTATTTCAAGTTATCTGTAATCTGTAACAATTTAGTTGATTTTGCTTTATAAACTGAAATATTTTTAAGTGATGTCTTATTCTCATTGACCCCATTGCCCCTCAAGTTCAGAAACCCTCAGTCTTCTTACTTTTCATGGCTTTATAGTTAATTGCATAGGCTCAATAAGAATTGGTCTTCCTGTTTACCAGGATATGCCTGAAAAAATTCCAAGGCATTATCTGATGTGCTGTATTTAAGAGTGATGCTCATTTAATCAGATGTAATTACACACTTTCAAGGAACTAAGGTAGATTTTATAGGGTGGTTGTTACTCACAAAACCTTCCTAAAAAAACTAGCCTGGAATGGGGGACTTACAGTGTCCAGCAATATGTACAAGAAGAAAGATCACTTCCTGGCACTCCACCTTGGGATATCTGGGGCACTTGAAGAACAAAGAAACTCACACAAACATACAAATACTGGAGGTGGTGAAGTGAGTTTCATGGGTTTGGCTTTCTAGCCTCAATACAGCAAATACCAGAGACTTTTACAAGGGCAGTATAGGATTCCTGTAAGACCTTTCAAGAAAAGTGAACTTTAAAACGGTGTACTCATGTTTAATGGAACCAACCTTCCTTTGAGACTATTTATGATCCAAAAGGGGAAATTTTGTGCTTCATGGGAACACAGTGTATTGTCTATGGGATACTCTTCAACATGTTTTTGTGAGTACATGGGAGCTAATTTCCAACTCTATTAAGATGCAGATATGTGATGCAATCAATGCAAAATAATTATTGTCTATATCAAGCAAATTCTGTCTTGTCAGGCAAAAGTTCAACTGACTTCCCTCAAAGCCAATTCTGTGTCTACAAATTAATTTCAACATTCCTCATCTATAATTGTGTCTGTTCTTTGGATTCTCTTTTGAATTGGTTACAGCATCTGCCAAATTCCATCATTATTAAATAATATCTTTAAAACACATAATTTTATCTGGCCAGTGTGGTTCAGTGGATTGAGCACCGGCCTGTGAACCAAAGGGTAGCCGGTTCGATCCCCAGTCAGGGCACATGCCTGGTTGTGGGCCAGGTCCCCAGTAGGAGGTGCATGAGAGGCAACCACGCAATGATGTTTCTCTCCCTCTCTTTCTCTCCCTTCCTTCCACTCTCTCTAAAAATAAATAAATGAAATCTTTTTAAAAATAAACAAATGTTTAACAAAAAGACTACTAAAACATGTAATTTTATAATGTATGGGAGTCATAATTTTACCTTCACTTTGTAAACCCTCTTTCGAAAAACTCATCAACTCTACAAAACTTTAATACCCTAGGATTTTATTTTTTATTATAAACACTCCTGAACTATTTCCTTATGTTGAGGGTGTTACATTAGAACCTCTTGTTTGTTTTAATTCTATGAAAGTCTTCCTTCCACTCTCACAGACAAAGTATTAGTCAACAAATTATGTTTAGATTCCAGAGTTTTAATTTTGTGCAAATACAGATTATATCCAAAAATGAAAATAAAAAGTTGGTTTTCATCATCACCATTCACATATGTACACATGCATACTTTTTAACATTTCAAATAAAACCGTGCCACTGCTCCAAAATTGTGCACCAGCTTCCTCCATGCTCACAAACTGTGGATGATATTCATAAGAGGCCTAGGTTTCTTCTAAAATATTGAAAGTGAGCTGTGTACAGAAAGAAGTACAGAGCACTCAGTTTCACGTTCTTTACTGAAATCCTAAGAAGCAAAAGGCTGTATATGTGATAGCTTAAATGCCTGGATCAAACTAATTGGAAGTACAATGACCTGAAATAAGCTTAAAAGCATTATAATACATGTTTAGCAATCACTGAAGAGATTCTTTATTTTTCAGGCTAATACTTGGCAATTTTATCATGTTAAAGGAGTAAATGGAGATGGGTGTGGAAAGTAGAAAAGGAAAAATATGTAAATACACAAATAATTCCATTGCTTCAAAATAGTAAATGAACCAAGAATGAGACTATTGCTAAATGATGGAAAACAATAAAATGAGTTAAAATATAATGAAGTTAGTTTGATGAATAGGAGTCAGGGGTAAAAACATTAAACAACCTATCTGTTGCTGAAAGAAATTTTGTACACATAGAAACTGACAGGTTTAAAAATATGAATTGCATTTCCATAAAAGGAACAATATAAATAAAATGCATAGGGCAATTTTCTCAGATAAAGAAGTAGCTGGACCCCAAAAAAGTACTTCTAGCAACAACCAATGCAGTCTTCTTCCTACTCTCCCAAAATATAAAAGCATCTCACTCATGACAGAGAATTCCAAATTAAAACAACAGTGCAGTATTACTACACACATATTAAAATCATCAAAATCCAAAACCCTGATAATAACCAAATACTGGGGAGGATTAAGAGCAACTGGAAATTTCATTCTTGTTAATGGAAATGCAAAATTGTACAGCCATTTTGGAAGAAAGCTGGGTGGTTTTTTACAAAACTATATATACTCTAACTATAAGGTCCAACAATTATGCTCCTTGCTTTATACCCAGATGAGCTGGAAACTTATTTCCATACCAAAAATTGTGTACAGATGTCAATAGCAGCTTTATTCATAGTTGCCAAAATTTGGAGGCAACCAAGATGTCCTTCAGTAGGTTAAAGGACATATAAATTACGGTGCAGCCAACCAATGCCATGTTATTCAGCACTAAAAAAATGAGCTATCAAGCCATAAAAATACATGGAGGAATCTTAAATGTGTGTCAATAACTAACTAGCGAAAGATGTCAATTTGAAAAGGCTACATACTGTATGATTCCAACTATATGATTTTCTGTAAAAGACAAAACTATGGAGAGAGTAAAAAGATTCATGCTTGCCATGGGTTGGTGTGGGCAGGGTTGAGCAGGCAGAGCAAAGTGGATTTTAAGAGCAAGAAAGTAGCCTGCATGATACTGTAAGGGTAGATACATGTCCTTATACATGGGTCAAAACCCAACAAATGTGCATCACCAAGAAGGGACCCTAATGTAAACTATGGTTTTTGGGTGATAATAACATGTTGATGTAGGTGCAACAAATGTAACACTGTGGTGTGTGTGATGTCATTGGAAAGAAAGGTTGTATATGTGAGGAGGGAAAAAGGTATATGGCAACTCTATACCTTAAGTTCAATTTTCCTGTGAACCTAATATTCTGCCTAAAAACAAAGTTTATTAATTTAAAAACAAAACCACCCAGGCCCATTCACACAAGCAAAGAGGCTTGGGAAACTCGGAGCCAACTCCCTTGCATGGGTTAGGCTTCATTTGGATTGATCTACATACATTATGTGGAAAAAATATTTAATAAAAAATAAATAAAACATTTTATTTGAGGGAGTGACTAAGGTTCTATGCTTGGTTGAAAAGGTAATAAACAGAAGATAAGGACCTACTTGCTCTCCTGTCCAGTTAGCGAGGTAAAACAAGTATAGACAAATTTCATCACAAGCAGTTTCTACTTTCTTATTGCTCAATGTGAATTAAGGCAGCCTCTTGGCAGGAAATTTTATATTATCAGGTTTGATTCTAAACTTTAAACCCTTTTAAGTATTATGACTTTAGGAAAGTTACTTACCCACTCTGATCTTCAGTTTTCTCATCCATAAAACATTAGTAATTATAGTTCAAGTCTTGTAAGGTTTTTTACTGACTAAATAATTAAGATACTTAAATTGCTTAGAACAATGTCTAGCAATATCTGAAAATGCTTAGAACAATGTCTAAGCACTGCTTAGACAATGCTAACAATGTCTTAGACAATGTCTAACGATTTCTTAGAATAATGTCTAGCAATGTCTAACAATGTCTAGTTTGGAGTATAGACAATGGTTAACATTCCAAACATTATTCCTAATCAAGTCTTGAACACGATTTATGTATGTATGAGTAATATGTCACACACACATATTATACAGAAGTAACATAGTTGTAAAGATCTGTGGTAATTAAAATGAGTAAAATTATGCTCAATGAAGCTCAAATGTATAACATAAAAGGAAAAGTCACACCAAACAGAATATGACACAAAGCGAAGCAGATTTTTTTTTTCCTGCTGTAAGATGACTAAACTCTAATAGTCTTAACACTGAAAGGGTGTCTCAAAACTTCAGAATCAACCACTGAGACCTTAGACCTTAAGATAGGAAAATAGGGAATTACAACAATTCTAAAACCCAACTCCAAACACTCCAACACCTGAGAGATCATTTTAGTCATAAAGGATAAAAAAGACCAAGTTTTTTACAAAATTTACATAAATAGCTAACTTTGCATTGTTTTTATCCCTGTTTAGTAACATTCTAGTTAAAGAAATTAAATTACTGTAGACTGAATCAAGTTCACTGAAACAGTGTTTAGGCAGGGAATAATAGGCACCATGACTTGTATAAATGACCCCTGAACATGTATATATTCTTAACTGGTTGTACAACACTGTTACAAACACATTTATAGATGTGCTTACACTGAAAGGCTCCTTTTAAAGAGCATCTTGATCACACCCTTCACTCAAAACATGAAGCAAATAGAATGCAATAATGGTCATCACACAAAGATGAATATTAAAAACTTCATTAATTTCATGGCCCTACCAATTCTGAATCTGCAATAGTTTAAAAAATGAATTTATTATTCTTTCTATAGTCAAATGTATTAAACTTATTAATTTTATATTTATGATTCTACTGTACATAACACAGACCTATTATAAATACTAGCATGTTGTTTATCTCCTTTTCTAATCATTTCACATGCATACCTATTATGGCATGAACACCACAGCAAATCACACCTCTTAAATAGTGTGTCATTTAATCTATTTTATGTAACACTGCTTATTCACATATATTAGAATAATTTAAAGTTGCTTAGTAATGCATGCATCCACATCACAACTAAATGTATATTTCAGTGGTCAATTACTTTGCCATTCTGCAAGGGAACAAAGATGTGCACATGAGAACGTCCAGTTAATTTTAAAAAATCGATAGGATAAATACAAAGGAAAACACAGTATACTAAGCATGTCCACGTATTGTCTCAAGGCCCTTTCCAAATGTATGTATGAATAAACAAAACAAAGAACATTAGATTCTTTTTGTGGCTCCAGATAAAATCACCAATGGAAATAAATGGCCAGACCTATAATATCCAGCCAGCATATACCAAATCCCATGAAGAAGAGGTATTACAAAGACAGCAATGAAGAAAACCTAGCAACACTGCTATTTTATTGTCAAAGACCTGGATGAAGGTCAAGAAGTTACACATACAGCACTGGGTAATTTTCACCAAGATGGAGCTAAGGGAGACAATGATGTATTAGATGACAATCTAAATAGGTTAGAATAATGGGTCAAGTGCACTAAGTGTACCATGATGAACTTCAGCAGAATTAAATACATACACACATACGTAATGAGAACAAAGGTTGAACAATATCAACTATGAAAAAGACTTGGAGTTAGTGAAGCATTGCTGTCATCAAGAAAAAAAGAACAGTGAGGCATAGATGTTAAGAAAATTTATGTGACCTTCAACTATACCAACTGCAGGACAATATCCAGGATCAGACAGGTTAGAGTCCTGTCAACCTACTGGAACAATAATTAGTTTTCTGCGCTATATTTTGGATTGTCAGTCAGACAAGATGACTTAGACATCAAAAAAAAAATATTTTTGAGATATAATTGACATAAAACATTATGTAAGTTTAAATTGTACATATTGGTTCAAAACATTAATATATCATATGTGATTATTAGAGCAGCTTTAACTAACACCTTTTTCAGGTCACATATTTATCATTTAAGTTTTATGTTTAGAACAGTTAAGATTTAGTCTCTTAGCAACTTTGAATTTTACAATATAGTATTGTTGACTATAATCATTATGTTGTGTTTTATGTCTCTAGAATTTATTTATCTACTAGTTTTAAGTTTGTACCTTTAAAAAGAAATTTCCCAATTCCCCAGACCCCAACCTCTGATAACCACCATTTTACTCTCTTGTTAACAGTTCAGTTTTTTTTTTTAAATCCACATATAAATGATATTCTGTAATCCAATTAAAAATGAGCAAACTGAATAGACATTTTTCCAAAGAAGACATATTAATGGCCAACAGATATATGAAAAGGTGCTCAACTTCACTAATCATGAGGGAAACACAAATCAACATCACAGTGAGGTATGACCTCAGACCTGTTAGGATGGCTTTTATCAAAAGATAAGAGATAACAAATACTGGCAAAAACATGGAAAAAGGGAACTCTTATGCACCATCAGTGGGAATCTAAATAGTGCAAAACAGTATGGTGGGCCCTCAAATACTTTAAAATTGAACTACCATATGAACCAACAATTCTACTGCTAGGTATATATACAAAAGAACTGAAATAAGTATTTCAAAGGGCTATCTACACACTCATGTTCATTTGCAGCATTATTCACAATAGTCAAGATTTGGAGGAAAAAACCTAAATGTCAACCTAAGAATGAATGCGAAAAGATGTATATGTGTGGGGTATATACACACACACATATCACATACCTGTATCTATCTCGCATCTTTTATATACACACATACATACACATATATGTATATATATATGTGTGTGTGTATATATATATATATATAAATATATAAATATATATATATATAATTAAATATTACTCAGCAATGACAAGAAGGAAGTCTTGCTATTTGGGACAACACAGATGGAACTTGAAAGCATTATGCTAATCAATGTAAGTCAGAGAAAGCAAATAACGTATGATATCACAAGGTGATTTCTGAAGTTCCATCTTACCCAGAAGTTCTGTAATTTTAAGTCTATGTAAAGCCAAAAGAATAGGTCTATTTTACTTAGCAGTTGAAAGCTGTCAATTTAGCAACATATGGATAAAAATAACATAACTATATTATACCTCTATACAAAATGTAGCTTAAGGTTTTCATTTTGGTCATATGCTTAGCTGTTTAATATCTGATTGGATTCTCTAGTTAATTCTGATTCTCAGAATATTTTAGTATTTATGCTCCTTTCACTCAGAGAAATCAGGTTTTTGTATCACAGAGCTAGCTCTGCTACAAAGTTATTTTGAAATACATTTTATTCTGAAGGAACCATATTTCTTGTGTGGTTGAGATGCTAACTTTCCATGATTTTCTCTGGACAGAACACAGAGCCTACCTTCCCGTGGTAAAGTCACGCCTATTTCCAACAAAAGTAGGAAAAAGTGGGTTACTGATAGGATCCTTTTGCGAAATATAAAATGTGAATGTTCTCTTTAGGAACTAAAATGGAAAAGGAGGACTCTTTGGAGTAATTACAGGCATACTGCACACACCAGGGGTTTGGATGAGTTCTTGGTGGATATCTGTAATCCTACCTATATGATTGAGATTCTTTCCAATTTCCTTCTTGGGAAGTCCAGCTGCACATATAGTCATTTGTTGGCCTGGACAAGATTTTATGAGAAGTGATGAACATATGAAATATTAGGCATACACTAGGAACCGCAGCTGTTATGACTTGCTGCATTTTCAATAGCTCCTTAAAATCAGAGGCCACTATACACAGTAGCACATTTAGATAGGAACACTGCAATTATCTGGCTTTACCACTCTATTGCAAACCTTCTCGTACATTACAGTTTATAAACCCTAATAGACAGTCGTCACCTCTAGTCGTGCTGCTACTGGAGAATGGCCACAATCTGGATTTATTACCAGGAAGTTGTCAATAAAGACTGATAGTTCTCATCACTTTTTTTGTTTGTTTTGTTTTCACCCTGCAAACCAGACCCCAAAGATTTCAGAGCAGAAATTAAGTGTAGTATAAGGCAGGTCCCTTTAACATCACTGTTAGTGAAGCTAATTACTACAAGAAAATTGGAGATCATTCATTAGCCTAGTAAGCAAATTAAGGTTTGTTAACAGTGATTTATAATGCCAATCCTTGGGTAACTGTGCTGGTCTTTTCAAGTACATGTATATGGGACCTGACAGTTTATTAACTGTGCTATATCTTGTCACCGGGGTGCTTGTCACAAGGGTGCTTTTATTAAAACGACATTATATTTTAAATGGATAAACATTTTTACAAGAGCAAAATATATTTTAAATGTTTGGCTTCTGAAGTCAAGTACTAGGAGATAAGTGAAGTGTCTCAAACTATCTAAGCCTCCAATAACTCTTGTTTACTGCTAAAGCTGACTATAGGAAAATGTGATACTTGAAGTTAAAATAGCACTTCTCCTTTTTAACAAGCCCCAGTTGTGTTTTTTAACCTCTTTTCAAATAGTACTCTTGGTGTTTCACCAAGCTATAAGTTTCTTATTCAATGGATTGGGAGGCACCTAATTTACAATTTCAGAAAAATGGTATCTTTTTTTAAAGCGGTTAAGCAAGGGACTGAGTCCTTTGATTTCAAAGATGCTGACTGATAGTCCGTAAAACTCCAGGCAAAATAAATCTATCAAATATTGTATGGGTAGTTAGAAAAAAACCCAGAGTCTGACAATGCCCATGGCTCATTGTATCGATATATAGCTCATACCACCTAACCCAATATTTCTGCAATTTGGAAATCTCCAACCTTCCTTAAAACCAATTTCAGGAAAAAGAAAGAAAGAAAGAAAATGAAAATGGAAATGAAGTTAATTTCTGATTTCCATGACATGATCCGTCTGTTCCCTCTGGGATTGCCAATGCACTTGCTAAAGCCTTTATTGCATCATCTCTATGATCAATCGTATAATACTAACTATGGGACAGAATAAGCCTAAATCCTCAACATTTCTAAGTGTTAACCCTAAGTGAAAAACACAAATATAACCCTTTATTTGTTCTTATTAATTTCAAAGAAAGGCAGACTTGGCCACTCAACTGAAATCTGGACTCCTTTCAATGCTGACATTGGAGAGCAGTGTTTGTTGAGCAGGAAGGGGACTATGGTCTTGCATGTCTATGGTACAGAGAACAGCTAAGAAAGGTAGCAATGACATCAAATGCATTGGTCCCAAGTGGGAGACGTTTTTAGGTGAAAGGAGGCTAAAATAATGGATCTTGGAATATTGGAACCAAAGGTCTCTTTAGCAATTATCTAGTCCAGGAGCTGGCAAAATCTTTTTTTCTCCAAAATAATTTATTTTCCCCAAATGTGCGGGATCAGGAAGGTGGGTGGAGAAGGAGGCAGGGCCAAAGGCTATTTCACTACATCCATAAGGAGCACCTGGGTTTTCATCTTATCTCGTTAAATTAGAGTTTGTAATAGCCACTAACAGAGATTCCTGTAGGTGGCAAATATTTAAAAATACTTAGCCTATTCCCTCACACAAATGTTGAGAAAATGAAAGCAAAGTTAAGAGAATGGTAGTATCTGTAGACATCAATTGCTCCTTTCCTATCTGATCATCCTATTCACCAAATTCTCAATTCCTTTGTCCTAAAGGAGAGAGCTGAAGCCAAAAATGGTATGGAGGCAGAAGACAGTGCTCATAACTCACTGATCATACTCCCCAAATCAGAGGCTAACAGCCACTCAAGAACATGAACAAAAGACTTAAAAGTGGAAAATACAATTATATTTTCAGTCTAAGGCCCTGAAGTTAGAGAGTTTATCTGTGTCTAGGTGGTGGCATTTGTCATAATGTAGATACTTGGCTGAGGTAAAAATCAACGCTCCAGTTTAACTAATATTAATTCTGTGGTTCCTAACCTGCACAAAATATCTTTTTGAGTGTAGATTCTGGTCTTGTTATTTTATGGGGGACAAATGTACAACATATACTTCAAAATAATAAAGGTTACAGTTAAAAAATGTGGCAACTCTTTACCATTAGGAAGTGCAACTGATTTCATTTGTGCAGATGTTTCTGCATAGTACACAGACAATTTCAAAATCAGTAGTAATATACTAGGTTTAGTTGAGTGATGGTTTCCAGGGTTTTTGTTTCATTATAATTAAAGTAACATATACATAACAACTATTTTTGTATATTAAATATTATATAATAAAACGTTTTCATGACATTGTGCTCATTTTGGAGACAGGGTTTCTCTGAGGCCAATGTTTCAATGTACTTTGGTGACTCACTGGGTAATTGTTAGGGGTCACTTGAAAAAAATACATTTAGAACCACATCTCATAGGCAGAATTTTCAAGATTTACTTAAGTTCTTACAAGGTATTACTTCTTTTTATATGCTTTACTATAAATTTAAATTTGGGTGGGAATGTTTCATTCTTCTGTTATTCTGGCTACCCCTTTAAAATATCAGTGAAGATACATACACAAACTAATATCTATCTGCCTTCCAAATTCATTATGTTCTCACAATCTAACTTCTTCTTCCTGGGATTCCTATCCCAAGAAAAAGAAAGTGCCATATTAGTCAATTCTTGCTCTGCTATCTTCTTCATTTTTAACAGCTCACTAAGTCAAGTTCGAGTCTACCTATAAACCGCCCTTTCTATTCACCCAAGTTCATCCTTGTTTTGTTCCACCTTCCCTAATTAACCAACCTAAGCCTGGCCTTTTTTCAGAAATATGATACACCCAAGTCACTTCCACTCTATGATGCTGTTTCTCTGTGACCTTGTCTTTGTTGCTCCTGCCTCATATTCTGTTGAAAATCTAAACATCCAGCAACTTCTACACAACTTAAGTCTCCTACAATTAATTAGCCATAATAGATACTCCCAAGTACTCTACTTACACTTCTCATAGGACTGATCAGTTTGCCTTGTACCAAGTCAACTATGTGCCCTGGACTTGAAGGCCAAGCTTACATCTTATTTATCTTAAAAACTTAAGAAGAGATGTTTAATATTTTCTTGAGAATTAAAATGAATTGGACTTTCTATCTAGTGAGCTGTTATTAGTTCAGTCTTTACCAATGAGTCCAAATGTCCCAATAAGAACTAGAGATCCCTGAGGGGATTACAAATGGAATGTGCAATCCCTCTTCAGGGAATATGTCTGAAGGAACCCAAAACGCTAGTTCAAAAGAACATAAGTACCCCTATGTTCATTGCAGTGTTATTTACAACCGCCAAGATGTAGAAGCAGCCCAGTGTCCATCAACAGATGAGTAGATAAAACAACTATGGGACATTTACACAATAGAATTCGACTTGGCCATAAAAAAGAAAATTTTGCCCTTTGTTGACAGTCTGATGGACCTGAATAATATTATGCCAAGTGAAATAAGCCAGTCAGAGAAAGACAAATACCATATGACTTCACTCATATGTGGAATCAAAGGAACAAACTGAAGAAACAAGCAAAACAGAGACAGACTCATAGATGGAGAGCTGGTGGGGGGGGGTGGGTTTGGGGGTGGAGGGATTGATTAAAAAGGAGAAAGGACTCATGGACCGGGACAACAGTGTGATGACTGATTGGGGGAAGGGAGTATATGGGGGACTACATGGTAATGGAAAAAATATGATAAAGATTAAGTTTCTTAAAATTTCCATCACAGCAAAAACTTGTCAGTAACTAATGACCAATAAGTTGTTTAGAATTAATTAAACACTCACTCAGAGTTAACACCTCATAAATATAAATGTGAGAGTCTTCTTCGAGGGAAATGTCTCTCAGCGTTCTTCATCTTAAGTGTAAATACTTGCCAGGTTATGAGTGAATCCTCTCTCAGTGTCACCACCAAGTACTGGCAGTTGGAACAAAGACTCTCCTGCTTCGGATGGGGTTGCGTCAAGGCCAGGCTGAGGTATATGAACTTTTAAACTTAAAACCCACAGAAATATTATAAAAAATCTTAGGTTCTGAAGAGCCTATATCCTCTTATTCAAATACAAGTGTCAAAAATATTTTAAAATATCACAAAGGAAAGGCTCTGGGTTTAGGAAAGACTGAGTTCCTTCAGAGAGGGGTCACGGATAGCCCATCACCAAGAACAGTACCTGACAGAGAAGGTGCCTATTACTTATTTAAAGACAAAAAGTCAGAAGTGTCTGTTTAAAGAAAAGCCCAGTCTATCAAATAAACAATTGTGGGGGAAAAAAAAAAGCCTGATCTTTTTAAAGAAACTAACTCCACTCTCATCTAACAATAAAATGCACTCTGATTTGGGGGGTGGGGGGGGAATGAAAAAAAACTATTATTATACAAAATACCACAAATTAGTTTTGAGAGTTATACAAATTATAGCAAAGAAAAACAGGAGACATTTCAAGAGTCTACAGTCAAAAACTTAGATCAGAGCAAAGATTTAAGCCCCTTTATGATCTTCTAACTCTGGACGGAAAGCCACAGGTCAGTATTTGACACATACAACATACTACCAGTGCTATCATTAAAACTTCTTAAGTTATTCAACTGCAAATGAAAACAGTAATTATACAAATCTCATTTAAAGATGTGTACCACTACGTAATTCCCCTTATTATATCATGTGGTAGTTATAATCACCAGGTAGAAGTAGGCTGGTTTCCTTAATAATCTTAAAGTATGTACATTACTAGATGTGATCCAATTAAGGATGAAAATTATTAGTTGAGCACCATTTAGAAAAAACTTCTGAATCACTGGAGTTTACAAAAGCAGGATCCAAGCTCTTTGAGACTATGGGCCTAAGACACTTAGATTCAAACCTGGAAGAAGGCTGAAAAGTATCCAGAAAAGCTGACAGGACATGTCATCCAAATAAAAGGACTGTCCTTTACATCAGAGATCAAATTTAGCCTGAAAAGTCATTCATCCATGTACCAACAGTAGATCCCAAATGCCTTACGGACTCAAATGCTTGCAAAGAATGAGTCCAGAACTGTCCTGTGATGACACACCAGACCCCTTGCAACCATGAGATGTTTTTGCTGGTCTTTTCACTCTACTGCTTTCAGTTACTTCATTCAGACATCCTTGAGCATCCACTTTCCTGTTTTGTGTCAGAGAGCAGCAAATATGTGACACAACTCATAAAACTTGAATATGCTGAACAGATCTCTCTTAACCTCACAGTCCAAACCTAAGATCTATCGGCCACCACTAAATACCTCAGGAATAAAAATACCTGAGGAATAAAATAAACAAATACATTTAATAGACAAATTAACCTTCTATAATGTTCATTATAAAATATAGCCTATAGAATAGTTCATTCCAACATCATCATGATCACAGATGATCATAGAGAATGGATTCCATATTTGTTTTATATTTATATGCAGAGCATATAGATATATTGCTGAGTAAACACAGAATACTAGGTTCCTGAGAAAGGTACAAGAAGATTATAACAAGAATAAAATAGTCCCATCCTATAATGACAAATTACAAAACATACTTTTGTATCATTAATTTCTGGTGGTAATTCTCTATTTCCACAACATTGCAAGCCACTTAATGAGACCATGATTTTTTTTCCCATCGCATACTAATGTGGGAAAAACAGAAGACAACATTTATTATTTGCTATTATTGAGTGCTGTTCTGTGTACATTAAATATCTTATCTCGTTTGATATTCACAACTCTATTAGGTAGGTACAGATGATGATACAGTCTTAGAGATATTAAATATTCTGTCCAAGGTTACACCACTAGTCTTCAGATCATTCTGTCTCTAAGCTGATTAATAAAATTATGCATAATAAAATTTCAAGTACATGTATAAGAAGAGAATATAGCCATAAACACTTAAGTTAAAAAAAAAAAGTGTTCACTGCATTAACATTTTAAAAAAAGAAAAAGCCTACACACTCCATCAACTTTTGGTATTCTTGCCAAGAAATGAAAAACAAATAGATTCCAACTAGTCTATGCCTACGTTTATATTTAGAATATGAGCTAGGCATGAGTATGTAATGAATATGTGTATGTGTGTGTGGTGTGTGTATGTCTGTGTGTATAACACCCACATTATTCAAAAGCTCCCAAAAATGTAAAAAATTTCTTCCAATCCTTCTCTATTTTGTCTACTTTAAGAATTCTTTGCAATATGCTTGTGTAAATATTGCTTTTAGCTGCTGTTCTCATTTCTCAAATCTTCAGCTTATAAATGGATTGGAAAAGTGACAGACCTAAGCAGACATCTTTGGAACACAAAACCAAGGAGATATAAACAAATATAACTAAGTAGGAAACAAAGGGTTCTTCTTTAAACCCTTTAACTTACCACTACTGATAAATGAAAAGAACTAAAAGAAAGCAGGATATGCTCGCTGTGCATTAGAAATGTGTGTGTATGTGTGTGTGTGCGCACATGCATGTGCAGATATTAAGTTGGGTGTCCGTTTTATTAGCACACACAATAATCAACATTTTATTTCAGTTCACTAAAAGCTCTACAGAAGCATAACAATATAAATAAAAGAAGATTCTAAAGGTAGAGTAATGTTGGGGCATGGGAGAGTATATAAGAAAACAGCTCTGGGTTGTTAAACCCAATAGGTGAGTGCATTCAGTTTTCTTATACCAGAACTCACATTATGGTTCAATTGCAATAATAGCTCATTGACTCTGCAGGTGATTTGCCTCCATCCACAGTTCAAAGGGATGTTGAAGAGGATAAGGGTAGAGTGAAAATATCACCATTTTACTTACCTGATGCTGAGCCTTCATTAAAGACATAGGTAAAGGCTATTACGGCATTACAGATCATAAACCACAGTGCAAAGAGTATGTTATCACTAAACTACTCAAAGCTGTGTATATACTATTTTCACTTAGAAATGTGAAACTCACCAATGTTGAAGTTAGTACCTGAAATTAATATTACATGTAATAGTGTTGGAATCAAAATTGAAACAGAAGACACTTTCTGATGAGGACTTGGCAGTAATATTAATGGATTTTGCACTTTGATAATATAATTATCCCATTATTGGAAATATGGTCTAAACAGAGCATTTTTGCAAGAGTTGAGAGCTAAACGTACATCTGGTATGTATCTCCTCCATGTAAGTTAATGTTACTACAAAATTTTTAATAAAAGCAAAGTAATACTAAGAACAATTTCACCAAAATTAAGAAAAAACTTTCATACTCATGTAGCATTGCGTAAGTATTAAAACTATTTTAGATTTATAATTGCAGACTCTTCAATCATAATGTATTGTTAGCAAATAACAATAAACATTGCTAGAATTAGAGAGAAAAAAGTGACAAAAAGCATGATAAAATTCTTGATGTTTCTAAAGATGACTTTCTTCTTTCAGGGTGATCATATTGACAATAAAAATATAATAGAATATTTAGTCTAGAAGTGATTAAGGGCTAAGTGGTTTCAGCCTTATTCTGCTGAAGAAAGCACAGAGGAAGAATTTAGTTTTTGGAAAGAGACTAGATATTGGCAGTCTCCTAATTTTACTTGGAGCATCTCAACCCACATGCAGACTGGTGTGAAGACATGGCAGATGGGATTACGTCTGTTATTTCGACTGCTGAAGCATCCTGCTTGCCTCTGCAAGCATGAATATTCAGCCACAATAAGGAGCAATGGTAAGTGTGCTGATTGTATTAAGTAGGTATCAAAAAATCTTTATCCTTTTTGTCCCATCATACAGTAATAAAAAAAAATTTAGAAAACACTACTTCTGCCAGGCTTGAAAAAGACATGATGCTGGTTTTAATATATTTTATATAAATGTATGGAGAAAAACGTGTGGGCAAAGAAAACCAGAGTAATTAGCATTTCATAGGAAAAAATGTAAACGCAACTAAACTAAATCAGTAATTATTTTCCACTTTATTTTATTTTCATGATTCCATCATTATCTCCAAAATGCTGAGCTGGCATTAGAGTATCAGAGTACAACATTCAGAACACAAATCAGATTCCTTTAAATTCCACAAGAAACCTCTAAACCAGCATGCTATGCCATTGTATAAATAATACTTATTGGTAAGTCTTGCCTGTTTACATCTTTAAAAGGGTTGTTGAAACCAAAAAGGGTAATTTTGCCATAAATAAATGAAAGGAGGTGACTATTTTTCTATTAAAAAAAAATACTGTGACAGTACCTGAGGTATGTCACCATCCCTACCCCTCCCAAAGGACAGAGAAAAGTCTAGAAATAAAATTAGACACCTATTTGCTCAAAGGATGAGTTTAATGATTACTGGAAGAAAATCTGAAGACCACCTACTTACACCGTAAGTTAAAACATCCATTAAAACACCATCTCTCACCAAATTTTTTTTTAAAGGTGATCCATTATATATGTGGGAAAGTTCTTCAAGAGATTTTAAAATTGAATAAATACCTCAATACATAATACAAAGTCCATCCTCCATGTGACACTTCTCACTAAAAAACAATTACATAGGAAAGGTGCCATGTGCCAATCAAGTTTACCCATAGCTCCTTTTGCTGCCAGGTAAGGGGCAAATGTCCTACATACTGGGAACCAGACAGGCATCTCAGACTGACTGATGATCCCTAGGACCTGGCAAGTTACTTACTTTAAAAATAAAATAATTCTTAATAAAAGAATGGATATCAGTCTGCTCTTTAGGACTGAGAGGGGATTTCTTTGATTTTTTTTTTTTACCTCCTAATGAGCATATATTATAGAAGTAAATCAATGCCAAGGCAAGGCACACATGTGGAAGTTGAGATAAACTTACGAAGTAGCCTGTTCCCAAGCTGGAAGGAGCTGAACTCTGCAATAAAGCATAAAGACAAAGTGGAAAATCAGCAATGGTCTTTAACACGTTCCAATCCACACAGGTCATTACCAGCCCTTTGCAGGCTTTTCATCACTACATCCCATCACCAGTGTATGCTGCCCCTTGTCATCTGCTCCTGATACAAACACTGTGTTGCTTAATTTTCCCCTTTACATCTCTCAACAACTCAGAGATGCTAACGTGCTATTTACTGAATTCCAAGCTTCTGCGGTGGACGTAATTGCCAATTTATTTGACAGGCAGCTGGGTAATGAATTAATGATGGCATTTCGCCCTGTGCTGAGACTAAACAGACACACATCAGCCTGACTCCCTGACTTGCTGACATTCAATGCCCTGGTCTCAAGCTACTCAGTTTTCTGGCCGCAAAGGGGCAGGCAAGAGGAAGAGGCCCAGACTGACTTGAAAATAAAAAGCCCAGTGGGTTTGGATGACTTTTCCAGTGTATGACCTATTTGCCAGTTTATTCCCTAAAGGTACTAGTTAGTACACACAGAGTGCTTTTCAAAAATGAGACATTTTGTAAACATAATTAGTAGACTAAAATGCAAAGAATGTGTGGGTAAAGGGAAGCAGTAAAAAGCGCCACCTTTCTGAAGGTTTTAGTCCCAAGAATTATCAATGTAGGCTTCCATAGTCTGACACATGGAGACAAAAAAAAAAAAAAATCTGAAAGCTATGCAGTGCATCACTTCTTTGGGCAAGGAGGTCAAAAAAACGGAACGTGGTTTGTGTTTTAAACATGCTTGTGATTTTTTTCCTATATTGTTTCTCTTTTTTCCTGAAACTTCTCTTTACAAATTCTTTAATTTTTAGTGTCCTTTTTGCGAACAACAGAGGTCCCAAGTAAGCTTGAAACAGAAATAATGCTAATACTTAGGCAGCCTTCAGATCTCAGCTAAAGGTCCTCAAACAAGCAAGGCCTATCACTGACTAGCTTGGGTGGGGTGTTATGCCTTCCCTGCAGTGGCCTGACTTCCATTCTGATGCAACAGTCATTCAGTTCACACGTAGTTCTTCCACCTAAATGTCCTGTCCCTGCTCTGCAAACTATAGGTAGTAGGAACCATTTGGTTTCTCATAATTGCTTCCCCAGAGCTTAACAGAATGCCTTACTCAGGATGTATTTTAAAAATATTTGCTGAATTAATGTATATATAAATGAATAAATGTATTGGATAGGGGGAAATAGTAAATTTAATATCGGAAAAAATATAGTAGATGTGTTTCTTCTTCATTTTAAACTGTTTTTAAGAAAGAAATACAGTGCCGTAAGTACAGACCGCATTAGTATCAAACAAGGATAGTGTGCTCCAGGGCATTCCTAAATGCAGTTCCCAAAGCCAAACTTTCTTCACCTCTGTGTTTCAAAGAAGCTCAGGGGAATAAAGGGCTGCAGATGGGTGATGTTGCACACTGGCCTTGGTAAAAAAAATCCTGCCACATTCTTGATCCCATAAATGGTACATAGGGAGATCCACAGTAGTCATGGAGACAGTTTCTCACAGCAGTGATTAGCCATGTGACAGCATCACCTGTTTTCAACACCCAGAGCTTTCCATGGAGCAGAGAAAAGCAAAAACTAGGTTAGGTCTCCACCAGCCTGGAGTCATGCCCCTGGGAAGTAAAATAATTTTAGGAAGAATTACTCGGAGAAACATGGAATTTGTTTTTCCCAGGGATTTTCTTTTTTCATCTTGCAAATGATTTTTACCCCAGAAGTAGAAGTACCCATCCAAACCTACCTTCCCACCCCCACACACATATCATTTCACTGTATACCAAAGAAAATTACATACTTTAGGTCCCAGAAAGCTCTGTTATACTCATTTTGCATATATATTGTACATTACTCAGGGATCTGGGTGGAGAAGAGGGCTTTATTGTGAATATTTGTTCTGGCTATTGTTTATGCAGGTCTGGCTGAATGAGAGAACAGTGGGTATCATTTCAATTTCTGATGTCAACATCAAATTACTTATTTAATTTCATGCCTGGCGAAGCATTGTATAGCTACACGCAGAATCATTTCACTTCATTTGTTATGCTGTGTTTTCGTGGCGATTGGCTTGCCTTCCAACTGACAGCTTTAATTACGACATGAATTTGATTGCACTGCCGAGGAATTAACATAATGCAACAAAGCATTTAAGGACCCTGCCTTATAACACACCCCTACACACACACACAAACACATCATACACATAAAGAAACACAGACGTTAGTCCCTCTTGTACATTACAGGTCCACTGGAGTTTTGGCATTTGCTAGAAAGCATACAGATCCACAGAGTCAGGGGATACCCACATTTTCCAACCCACTGTACTCACTTCTTTTAATAGGAAAAATTTCTGTCATTGAGTCATGGTTTCTGGACATTGCAGGAAGCTTTGTAGAAAAATACCATCTACTCTGCTTTGCCAAGTATCTATGGTATTGACATTTCCTCCCCTCTTACGCCCTTCCCAACCATATTTTTCTTGGCTAATTTCCAGCTCCCTTCAATCATAGCTGGTGAATTTGCACAAAAACATCTCTAAAATGAAGAGATTTCTCTTTGTCCAGTTCTTTATCTCCAAGAATTTGACTATGGCTTTGTATTCAGTGGGACATTACCCCTTATAGCTAAAAGTATCTCCACCATCAGATATAGGTAACATGTTCTGAGACCAGTGTCAGGGCAGGAGTCAGTTTCACTGGTAGCTCATGACATGCATCACATCCCTGAGACCCTGTGATCCAAAAGGCCCAGAAGAGCCTCAGTCATGTACGCCTAATCTAAGTCTGTATCCAAATACAGATGCAAATATTTGATAGCAGTAACATTTTTCCAAATCAGAAATTCCATGAATACCCCAAACCATAGGCAACAATAGATTATACTATAAGAATTCAATGTTTAGAAACACCTTTTAACTTGAAAGATGTTACATCAGTTATACATTTATAGATGTGCATTTAGGGATTGGTACTGCTTTTTCATGTTATAGAAGAACAGTCAGATACCAAAATGTAAGGCCCTAACCCTGACCATTGAACCATTTGATGAAATAAAGATAATTTCAACAAGATCTACTGAGAAAATGGATCTTCCATTTTTCTTGCTTAAAGAGAGAAGGCAAAATGTCGAAATTACATAGCAGAAGTATCCAAAGAATCCAGAAAAGCCTATGAGTCAAAATGTGGCTGGAAAAGGAGATTTTTTGAAAGGAGATTTTTTTTAATGCAACAAACAAAAGGCATACAATAGCATTTGAAATAATACCATATACCCATGTTTAGACACATACTTCCTTAGAATAAAAAAAAAGGCTTTGTTCTTATTTCTTCAAGTGGCAGAGTTGCCAATTCATCCATATTTCCAATGTACTAGGCTGAAATTCAAGGTATAGAGAGACTATGAAACTAGAGTAGGAAAGTGTTTAGCTGTTTGCTTGAGAAGACAAAAATATCAGAAAATGCCAGCCAGCTGACTGAGTGATATGTGATTTCTGGGCTCATTATAAGAGTCATTTCCTGTTTAACATGGTCTTTTTATTCTTCTGGTTTTTTTGTTTTGTTTTGTCTTTTTGCAGATTTGACCACTGCTCTAGTAATCTCTGCAAATTACGCACCTCGATCTCATTATGTTGCAAAGCAGAGCTTTCTTACAAACACACTCTGCCTCAATCTCCAAGCTACTATGGAATGCGGGAATTGTAATAGGATGCACAGTTGAAAGACATTTTTCAGGAGGGAGAATGTTGCTGCTGACATTCTAGTCTACAAGTGGATATTCATTAAATGCCCATTCTACCCTTTCTTGCTACCCTCCACCTGACTTTCCATCTCTGTCACTGAGCTATCATTGAAGCTACTCATTAAACTTGTGAAGCTAGCAGTCCTGTGTTAACAGCTTACCTACAACAAGGGATTTCAAAATTGATTATCCATCTAAAATAGACGTGCTCCATTCATTAGGGATCTACACAGAGAGGCCACAGTTACTATTACAGCTCCCCGGGTATGAAATGGATATGTGCTCCACCCCTAAATGAGATGTGTGCTCTGACCCAAGGGCTAATTTAAATAGAATATTTAAAATTATTCCAAATCACCAATTGTGTCTGACATCCCTGCCTATCCACCTCCAAGTTAATGCTTTTTTCTCTTGGGAGTAAAAGCATAAGGATCGTGGCCAAGTACATTTCTTGCAAAGGTCATGGAACAGGCTCATTTATGGATTTTCTGTAGTGTTTTAGAAAACAGTGACAATTTAAAGAACCTGAAATCTTAATCTAAGAAATGTGCCTTGGGGATATGATTACTAATAGCTGATAAAGATGTCAAATAGAATATCTGAATGGGGAAATGAGCTACTGGAAAAATTCAAGTAAAAATGGAGGGAGGGTAACAACTTGAAAAAAGCATCAGGTATGATGAATACGGTCACTTTCAACTTCAATTTTCCAACACTCTGTTATAACCACTTCAAGTTATCACCAGTTCTCATCTATACTCAACAACCTTTTGGCTTCTTTCACTAATTTCATTCTTTATCTGCAGTTTTTCATATAAAAGGCAAAGGAAACATTATAAAGTAAAAATTATAACAAGATTCCTTTTAACATCTTCCAAAGGCTTTTAAAATAATACATCATAGTGAGTTGAAAAGTGTCCCCCTAAAATCCAGAAAGTGATTGTGATGGTTAATTTCAGTCAACTTGATTAGGTCACTAGGTACACCAAGATATTTAGTCAAACATTATTGTGGGTGTTACTGTGAGAATGTTTTTTGATGACTTACATTTATATAGACAGACTAGACTTCCAGTCAAGATAGAGGCATAAACACAGCTCACCTTCTTGCACAACCACAGCAAAAATTACAACTACACTACAAAACAAATGTCATCCAGAATCATCAGAAAATCAAGCTGTATGGAAGTCCGACAACTAAGGAATTAAAGAAGTCACATTCATCTAGATGGGTACAAGGGGCTGAGACATGGAGCCGTGCAGATAGGCGTGAAGGCACAGAGATGTGGAACAGGCGGTCCCACACCCATGTATGGTGGATAAAAATTTGGAGGTATACCTCGGGAGCAAGGGATTCCAGCCCCATACCAGACCACCCAGTCCAGGTTTCCACTGACAGGAAGAGAGTTCCCATAATTTCTGGCTGTGAAAAATCAGTAGGGGTTGGGGCAGTGGAAGAAACTGTAGGATTCTCAGAAGTCTCCTTTTAAGGACCTGCAATAGATATAGGACTTCACGCAGACTCACTCTCTCTGGGTTTCAGCAATGGGGCAGCAGCTGGAAGGGCACCAGTAGCACATGGGGAAAAACTGAAGTGTATGTCATCAGGGAAAGTTCCAGGGATCAGCTTCCTCCCAGACAAAACTCCAGAGGCCAGGCAGAGGCACTGTCTCCTCTCTGAGTCCACCCCTACACAGAGCAACAGAGCAGTGACACCATATTGGAGACTATATCAACCTGGTTCACAAGAGCTGGCCCACCTGGACGATTAACTAAGGCTCCACCCCACCCACCTTACTGGTGTACTTTTCTACAACAGGTTATGTTACTAAAACAGGGAGTCAAAGCAGCTCTACCTAATACATAGGAACAAACACGGGGAGGCCGCCAAAATGAGGAGACAAAGAAATATGGCGTAAATGAAAGAAAAAAACAAAACTCCAGAAAAAGAACTAAACAAAACAGAGATAAGTAACCTATCCAATACAGAGTTCAAAACACTAGCTATTAAGACACTCAAGAACAGTCATTGGGTACTTCAACAGCATAAAAAAGACCCAGGTAGACATGAAGGTTACACTAAGTGAAATAAGAAAGTTTTACAGGAAACCAACAATAGAGTGGATGAAACTGAGAATAAAATCAATGATTTGGAACATAAGGAAGCAAAAAACAACCAATCAGAACAGCAAGAAGAAAAAAGAATAAAAAAAAAAACAAGAGCAGGCTAAGGAGCTTCTGGGACAACTTCAAATGTACCAATATTTGAATCATACGGGTGCCGGAAGGAGAAGAGAAAGAACAAGAAATTGAAAACTTACTTGAAAAAATAATGAAAGAATACTTCCCCAATGGTGAAGGAAACAGACAAGTCCAGGAAGCACAGAAAGTCCCAAACAAGATGGACCCAAAGAGGACCACACTAAGACACATCATAATTAAAATGCCAAAGGTTAAAGATAAAGAGAGAATCTTAAGAGCAGCAAGAGAAAAGTAGAGTGTTACCTACAAAGGAGTTTCTGTAAGACTGTCAGCTGATTTCTCAAAAGAAACTTTGCAGGCTAGAAGGGACTGGTAAGAAGTATTCAAAGTAATGAAAAGCAAGCATCTACAACCCAGATTACTCTATCCAGCAAAGTTATCATTTAGAATCAAAGGGTAGATAAAGGGCTTCCCAGACAAGGTAAAGCTGAAGGAGTTCATCATCACGAAGACATATTTATATGAAATATTAAAGGGACTTATTTAAGAAAAAGATAATCAAAACTATGAACATTAAAGTGTCAACAAATTCACGACTATCAACAATTGAATGTGAAAAACAAACTAAGCAAACAAGCAGAACAGACACAGAATCAATAAATATGGAGATCATTTGGGGGGTTATCAGTTGGTAGGGGGGGATGGGGAATGGAGGAAAAAGTTCAGGGATTAATAAGTACAAATTGGTAGGTAGAGAATAGACGGGGAATGCTAAGAATAGTATAGGAAAGGGAGTAGCCAAAGAACTTATAAGCATGACCCATGGACATGAACTAAGGGGAGAGGATTGCCAGAGGGAGTGAAGGGTACCGGGAGGAGGTGGGCAAAAGGGGTTAACTGGAATAATTGTAATACCATAATTAATAAAATATATCTTAAAATAACACAAAATAAACAAAGAGACTGAATAAAGTATATTGCCCCTCCCTAATGAGTGTAGTCCTCATCCAACCAGTTTAATGAAACGAAGAAACAAAAACAACAACGTATCCTCAGAATAAGAGGGATTTCCTCTGACTGGCTCCAAGCTGCGATAACAGTTTTTTTCTGCTTTCAGACTCAAACTGAAAGAAACATTGTCTTTTCTGGTTCTCAGGCATTTCAGCCTTTGGACTGGAACTAGCCATCAATTCTCCTGGGTCTCCACCTTACTGACTGCACATCTTGAGACTTGTCAGCCTCCATAATTGTACATGTTTATAGATTCCATTGGCTCTGTTTCTCTTGAGTACCCTGACTGAAATAATGACCTTGTTTAGAAATAGGGCCTTTAAGTTACAATCACACTGGATTAAGGTAGGTCCTAAAACACTATGACTGCTGCCCCTACAGAGAGGTAAAGACACACAAAGCTACCAACACAGTAGAAGGTCGTGTGAAGATACAGGCAGACACTGAACTGATGTACTGAAAAGCCAAGTGAAATACCAAGGATTGCCAGAAGCCACGAGAAGCTAGGAGAGGAAACAAAGGATTCTTCTGTAGAGGTTTCAAAGGGATCACGGACCAGCTGACACCTTAACGTTGGACTCTTGCCTTGAAAACTATGAGATAATATATTTCTGTTGTTTTAAACTATGCACTTTGCGGTTACTCACTATAGTAGCCCAGGAAACTAATATAATACCTGGTCTCCTTACCTCCATATAGGCTAGGAGAAGAAACAGAATATCAAGAGTCCTTCATAGGTATGGATTAGATTTTCTTCTTAAATACAGAGACGTTCACTGATGGGGTAGCCTGTATCTGTTTCTCCCTTAATGGTAGCTGGTAAGTATGTGATCATCACCTGTGATCATTCACCATCCTACAGCCACACTGGCCTTTTCTCTCTCCCTAAAATGCGTCATGCCTGCTCTGACTTAGGGCCTTGAGCTTGTCATTCTTATTGCCTGGAATGCTTTTCCAAAGATCTTCACAAGGCTACCTTCTTTTCTTTATTTAGGCTTCAGCTCACGTGTCACCTACACAGAAGGACTAATCCAATCACCCTCGTTAAAACAACAATATACACTCTTCCACCCCCATGACTGTTTTGTTTACTTCATAAAACGTGTTATTTCAGAAATAATTTTGTTGTTTGCTCACAGGCTTGTTGTCTGCCTCTCCCAACAGAATGGAAGTTTCATGAGGGCAGTGAGTTCATCTTGTTCACCACTCAACCTCAAGTGCAAAACTATATCTGACACATAAAAGGTACTGATAAATATTTCTGGGCAATCAAACCACTGGCATTTCCAGGAAAACACATACATATATGGTGTAGTAAAGGAAAAGCACATACGCAAACTGATAGGGAAAAAAATCTCGCACAAATAAAAAAAGATAAAAGGAGAAATGGAATATCCATAATCCTTCATCGGTCTGGATTGGATTTTTTTCCTAAACTGCAGAGAAGCTTATTGATGGTGTTGCCTGGTTCCGTTTTTTTCCTTAACAGTAGCTAGTAAACATGGCACACAGTAAAACCTCAGTAAAGGTTTGGGAGAGAACAGGAAGAAGGGAGGAGAGGTTAGATGCTTGCATGGATGGACGAAAGACGGCATGGTGGGATAAATAAATCAATAAAAACCCTCAAAAGCTGAAAGAAAAGAAAAAAGCAAAAAGAAATGCATCAACTGTTACTATATCAAATGGGCTAAAAAGCTACAGAACATAAAGAATAGAGAACTGTTTAGCCCGAGACACAAGAGTTTAATTCCTTTTCACCATTCTCTTGAATGCTTCAATTCCTTCAAAGTCTTGAACACTTAGAAAGTATTAAATATGTCTGCCTTCTCATAACTAAAAACCTGACCCAAAATTCTCTCAGAGAGAAAACAGACTCATGTTTGTATACTAATTTGAATACAGTATTAAATGAGTTACTTCCACAGGGTGGTGGGAATGGTTTGCTATAAGAAGTGACACTGGGGCTGGCAGAAGAAAAAGAGAAAGAAGAAAGAAGAAAGAAGAAAGAAGAAGAAAGAAGAAAGAAGAGGAAGAAAGGAGAAGAAGGAAAAAGGAAGGAGGAAGAGGAAGAGAGGGGAAAGGGGGAGGGGAGGAGGAAGGAACAGAGCCTGACTTCGAGAATACTAGCTCTGGGATCCAATATTGGGACAGGGAAATAAGAGGAACAGTTCAGGGGTGAGAAGAAATAAGTAAGGAGACATACGACAATGAGGATTTTGTCTGGGAGTAGCTTCATGTTTGTCATGATTGAAATAAGCAGATCTTGACAAGTTTACAATTACAGGGAATTTAGGTTAAAAAGAACAGAGAAGGTTGCTAAGTTCTAAATCTGATGGAAAAAGGAAAAGGATGAATATTTTTTGGCACAGATGATGTACTTTGAGCACCAAGAACTATGCTTTGTAATTCAAATACATAGTATCAAGTAATCTTTAAAGGAGACCTAGAAGGTAGGTGAAATTACATCCATTTCACAGATAAGAGACCAAGGTTTAGAAAGGGTGAGTTCTTTTTTTTTTTTAATTTTATTTATTTTTAGAGAGGGGAAGGGAGGGAGAAAGAGAGGGAGAGAAACATCCATGTGTAGCTGCCTCTAGTGCACCCCCTACTGGGGACCTGGCCTACAACCCAGTCATGTACCCTGGCTGGGAATCAAACCAGTAACCCTCTGGTTCACAGCCAGCACAGAAAGAGCGAGTTCTTTCCTTAAGGTCACACAGATAATAAAACAGCTAAACTGCTACTAAAACTTGATGTGTTTTGTAATGAATACCCATGATCGTTTCATAATTTGAGAGTTTGTTTTATTTACCAAGAGCATAAATTTAGCTACCAAGTTCCAACTACCTCCGCAGCTGCAAAATTCTATATAGGTCAGAAGCTGTATTTTTCCCCTTGAATAACTCATTGTGGCCACTCAGATATTCCATTATTCCCCTTAACTTTTTCCTTTGTGACTAATCTAAATAAGTTGCTAAGTATCCTTGATATGGACAATCCCAAAGTCCTTATAGATAAATATTCTCTCTGGCAATATGGCTTGGGAATTTGTAATATTAAAAGCTAAGCACATTTAGTTTTTAAGCTATAACCATAGATCAAATCCTTCAGCTATACTACAATTCTTTATTCTTACTCCTTTGGCTTGTCCAATTTAAAAAAAAAAAGCTGAACTAATACAGTATCTCAATTAGCTACACTTGAGAGAAAGTCTCAACTGCCAAAGCTTCTAAAAGTATCATTAAACGTGGCAGAAGGCTTCCGGGAATTTTTATCTCAGCTGAAAAACCAGGAATGGGTAAGATGGACTAACAGGGACCAAATATACTCTCCCACTTTTAGTGGCTTAAGTTTAAACTACTAAAGAAACAAATAAATGTATTAAAAAAAGGGTTTTCGGAAACTGGCCAACAGGCAGTGCAGAACAGTGATCTCAGACAGAAGGGAAGCAAATGACATGATCCCACAATTGCCCCAGCTTACTGCCTGGAGAGAGTTGTCATGTCAGGGTAGGGTGGGTTGGGTGGGGTGAGATGGGGTGGGAGGTGATCCCTGGAGAGCTCACAGCATCCCTGGGGAGCTCACAGCATCCCTGAGTTGCGAAAATACAGGTAATAATCAAAGAAAGCCAAGGCAGCTTGAAGAGGCAAAGAGAAGATGGGACAGGTGACAGTGCCGTAGAGAATCATGACACCTTAAGAAGGTTCCCCTCCAGTCTTCACCAGAGTCCATGTCAGCACATCTGTGGGAGGAAAGAACCTGAGGCGAAGGGGAAAGGGGCGGCAAGAATCTCAGAGCTCACACAGGGCAAAGAATAGTTGGTATTCCCACAACCTAGAGTGGAAAACCCTTGTAAAACAATCAAGAACTAGGCAGAGTATTCAGTATTGGGGGCAAATCAGCTATCGACTAAAGGCTGTTTCTACTTTTTCCTCTTATCTTTTTATAATGTTTTTGCAAAAGTATGAATTTTAAAAATAAGCAACACAAACTCAAAGTATTTTGTAGGCTGGCAGGATTGTTACAACCCTAACACATATTTTTAACAGTGTTTCTGTTGTGGTAAAAAACATATATATCATAAGTTTGACATTTCAACTGTTTTTAATGGCACAATTCAGTCACGATTTGTGTAAAACTATTTCATCACCCCACACAGACACTCTGTAACCATTAAGCAATAACTCTCCTACCCACACCACCAGTCCCTGGTAACTCCTATTCTACTTTCTGTCTCTAGGCATTTGTGTATTCTAGATAACTCATATAAGTAGAATCATACAATATTTGTCTTTTTTACATCTAGCTTATTTCACCTAGCATTCTGTTCCCAAAGTTCATCGATGTAACATGTACGAGAACTTCATTCCTTCTTATGGCTGAATAACATTCCATTCTCTGTATATGCCACAACTTGTTTATCCACTCAACTGTCGACAGGCATCTGGGTTGTTTCTACCTTTTGATTTTTGTAAATGATGCTGGAATAAACTGGAGTATAAGTATCTGAGAATCCATTTTCAATTAGTTTCAGTACATACCTGAAAGTGGAATTGGTGGGGATATGGTAATTCTGTATTTATTAGCTTTTTGAGGAACTGCCTAGCTAAATTCCACAGTGGCTGCACCATTTTATATTCCCACTAGCATGGACAAAGGTTGCAATTTCTCCATATCCTTGCCAACACTTGTTGTTTTCCTTTTTAAAAAAAAAATTACTGCCATCTGAGTAGATATGAAGTGAAATTTCATTATGATTTATATTTGCATTTCCCTAGTGACTAATGATGAAGAGCATTTTCCATACACTTATTGGCCAACTGTTTATTTTCTTTTGTATAAATGTCTATGCAAGTCCTGTGCCCACATTTGAATTCGGGTGTTGGTTTTTGTTGAGTTTCTCGAGTCCTTTTATATACCTAGATATCTATCTATCAGTTTTATGGCTTGCAAATATTTTCTCCCAATATATAGATTTTCTTTTAATTTTCTTTGTAATATCATTTGAGGCACAAAAGGTTTTGATGAGGTCCGATTTTTCTATTTTCCTTTTTATTGCTCATGCTTCTGCTTTCATATCTAGGAATCCACTGCCAAATTCAAAGTCATAAAGATTTTCTCATATGTTTTCTTCCAAGGATTTTATGGTTTTAGCTCTTATATTTGGGACATTATTTTGAGCTAATTTTTGTACATGATGTGATACAGGTCTCCAACTGCATTCTTTTGCATAGGGAAATCCAGTAGTCCAGCATCATCTGTTGAGGAGAGAATTCTTTTCCAATTGAATGTACTGGGGACTCATGTCAAAATCTGGGCAGAGATGTATGGGGTTATTTCTGGATTCCCTATTCTATTCCATTGATCTATATGTCTGTTCTAATGCTATTACCACACTATTTTAATCACTGTAGATTTGCAGTAAATTCTGAAATTAGGAAGTATAAGTCTCCTACCTTTGTTCTTTTTCAACATTATGTTTTCTGCTAGGGGCCTCAAGATAGGTTATATTAATTTGAGTATGCGTTTTTCCATTTCTGCAAAAAAAGACTATTGGAATTTTCATAGCAATTGCACTGAATCTTAAAATTGGTCGCTGTAGTACTGACATCTTAACAATATTAAATCTTCCTATACATGAACATGGGTTATCTTTTGCCAAATTTTTTGGTCTAATGGAAAATAAATTCAGAGCAACCAGTCAAAAGATGTCTGTGACTATAATACTATGCTCTTATCTCTAATCTAATGTGGCTTTCATTTATCCACTCTATGATGAAATTATGACTAACCCTGGAAATTTTTCCAGGTCAGTAAGATCTCATATTAAAAGCAAAACAAAATCTCAGAAGAATAGCTACTTAGGTATTAAGTATTGTTGTTAACAATATACATAAGAAATATTGTTATAGTTTTATTATTACAATGTATAGTTCTATCACAAAATTAATGAAACAAACACACAAAGAAATATTCTCATACACACATGTTCATACTAATAGCAAAGACTGAGTTAATTGATACTATTCAATATTAAAAGAAGGGGAGGTGATTATCTATAAATAAGATATTAGAAGTACTATAGAAATAATTATACTTTGTTTATTCAATTTAATTCTGGTAAGAATCCAATGCTATGTACATCCAGTATCACCCTAAATCTCACACACTTTCCTGAGAAAAGGAAAGTAGGAAGGTAGCTGATTCTTGGGGTTGTCTACTTTGGCTGACTGGAGAAATGGATGGCAGATTTTTATAGAACTGGCTCAATGTGCTGCAATGGTCTCCAAGTTTTAATGCCTTTTTTTTTTTTAAGATTTTATTTATTTTATTTTTAGACAGAGGGGAAGGTAGGGAGAAAGAAAGGGAGAGAAACATCAATGTGTGGTTGCCTCTCACCCATCCACTTCTGGGGACCTGGCCTGCAACCTACGCATGTGCCCTGACTGGGGAATCGAACCAGTGACCCTTTGGTTCGCAGGCCAGTGTTCAATCCACTCAGCTACACCAGCCAGGGTATCTAAGCTTTCATGCTTATGGACACTTCTCAGTAAAAAAAGTTATGAGTACATTCCTAAGATAAGGGTGTTTATATATTATAGATATGAATTACTCTCCACTTATTAAATTAGATATTAGTAAAGTGTAATTTCTTACTTTTTAGGTAAAAAGTAAGTACTAATACTTAAAACACTAGATCATCTTATACGTCATAATGAAGACAACTGCTTTAGAGCATTAAAAAAGAGGAAGATGAGGCAATGGGTTTTATTGTCTCACTTAATCTGATAATGTCCCTGTATTTGTATCAATAATAAAACTTTCTACCTACTTACTCAATCTATTTCACAAGAACTTTTACAAGTGTTGCTCTCAGGGGCAAGGATGGATCAAGAATCCTGTCATATGACATGATAGGGCAGAAGACAAGTTTCTTAAGCGGGCCAAGTGGTTCCTGGAAGTGGTAAAGGGGAATCAGGCCCACTGGTGGGCAGGAGGTTGGAGGGCTGACAGATTCCTCAAGAGGCATGGCGTGTCTAATAAGGGTCTCTCCCCTAGAAAAAGGTAGTGGTATGACAGGGAGATCACATCATTTAACTATGGGCTATTTGTAATGTCTTCACCCATGAGATTGGTAACAGTCCTTTTTTGCCATTTTATTTCTGTTGGAAGGGGTGACTAATCAGTCACTTAGTTGGCAAGAGATAGAACTGAATTTCCTGACTGTTTCTAAGGTGACAAATGTTCCCACCTTATAATTTGTTAAAACACTCTTTAGATCAAACTAGAAAATGGAAAGACACTATAATACAAGGTTCAACTATGTGTACATCAAGAAAGGGCAAACTATAATACTTGGATATACCAAGTGATATGAAGGGATAGAGTGTTGGGGAATTGAGACTTTACTCAAGGGAAGTATGGTCTGGAGGTTTTGTGTGAATTTTTTTTAATACTTACATCACTGAGCCTTTCCCGAGAGCTGCTCCTGTGGAAGCCCTTGGATTCTCCACTGGCGCTTTCACTGTCACTGTCCCTGCAGCTGTTCTGCCCTGGTTTGAGCTAAAGACAAAGGAAAAGAGAAATAAGAAGAGTCAGTGGTCCCTTTGCACGACTGTTTCTTTGCCTCTGTTCTTTAAGCCTCATCGAAAGTGAGTAACTTAAGGTCTTGATGTTTAACATTCTTCTCAGTGTCTGAACAGTGCCAGGCAAGTTGCCATAGAAAGAAACACAGATGGCAGGATAAGCAAAACATTCACCATGAAATGTTGATGTATATAAAAGAGTGAGCAAGCCTCAAATAAATACCTGGACAGTCTAACAAAGGTTCATAAATCTTGGAGAGTAATCTTCCCTCAGATTTTTCCTCTGTTCTATTGTGATATCTGATCAATAATAAAAAGACCCAGAACACAGAGTAAGCTAAAACCATATTACACCAACTATAATTTGCCACCTTATTTCTTCTGTTCTCTTTGGAAAAGAAGAAACAACAAAACAGAACAAAAACCAAGGTGTTTATATCCTAGGAGAAAATGATGAGATGCTGGATGCTATCCTTTAGCCACTGGGAGACATTTAGTAATTCTGTTTGTTGAGACAGCATCCTGGAGGTCTCCTGCCAGATATCTGAAAGTACCAGATTAAGACCTACAGTTCAAGTAAATTAAAACAACACTTATTCAACAAATAGGTATTAAGTCCACAAGTGGGTCCAGTAGTGAGCCCTAGAAACACGGTGCCAAATGCCCCCCACCAAAAAAAGTCTCTGATCTTATAAAGCTTACATTTTAGAAGTTTCTATGCTTTTATGCAACTCTGGTTTTTTCATTAAAAATGGACAAACACAGGGAATTGCAAACATTAGTCTATGTGAGACTGAGTCACACACATACGGAAGAATGGTCTATGATATCACCGTCACCAACCAAATTTGCAGAGATCCCAAGCAATTCGATAGAGTTTACAAGACATAGCCACCCCCCCTTTACAATGCTCTCAATCTAGCAGCAAAAGGAAGAAAGTGCAAGACATTCAAGTAAAACAGCACAAGGAAATATTTGCTAAGTGAAAACTAAAAAGTAGCCAGTGACTTTCTGAGGAGAAGTGATTTTTGAATCCATGGATTTTGAAAGAGGATTGAGCTCATATGGTTGAGAGGAGAGAAGACACTCCTGATGGGAGAAAGACAAGGAAAGCAACTTGCAAGGAAATGACCAGGGTCTTTTCAGAAACCCAGTTCCTTTGGGGAGAAAATAGGAAGAAATCTTAGAGAGGGGTACACGGACCAGAAAATAGATAGTCTCAAATAAGCACAAGTCCCCTATTTCTGGGCAGAGGAAATTTAAGAGAGCAGAAGAGGTAAAAGGCAGCAAAATGTTTGCCTGCAGGTATTCACAAGGCTCTGGGACTCAGAGGCAAGGTGAACCAAGATGAATGGAGAAGGAATCCTTATTAGCATTTCTTGTACCTTTAATGTGCTTCTTTAAATACTACAATGCAAACTGCACTTTTGACCACACCATCTGATCAGCTATCTCCAGATTCCCACTTCTGGCTTTCAACCTTTCTACAAATCCACCTCTTTTTTATTATTGAAAGAGAGAGAAATATTGATGAGATAAACACAGATCGGTTGCCTCCCATATGTGCCCCTACCAGGGATCAAACTCACAACCCCGGTATGTGTCCTGACCCAGGATCAAACCCACAATCTTTGGTGTACCAGACAATGCTCAAACAAACTGAGCCACCTGAAGAGGGCTCTACAAATCCACTTTTATCATTTCCTTCTAAAATCCCATTCTACACAAGTCTTCTCTAATGGAACCCCCCAAAGTGATGCTAAGTTTACTTTGTATCCTCCTGAACCCTTAAGCACTTAGTTTCCTCCTAAATTACTGCAAAACCTGTTAATTCTCAGTTAATTCAGATGCAAGCTCTATGGGCCTTTTCTTACTACTATGGAATGGAAGTTCAGGCTATTGTCATTCTCTTCAAGTTTTCATTTTTATACTTATAATAACAGAGGATTTAATCTAAAATGGACATCACTTTCTCTCAATTTCTTGAACATGTCATGTCCATTCCTGCTCTCCACTGTCTCCCACTAGATTTCCTCTCTCTGACATGGTCATTCTCACCTTCTCTGTGCTTTCTGATTCAAGATTTTTTTAAAGCCCAGAGAGTATATCCTCCACTGTAGTCTTTGAAGAACTCTTTCTTTTTTTTCTTTTTTTTTTTAGAGTTCTTTCTTTCTATATAGTTTTAACATATGTCCTCATTGTTAGCTAGCATATCATTCAATCATATATTTTCAAGTTTAAAACAGACTACTGTCAAGTATATTTGCAATGATAATAAAATCTGTATGTAGAGAGGGCCCCCTAATTCATATGCAATGTCAGAAATCTTATCCCACTGGATTTCTGAGTTAAGCAAAGGCAGGTGAAGCTACCTTCAATGTAAAGATGAAGAAACAAATTAAATCAATGATGTACTCACAAGCAGGCATGAGATCTAAGACTAAACCCATGCCTTAGAGCCTACTGCTCGTATCATTTTAATTCTGAGCGCCCATTTAGATTATTTACGTTTGACATGGCAATAATGTTTCTCCGGTATGTTGGCATCTCCACAGAATATATTTTTAATACATTTGTGGTGCCTGACTGCATTCAGAAAGGAAGAAATCACATAAGGTGATATCTGATGAAGAAATATTTAAAAAAACTCAGTCCCCCAACTAAGATGAAAAATAAACATCCAGGGAACAAAATGTATAAGGGTGTGAAGACTTTTCCTAATATCCAACTGGTTTAGCAAAGTGTGAACTTTGCATTTGGATCTTTTCCATGTTTTTTTCTTGGAAGGAAAATGATACAATACCCAAAAAGAGATTCCAGTGGCCTTGACGTCAATTATCTGACTAAATGTTGATCTAGGCTAAGGGCAAAACCCAAGAAGGATTGAGATGAAGCAGTTTGCTAGTCTTCCCTGTGTCCTGCCAGCAAAAGTACTTCAGCAAATTTTCTTCTGAGAGACTTACATAAAATCCACCCCCACACTACCCCTTTCTCCTCCAAAGCCAGGCTCAAGTTTAAAGGAAACTTAGGATTTTAAGCTGTCAGACAGCTCAATATTTCAAAGAAATGGATTGACTACAGTAAGTACTAAAGCTAAACCACACGATTTCAGGCAAAAGAAGTATTCATTCCTAATCCCATGAATACATTTAAAGCTGGCATTTTCAGCCACATCCAATGGATCATTTGAAGTAGCATAACTAACTCGGAAATTGTAATCCTTCATCTGAAATTCCCAGCTATTACCTACAACCAAGATACATTACAAAGGCCAGGTGCTGGCTTAAACATTTAAAGACCTAAGCAAAATCGATCTGCTTACATTGATTTGTCCTAGCACCCATGGTGACTCTGTTATAAAAAATATTTTGCTCTAACTGATGTAATGAGATTTCTTACCATTAGCCTGTAAATACTTCAGTATGTCATTTCTTTAAAAATTACTGTAATTCACTCTCTCAGTTTCAGAAATTTCTTCCCATCAGACTATTATATATTTCAGTCATAAGAATTAAAACAAGAAATGAAAGGATACTAGTGTCTGGCATGATGGCAGTAATTCTATCAATAATTATCACATTTTTTATAAAATATAAGAAGCCATTTTGTTTTTCATTAGATTTCATTGTTAACAATATATTCTCCAAATTCTGAAACTGTCATGCTGTTACAGACTTAACTGTCATTAATAGCTAATTAGGAAAATAACGATGCATGGTTTTATCACTGCTAATGAAAATATAACAAAGTCTCATAACCCTGGTTTGACTGAAGGTAGAGCATTCTGTGCACATCTGCCAAGATTTGTGAGCAGGCTATGCCATTGGGCCATTCTTGTTGAGTTCCAACAAGATGTTAGCTGCTCAGCAGGTGTCATTAACCCTTCAAACAAAATTTATAGGAGGATAAAGTACTTAGAGAAGATATCTATGCCTGGAACTCTAGAGGAATAATGTGAACTATGCAGTGCAATGCAAAGGAGCATCCAAATTACGTAGTGCAATTCAGAAGAGCACACCATAGTTCTGTTTCCTCAAAGCAGCATAAATCCTATCTTAGCTGCTGAGTTCTCCTATAGGGATCTAAATGAACTCTACACAAGGCTTTCAAAACGTGTCAATAAGCACAGAATCTCCTTTCAGTCAAGGAAATTTTGTAATACACGTTCACTAACATTAGAGCAGCAAGTATTTAATCTCATAAAATGTTTTTATTTTTTTCAAAAAATAACTCTTTACAGATGAGGAATGTTTAATAGATTGGGTGGCACCTGTGCTAATTTATTCCTTAGGTTTTAAAATGTATTTCAGATGAGAGACACAGAAACAAACTCAAGAACTTAATGAAAAAGCTGACATGTCGAAATGAGTTAACAGGAAATAAATACTACAAATAAAACTACAAAGTGGAATAGAAAAAACATTCTCTTAAGAAAAGAATAATATATTGTACTTTCAAATATAGCAACAAGTTGTACCAAAAAGCTAAAAGTTAAATTCTGGAAACTAGGGCATGGAATTTTGTGCAAAGTTTCTCTGGGATCACAGAATCAGAAGTTACCCTGTTAGGTCCTCCGTAGTTAAGAATCTTAAGTAAGAATCTGATAATCTTGAAGTTAACCATTACTAAAATTTAGATAATACAAATGCGTCTTACAAATTACTATCAAATGTAAAAGGATTGAATTTGTGCAAAATTTCTCTGGGATCATAGAATCAGAAGTTACCCTGTTAGGTCCTCCATAGTTAAGAATTTTAAGTAAGAATTTGATAATCTTGAAGTTAACCATTACTAAAATTTAAATAATACAAATGCATCTTACAAATTACTATGAAGTGTAAAAGGATTAAAATCACATTCAATTGAAAAAATAAAGAGAAGATAAAGGAACTAACAAGAAAGCAAAAACATATGACTAAGTATATTGATTATAATAATAAACATGGATTAAGCTCCCACTTCTAAAAAAAAAATAAAGCAAGGACATCCAGTTTGTGCTGAGTAAAATAAATAAATATCCAACTATTTGTTGATTATAAAGAATTCCCAATTTTTTTTAAAGAGGAGAAAAGACAAAATATTACAAATAAAACATCAGATTAAGTTACGTTAAAGATAGCCACTTTATAGTTATAAAAAGTACACTCTTTATGTTTTATACTTCTGTACTTTATACTAAAGAAATGTTATAAACCTTGATATGCCAATATATAAAGTAAAAAATATTTTAAGTAATAAAGGAAATAGGAGATGAGAGACTTTAGCATCCTACTAATTATCAGGGGGTGAGATACCAAAAAAAATACAAAAGTACTTAGAGGTTAAAAAGCTCAATATGACCTAGGTAAAAATTAAGGTGAATTTGGTAACTTGCAGAGACCACACCTTCTAAATCACCCATGGGACATTACCTCCCAGCTAAAGATATATAAAGTCACAAAGAGTATCAGAGTAAATTTCAAAAAAATAGAAATTACATAAACAGCTTTCACTCTGATGAAAATTAATGATGACATTTAAACTAACTAGCCATATCACCCAGAGATTTTTTAAAAATCTTTAATTCAGAAGCTATATTTTAAAATTCTCTACACAATTATAATTAAGCCAAAGAGAAAATCACAAACACACTATCTTCATTTAAAAGCTGAAAATTATAAACATGTTTAAGTTAAAAAATTTACAGGACCTATAAAATCTATGTTAGAAATTAACTCATGTCTTCCCATTAAATGAAAAATAATAGAAATAACCTAAATATAAAGATTAAAAAGAACAAAAAGAAATAAGGCCAAAAACAGCAACTTTAGCAAAAAGTAGGAGATTATAAAAATAAAAAATACATAATAAAATGAAAATTAAAATACTGTACAATTAATAAATTAAAGTAAAATTAGGAGCAAAACCTACAGAGATAAGAGATAAATCTCTTACAAATCTAAGTTTAAAGAAGAGATAAAAAGCAAAACCAAAAATGGCAATAATATGAATCATTATATAAAAATATAATAATATAATAATGTATAATGTGACAATGTGATTATCATTACAAAACAGGCACATTTATAAATTATAATTATAAAATATAATAAGACACATTTATATATAAAATATAATAGGCACATTTCTAAATTATAGTAGTAAACATTATTCTTTGGTATTGTCAAAATCATAATCAAATAGTTTAAAATTTTAAAGGAAATTTAACAAAATTTAATTCAGAGCATGTAAAAAATATGCAAAGCTAATCTGTGCCCAAATCTGATAATAACAAAACAAAAAGGGAAATACAGAATGATATTCTTAATTAAAAGAGCTCCTAAAATATAATGAAATATAATAAAGTGAATTTAATAATAAAATCTAACAATTTTTCACAAGAATACAAGTTCATCAATTAGCAAGTTGGTACAAGAGAAATTTTTTCTCATTTACATTTTTATATATATGAGATATATTATACATATTTATGTTTATTTATTTTTAAATAATGATTGGCCCACAGGAGACTGCAGACAGTACAGAGAGAAAGGGAATGACAAGGCACCCTGCACCCTGTTTTCCCTAGTGGTTACATCTTACATGACTATAGTACAATATTAACACCAGGAATTTGATGTTGGTACACGATAGGCATTTGTTTTACAAAAAACAGAGCAATGAATGAAACACAAAAATCCCTCCTCTGCCCCTAATGGGGTTTAAATTCTCTATGTTGTGTGTGGGTTAGACAATAAGTACCACCAATATTAGATGTTAGTGCAGTGGGAAAGCAAGGAAAGGGGAACTGGTTTGTGTGGGTGTGTTTCAGCATATTACTGTGAAGAATTTCAAATTTTAGAAAAAGTTGAAAGAATTATAGAGGGAACACCTATACATTCACCATTTTATTACATTTGTGTGTGTGTGTCCATGCAATTTTAAGCAGAATGGTAAAGGAAGGTCTGTCTAGAAGGTGGCAGTGAACAGAGGCCTGAAGGAGTCTAGGGTGAGCAGTGCAAACTTCTGGGGGAAGGGTTTTCCAAGCAGAGGAAACAGGGAAGAACAGGTTCTGAAGCAGGAGCATTTGCAGGCACTGAAGGAAAGCAGAGAGGCCAGTGAGGTTGAAAAAGATGAGGTCAGAGAGATATATTGGGAGTAGGAATGGGGAGAGAGTGATATAAGGTTTACGGCTTTACTGTGAGTGAGGTAGGAGATTATAAAAATAAAAAATACATAATAAAATGAAAATTAAAATACTGTACAATTATTATTGTACATATATACAAATATATTGTACATATATTGTACATGTATATAGGAGGGTTTTGAGCACAGACTTAGCATAATATGATTTATATCTTTTTTTTTAACTGTTGACACTATTACAGGTGCCCCGCATTTCCCCCTCTCTTTGCCTCCTTCCACCCAGCCCCCGCCCTGTCCCATCCCAGCCTTCACCACTTTGTTGTCTGTGTCCATGGGGTATGCATATGCCTGTATGCAAATATGTTTTTTGGCTAATCTCTTCGGACAAGGCAAATATTTCAGGTGATAGAAAAATTCTAAAACTGGAGTATAATGATGATTGTACAACACTGTAAGTTTACTAAAATTCATGAAATTGTACATTTACACTGAGTGCATTTTATGAGCCATAACTTATATTTCAATAGAGCAATTTATTTTAAAAAGAGTAAAAGATCCCATCAGTTTAATCTTTTTCTCCAGAAAGCAGTAAGGCTCAGGCTCACAGAAGATAACTCACTTTCTTCAAGTCGACTGTGCATATAAAATCTAATTATGGGAGTAAACAGGGGCAAATATCTTGAGGGCCATCTTGGGATCCTGCCTACCACAGTGGGTTTACAAAGATAGAAAAGGAGAAATTGCCTCTAAATCCATGCATCATAAAATGAGTCCAATGAAATTAGGAATGTTTTATTAATGTAAAATTAGATAGAGGAACAGATATGCCTTGACGTTGGAGTATCCTTTATCTGTGTAAGTGATGTTCCCAAATAAACACTTAAGAGATTGTACAGATAACATATTGAAGACTGTCATAAGCTTGAAAAATGGAAACTACTGAAGCACTCCCACTTGCCAATCACCTATATCGTTTAAGATTTTTAAATGGGTCAGTAGACTTCACAGTAATAGGAAAAACTGAAAATTAATAAAGAAGGGGAAATAAGCCAAAATCAATCTAACTACATAGTTTCGAACATAAACAAGAAGCAATTAAGACACTCAAGAACAATCTGAACAACTTTGATATTCTTCCAATAGACAAGCTCAACCCTAATAACAGAACTAACTGTTCTACAGTTTATCAAGAGAATGAAAATTCTTCTATGATTTGGCCAAGAGGCTGTTATGATACTATTTCTTCATGACTTAATAATGCGAAGGAAAGAGAATGCAAGTGTAAAGAACAATTTTTAATATATAACTAACATCTCTATCTATAACTTGGGTACTATTTCTAGGTTAACTTATATTGATGAAGGGCGTAAGAGCATACCTATTTATTTTCTACCAAAAAAATAGTCTAAACTATCGGGGTTATAAGGATGTTCAAGAATGGGATTAAAGAGAAAAGCCTGAATGAACTGAAGGTGCTTGGGTTTGCTTGTGGATGACTAAGATAAATCTGTTTTCAAATAGGCTCAGAAATTCACACACAATACATATGCAATACAAAAATAATTAGATGAAGGAATGTTTGATTGCCTTGGTATAGTTTCTAGCCTTCTGATAATAAGATTTTGATTATTAAAAAGAAACAGACAATATTATTTGGCTGGAGAAGATGTATATTCAAAAATAACAAATACACAGTTTTATAGTTTTCTATAAAAACACATTTTCAAACAGCTTTTTAAAATGGCCTGGCATTCCTTAAAATAAGCATCACCCTCAAACATAAAATGTTTCATGCCTTTGTTTTTTCCATTCTATCCTGAAAAAACAGTCAACTGAAGTGTAAAGAAGGAAATGACCTCATTTAACCTTAATCAATTCCTTACTCCAAATACATATGATGTTTAATTGGGGGGAGGGGGGGCGGAACTCAGTCTATAGCATTTAACCTGTATATTACTAAACATTATGATCAATTAGTGACTATTTCGTATGAGGCAACACTACTTCTATAAGAACATAAACAGGCTTCACAAGCACTATATTCAACAGTTTTGAAAAGCCACAGACATTTAACAGGTGGGATGGGTCCCACAAATGCAATGTTCTAGAATATTTGAGATCCCTATTACAGACTGAATTGCATCCACCCAAAATTTGTATGTTGAAATCCAAACTTCCATTACTTGAGAATGAGACTGTACTTGGACACAGGGACTTTGAAAAGGTAATTAAGTTGAAATGGCTCATAAGGGTGGGTCCTAATCCAAGCTGACTGTTGTCCTTGTAAGAAAAGGAGATTGAGACATAGGAAGAGACACTACAAATACACATGTGCAGGGAGAAGGCTAGAGGAGGATACAGTGAGAAGGTGGCCAACTCTAAGGCAAGGAGAGAGGCCCTAGGGGAAACAAAACCTGCCAGCACCTTGATCTTAGGCTTCTAGTTTCCAAAACTATTAGAAAATAAATTTCTGTTTCCTAAGCCACAAACTCTGTGGTTATTTTGATACAGAAACCCTAGAAAACTAATATAATCCTTTTCTTTAGGGTACAAACATTCTATTATTATTCCTATCTTAGAAGAGAACACAATGAATCAAGACAAAACAAAGGAACCCAGCTATTTTTCCATTTCTTTCATTCCCTTTAAAAAAACTGTATTTCAATAGTTAAAAGTTATAAACCAAGCTAATGTAGTGTTAAATAACATGTCTTATCCTCTGACCTTGCTTAAATAAGTGCTGATAATGACAATGAAGACCAGGTTTAATTAGAATTCTGTATTCTTTGAAATACCTTAATAGAACATGAAAGTAGACAAAATCCAGTCCCTGGCCCAGTATAGTTCTCTTCCCATCTATAGTTCTGTCCCACATCTCAAGAAGCTTCACTTGCACATGTGATAATATCCCAGCCCAACCTCCAGGCTCCATCTACATTGCCCACTTTACCCAACTTCTACTAGCAGTGCCCAGAATGCAGGCCAAGACACATGCATGTGTCGCCAAGACACATGGCGGTGGTGCAGTCCACTCTCAGGCAGATGGACTTTAGGAAACAGACCTTGAAAGCCATACTGAGAATATCTGGGCTGGGAATTCTGAAGTTCCTGATAACCAGTAGCATGGTATAGGAGGGGAGCAGAGACAACCAAGTGGGCACATGCCCTTCGTCCTTGAACTCTTCCATTCTGCAAAAGAACATGACTTAGAGAGGACCACAGCAGGGCCCAGGGGAAAAGTATCCCCTTCTTGGCTTTAATGGTAGTACAAATCATTAACAACCTACAAATTATAGACATAGTGGTCAATGTCACTCTCCACCTTATTGATCTAACAGTACCATGTGACACAAGTGATCACTCTCCCTCATCCTTAAAGCACTTGCTTCAATCCTACTTTTCCTCCAATCGCTCCTTATTAGTCTCCTGATGAGTCTTCCACACCTTCCTAACTTTTAAAGCTGGGTTCCCAGGTCTCTGTCCTTGGACTTCTTCTTTTTCCTATCTATACTCACTACCTTTGATAATCTCAACAAGTTTCAAGTTTTTAAATACTACCTATGTGCTGATGATGCCTAACATATATTTAGCTCCAATCTCTTCCCAAAATTCCAGTCTTTTATATCCAGCTACATCTTCCAATTTCAGTCAGACATCTAATAGGTATCACAAACCTAAACCAACTAAAGAAATATCTCGATGTTTCCAACTGTTATTACTGGCAACTTTACTTTTCCAATTGCTAAGGCAAAAATCTTCTTTCCCTCTACAGTTACCACTCTCCTCAAAGCTACCATCGTCTCTTGCCTGGACTATGACAATGCCTTCCTATCTGATCTCCCTGCTTGTTGTGCTCTTGCCCTCTACATGTGTGCATCTCTCCCAAAATCTAGAGTGTTCCTGTAAAAAATAAGTCAATGATGGCCAGTGAACCTCCAGCCAAGGTGGAGGCATAGGTAGATATGCTTTGCTTCCTGGTACAACCAAAAGAGAGACAACAACAAACTGAAAAACAAAAAACAACAATAATTGCCAGGAAATCAAACTGTATGGAAGTCCAACAACCAAGGAGTTAAAGAAGAAAGTTTCATCCAGACTGGTAAAAGAGGCAGGGGTGGGTAGTCAGGGTGGAGAGGACCTGTGGCCAGGTGGTGGCTGCGAGACTGGGTGGGTGAGGGGGTGACTGGCACTGGGCGGTCCCACATTCGAATGCAGATAAACAGGGAGGATCAACTGGGGAGCAAGACAGACTGCACAACCCTGGGTTCCAGTGTGGGGAAATAAAAGCCTTAGAACCTCTGGCTATAAAAACCTGTGAGGGGTTGAGGAGGTAGGAGAAACTCCCAGTCTTACAGGAGAGGTCACTAGAAGGATCCATGGGTTCCTCGAACACACACAAACCCACCCACCCAGGATTCAGCACCAGAAGGGCCCAATTTGCTTGTGGGTAGTGGGGGAAGTGACTGAAAGCAGGCAAGAGCTGAGCAAGTGGCATTGTTCCCTCTCTGACTCCTCCCCACAACAGAGCACAACAACTTACCAAAGTGGGTTGCCCTGCCCTGGTGAATACCCAACACCCCGTCCCTTACAATGTACCATGTATGCTGAGACAAAGAAATATAGCCCAAATGAAAGAACAAATCAAAACTCCAGAAAAAGAACTAAGTGACAAGGACATAACCAACCTATCAGGTGCAGAGTACAGAACACTAGTAATCAGGATGCTCAGAGAAATGATTGAGTATGGACGCAAAATAAATGAAGAAGTGAAGGCTATACAAAATGAAATAAAGAAAAATATACAGGGAACCAAGAGTGAAGGAAAGGAAAATGGGACTCAAATCAATGACATGGAATAGAAGGAAGAAATAAACATTCAACCAGAACAGAATGAAGAAACAAGAATTCAAAAAAAAAAATGAGGAGAGGCTTTGGAACCTCTGGCACAACTTTAAACGTTCCAACATTTGAATCATAGGGGTGCCAGGAGGAGAAGAAGGAGTGTAAGAAACCGAAAACTTATTTGAAAAATTATTGAAGGAGAACTTCCCCAAATCTGGCAAAGGAAATGGACATGCAAGATCAGAAAGCTCAGAGAGTCCCCAAGAAGTTGGACCCAAGGAGGAACACATCAGGACACATCATAATTAAATTACCCAAGGCTAAAGATAAGGAGAGAATCTTAAAAGCAGAGAGAAAAGGAGAGAGTTACCTACAAAGGAGTTCCCATAATATTACCAGCTGAGTTCTCAAAAGAAACCTTACAGGCAAGAAGGGGCTGGAAAGACATATTCAAAGGCATGGAAAGCAAGGACCTACATCCAAGGTTACCCTATCCGGCAAAGCTATCATTTAGATTGGAAGGGGAGATAAAGTTCTTTCCAGATGAGGTAAAGTTAAAGGAGTTCATCATCACCAAGGCCTTATTGTATGAAATGTTAAAGGGACTTATCTAAGAAAAAGAAGATTAAAACTATGGATAGTAAAATGACAACAAACTCACAACTATCAACAACTAAACCTAAAAAACACAAAAACAAAGTAAGTCAACTATAACAGGTACAGAATCACAGAAATGGAGACCACATGGAGGGTTAGCAGTGGGGGGGGGAGCGGGGAAGAGTGGGGGAGAAGCTACAGGGAATCAGAAGCATAGCTGGTGGGTACAAAATAGACAGGGGGAGGTTAAGAATAGTATAGGCAATGGAGAAGCAAAAAAATCTTAATATGTACAACCCATGGACATGAACTAAGGGGGGGGGGCGGTGAAGAATGCTGGTGGGAGGGAGATGCAGGGTGGAGGGAAATAAAGGAGAGAAAAAAATGGAACTGTAATAGCATAATCAATAAAATATACTTAAAAAGAGTAAGTCAATGAATGCTTTATTCTTCTCGAAATCTTCCAGAGTCTTTCTATTGCCTTCAGAGTAAAGACCAAGGTCTTTAGAATGGTCTAAGAAGGTAGCCCCTATTCTATCTGCTTTCCCCATTATTTCTCTGACCTCATTTTCTATTCCTCTCTGCCTTGCTCACTCTGTAACAATTTGTTGGCCTCAACAATGTTTCTCAAATAAGCCAGACATGCTCTCACCTCAGAGCCTTTGCACTTGCTGAACTCTTTGTCTGAAATGTTCAGGTGTAAGACTCACCATCTCCCTTCTCTAAATCTTATTGAAATGTCACTTTGTCAGTGAGAATGTCCTTGGTCATCCTATTTAAAATTGTAACCCTGCCTCTACTTAACACCTTCTAAATGGTATATATTTTACTTATTTTATTTGTTCCCTGTCTCCTCCAACCTCCTGCCCCCTCAACCACAACACGACTAAATTATAAGATATGTGACAACCAGGATTTTTATCTGGTTTGCTCACTGTTCTATCTGCAGAATATAAAACAGTGCCTAGAATTTATTAGATGCTCAGTAAGCATTTATTGACTAATCAGTATGCATTAACTTTTGGAGGTATACAATATGTCAGTCAGTCTTTAAAATCTCCCACAGAATGGTCCTTGGAGCTATTAACAAAGCGCAGCTACATCATAAAAAGCCAGTCTTCTAGGACTGGAAAATAAGGAGAGCTCAAAAGCTGAGTGGTACTATGAAGAGTGACATGTATACTAGTGAACATTTGGGCTTTGTGATCATACAAAATCAGCCATTAGGTTCCATATTCTTCAAGTGCTACTGCTAATTTTGTTCTTAAAACAGTGATCATATGTAATTTAAGACATTTTAGATAGTCAGGTATAGGATTATAAAATGAAAAGTGGTATATAATTAGTTTACTAAATCTTCATCCTGGTATTTGAGAATTTTAAAAGTACTTGTTCAGCAAAAGGTCAAAAACCACTAGCAAGAGAGGGTAATAGCTCTCTTCATATTATACATGCTTATTGATGAGATTGCCACTTTTAAGTAATTTGGATAATATGAAGTATTTTAAAATCCTATGTATTTTACCTTTAACAAGTGCTTTTAAAAATATTTTATTTTTAAAAATCAATCCAATAAAAACCTTCCTCTAACACATTGCACACAAAGGCAAAAGTGTTTAAACACACTGTACTACCAAACACAGTTTTATTATTAACAACAACATTTACAAAAGAAACCTAATTGGTTTTGGAAATAAATACAAGGTCTGGCAGAAGTAACACCTGCTTGAGTGTGGTTGGTAGGGTAATAATATGGGTGTAATAATTTATAGTTTTAATTTGAACATCTCACCTAAAATGTTGTATGGTGTGCTACAGTGTGATATTGTTATATTACAGAATTACATGCTTATGATTTTGTAATAAGAACGGGGCATTATTTGTACCAGACTTTATATTCTCTCAAGTACCTTTTCAAATGAGAAGGTACTTTCTAGGAAGATGGTATGAGTTTATTCTTGTCACATGGCAAAGTGATGGTTTGTATGACCTCCAGTACTAGCTCACTGCACTAAAAACAGAAGCACTGGCTAAATTAACTCTGTAGTTATACAGGGTGAATTTACTATCATGCCAGTGAGGTCCCCACATCCTACACTGTCCTGCGTTGATTACTTGCATCATCTGCCTGGCCTCTGAGGAACCTGAATCAGAAACTCTGGCTTTACAGCAAACTTAACTAGTTTGTTATAGCAGGTGATTTTCACTTGGCTCCAGAAGATTTAAAGTTATGAAGCCTCTCCCGTTTTTAACCTAGGCAAAATAGATAAAGGGAGTGGGATAATCCAGTTTTGAATGAAGGGTAGGCAGGGTAAAGACAGTTTACACAGAAAACCATGAATTTCCCAACTGAGAATTTTTTACTCTGAATACATGGCATTTCCCCAAGATGGAGAAAGACCCAAATAGTTTCCAATTCTTGGCATGATTTTGCTGATTTGCATAAATTAAATTTAAAAAAATTGACAATGTTTCCTAACCAAACTCAGAGATGAGAAGGCTTCTTGGAAACAATACTGGGATCCCAGGCAAAGGTACATTAGTTCTTTCCATTGTAGATCTACACATTTGGCAATTAAATAAAGATAAGATGAAAGCTTCATTTTGAAGGTAAGAATTTAAACAGCTATGTCTGATTGTCAACACAGGGGCAAGAAGTAGTGAATGAGGGGTTTTGCTCCTGGTTCTTGCAGTCCCAGTGCTAACACATCTTCTCAGGGGCACCTGAAATGCCTCTTTGGCTCCAAGTAACCAAGAAGAAAGCAACGAATAGGCCTACTGTACAGAACAAATAAGCAATCATCATGTTACATCTAAGAACCACAAACACTTTGGAAATTAAAGTGCACTTCCCAATTTATAGATGGAGAAGCCAAAGCTGCAAAGACTATATAATCCAATCAAAATCACAATAGGCAGAGAGAGAGCAGAGGCAGATGAGGACCACACCAGCCTGGCTCTATAAGGATGACAGCCCTTCCAGGGGTGTGCAGCCTGTGGCCCAGGATGGCTATAAATGCAACCCAACACAAAATTGTAAATTTACTTAAAACAAGAGGTTTTTTTTGTGATTGTGTGTGTAATGTATTTAATGTGTGGCCCAAGACAACTCTTCTTCCAGTGTGGCCCAGAGACGCCGAAAGGTTGGACACCCCTGCTAGTCGTTACACAGAGCTAGTGAGTTATAGTAGGAAGAACATGTCTTTAGGATTTTTGGTTTCCCTTCATCACTCCAGATATCTAAATTCTGTCTTGATCTTGAATGTAAGATAACCAGTATGTTACAAGGATGGATTTAGAGTTTTTATCAGCTGTTAAGCCAGCTCTACGATCATTCTCAGCATATCTTGAAAATGAGTCAATTCATCCTACTTTTTAAAAAATGTAAAAAACAATACACATAAAATATGCATAGCAGGTAGAAAAAATACTATAGTTATTTGGGACATTGGTGTGTTTTAAAAGTATTTCTCACTTCCACATTGCAAAGTCCCTAAACTCTAAACAGATCAAAGTTTTACACATTACCCCACATATACACAAAAAAAGACAAGAAACACAAATTAATAACTATTTAAGCATTCTGTTTCATCATGATAACAAACAGATGGTTTTAATATTCTGGAGGCTAATTCCTGAACAATTAAAAACACAGCAAGACATTAACATCTAATGAAACATTTTAACTACCAGTATATGCATCTGCCATTAATTCCCACACAGTAAGGTCTTGGATCTCCTCAATCTGTTCTTTATTAAGAAAAGTTTTTCCACTCTGAAATTTAGTGAAGTAGAGAATTAACAACTGTTTTCAATCAGCAATCAGCAGGGTATTTCGCCAATGTATACTGAAACCATGTACACTATCAGACTTAAATTTATTCTTATGATGGCTTCAAGGTACACACATTTACAATTTAAGAACAGATCCAATTTTCTAATTAGGTGTTTTACCCCCAAAATGCAAAGCAAATTAGCCCTTCGGTGTACAACAGAAATTCTCATTGAGCAGTTACTTAAAAAGGTGGGTTTGTTTGTTTAATAATGCCCCTAACTTCTGGCTCAGGTTGCCAAAAACATCCTAGACTACAGCTTCCACCATTGTAGCAGTACGTAAAACCAACAGTCACAAGAACTGTGACGGACAGCTGAATATATCACATTCTCATATCTGGCAGCTTAAGACAGGATGAGCAGTTACTATGGAGCTGCTTTCATTTTTATGATGATAACAATGCTGTACACATGTTTGCTGTTATACAATTTTCCAATAATTGTACATAATTTATCTGATTTACTCATCAGGTAAGTCTTCTGGGATAAGGAAAGTAAATCATAATATGCTTCTTTACAGGTAAAACCCCCTCTAAAATTCAAAGAGAAACGACCCAACCCAAGACGCCCACGAGGGGTGGTGAGCTGAGCTACAATATGATCCCAGGTCCCTATCCGAATCCCTAGCTGAATGCTCCATTCACTGCTTACAATTTGCTACAATAAGCTACAGGTTCTTATCACAACAACCTGTGAGGTACACATAATTATTACCATTTTAAGGCTAAGTGGAGGCTCCTGTTAACCCAAGGTTAAAGAGGTAGAAAGAGGTGAACCTAGGATTTGCAGCCAGGCCTTTAGCCCCAGAGTCTGTGTTATTCCACAATGTTATTCTGCCCTCCAGAGTATCGTTATCATTGATGGGCAATGCAGACATGGGATAACCAATTGCAGTGTGTCTGCTCCTCTAGGCAAACAGCAACTCTAACATTTTGTGATTTAGTGATAAAATATTTTGGGGGTAAGCAATTAGCAAATTAGTAAAAAATAATGATCTTTGTAATGGAAAGAAGTATATATCTTGGTTATTTTTATAAACAGGTCTCTCAATTATGAATAACTAATACATAACCTAATGTCGGTGAATCTTAATATATTAAATGTATTGATTTAGGAACATAATGCTATAAAACTATCTCAAAACTTCTTCACAGAATGACCAAATAGTTAAAACACTCTTTAAAACAGGTTTTTTGGGGTCACAATTAGACCCAGACAATACAATGTCATTTACTTTAGCATCTGAAGAAATTTAGATTAATTTTGAAGAGGTTAAAAAACAAGTCTCATCAGCTGAAGTTATTTTCACTTCTTACTCAAAATCTATAGGTGGTGCCATGCGATTCTTGTCTGGTTTATAACTTAACTGTTACTCTTAGCTCTGGGTATTTAGTCTAAGATTACCAGAGAGGAAAAAAGCAGGAAAACAGGTAGACTAGCCAACTTATCAAAAAAAGCTCTGCAAAATCCCAGTGATGATGTATATAATACATACTCACTTGAATGTATGCTATAGACCGACTGCATACCTCTCGAATTTGTATGTTGAAACCTAATCCCAAATGTGATATTAGGAAGTGGGAGTTCTGGGAAGTAATTAAATCGTGAGGATAGAGCTCTCGTGAGTGGCACTGTGTGCCCTTATAAAAGAAACCCCACAAAGAGCCCTCACACCTTCCGTCACGTGAGATAAGGAGAAGATCTGGCCATCTTCGATGAACCAGGAAGTGGGCCCTCAGCAAACATAGAGTTTGCCTGAGTCCTGAGCTTGGACCACCCACCCTCCAGGGTGGGAGAAATAAATCTATACTGTTTATAAGCCACCCAAGTCTATTTTTATAGCAGCCAGAACAGACTAAGACAATGTATATATACATATATGTACACATGCATATGTTATGTAAGCAAATGAAGAAACTATAATACCAAAACTTGCTATACAGAGATGCCAAAGAAATGGTAACTAGCTGTAAAAAATTGTCATAAAAATATTACACATTGCACATTAAAAAAGATTACATGGGTGAAAGATAAATACCATACGATCTCACCTATAAGTGGAACCTAATTAACAAAACAAACAAATGAGCAAAATAGAACGAGAGACTTGAAAATAAAGAACAAACTGATAGTGAACAGAGGGGAAGGGGGAGGGGGACAGTGGGGGAAAGAAGAGGAAGGGGCAAGAAACACGAATAGAGGACTCATGGGCATGGACAATGGCGGGGTTTGACTGTGGGTATGGGGGGTCAGGGTAGGGGTGAGCAATGGGGGAAAAGGTGGGACAACTGTAACTGAACAACAATAAATTTAAAAAAGGATTACACAAGGCACCTACCTTATACCTGTTTGTTATTGTACAACAAAAGTTTAATGATGTCTTTAAACCACCAAAATGTTAAGAGTAAATAAATACATAAACCTATTTTTAAAAATACAAAGTAAGTGGATTTTTTTCCTTAGCAATCAGGGAAAAACATAGTATAGTAGATGTAGTATGTGCCCAATACTCACCCAGAGCCATACTATAAAGAATATTTTTTAAAAGAATAAGATGGTATACAGTCACAGCAATAACTAGTAATGACATGGGAAGAAAATTCAAGTTGAAAGACAAAGGAAATATTTTTAGTGGAAAGATATTTTATTCTTATAGAAAAAAACAGAAATCCCTTAAAGACACATTGAAAAGTCATTATGGATACATAGTCACTACCTATTTAGGAGAAATATAGGGGGAGAGATCTGTGCCTTTTTTTTCAGTTATGAAAATTCATAAGCCAGATGGCATTCGATAAATGTAAAGAGCTAAAAAAATTTAGTTTTATAGAAAAACATCAACTAGCATAGGGAAATTAGCAATTAAGCAATCATTATACAACATATATCAATATTACTAACTGGTGAGCATATACACAAAATTTCTAACATGAACTCTGTTAGAAACAAATATTTTTGAAGCACTGTTATTTTCCTATGAAAGATTTATCATTACTTCATTATAGCTGCCCTTAGGTATCATACCACCCTACTGGATCTTCTGATAAACAATAGTGATTCCTCAGTAATTGATCTGTGGCACAATGTCATTTGTTTTTTCTATTCAAAATACCAGTATTTAAAATTTATAAACTTTTTCAGTACATGAAATTCGGTTTGGTCCTCTTGAACAAAAGAATGTTTGTTCAGTTATTAAATCTCTCTTTACTTGCCAAAAATATGCTTTTCAAGCATAGTTTCATATTAAATCCAAATCAGAGCTATGGATATACAGGGTCTCGCAACTAATAACATCCCTTTTTATTATATACAAATCTTTTATTACATAAAAATATTTGATTACAAAATCATAAGCATGTAATACTGTAACATAACACTCACACTCAAGTACATCATATGACATTTTAGGTGTAATGTTCAAATTGCTGTACATCTCGTGCAAGACATTCACATACCCTACCAACCACACTCAGTGGTGCTACTTCTGCCGGACCCTGTATATGCAAGTAAGTGAAGGGCAAATACTGCAAGAACAAACACTTGCACCAATTACACCATTTTATCATTTATGTTCTTAAAGCTAATGAAATGTATCTTTCCACTGCAGTGACTGGACATATTGCCAGAAGAAAGTGTTTGCAAAGCCAGACTTTCTAAAGAGTTTTTTGAAATTTAAATATAACTGTGAAATGCTCGTTATTTTTATTTACTATTAAATAGGGTCTACGATTGAGACAGACCATATTTTCCTGCTCTCCAAATGCAAAAGGTCACCCTAAATCAAAATTTCTGACCTGACTGAAAGAATTACTTCCTACTTCTCAGAATCCTTCCTATCACTAGGGAAGGGAGAAGACGACTCACTGTGAAGCAGATCCAACAGTGGCAAGGACAAGAAGATCCCCACCAGCCAAAGTACTAGTCGGAAATCTGTTACTCCAGAGTTACCTCTGGAAGAAATTCATCAGGTGGAAAACAGAAAAAAAAAAAGTGATGAAAAATGTTAGATATCCAAGAATTTTAACTTAAGTTGATTTCTCATCCAAAGGGGATACAAAAATTTACCTTTAAACCTTTAAACCTTGGATTCCACCAAAAACATTGATTATACACAATTTTTGGAGTCAAATACATGAGAACATGTACCAGATTCTTTTTTCTTTCTTCCTCCTCCTACTCGCTACGCTAGATAAGAGAAAGGGAAAGAGAGAGATTTTTTTTTGTTGATGTTTATGAGGTTACGGAAACACCCTAAGGCCTGGACCTTTGTCCACGAACTAATGGCTAAAATGCAAAATGATGGGTAAGAGTTTACAAATACCAACAACCTATGAAATTAAATAAAAGCACATCTGGGAATAGGAAAAAATAGTTTAAAACTTCGGGGCTCATGGGGTCAAGGAAAAATAAAAGGCATGGTCTACAACACCAACTACTTGAGTACTGCAAAGGTTAAAATAAAAATCATCCCTTTCCTTGTTTTTTTGTTGTTGTTCTTTCACTGAGACGAAAAACCTTGTGGAACCCCTGACTGTCAACCACTGGTACCCTACAGCTAGCCATGGTAACAGCTGCATGGCTCTGTTGTAATAAACTGGAACAATTTTAATAGCTTTTATTGTTCTGCAGTGGTGTCTGAGCATAGCCACTCTCCCCTCCTAGGACTTCAGGGCCCCGCAAGGGCAGCAATGAGAGAAGATCTCATTTACCTAAAAGCACTTATAAATTTTTAATTTGCTTTAACAAGTAAATTAACAAGTCCCTCATTCAGGCAAGTTTTATGGCTTCTTGCCACTTGGGGAAGGCCATAAAAGTTTTATAGATAATCCAGAGCTACTGAGACTGCTCATAATAAATTGTCTGTTTCCTGTTATTTTATCAAACCACTGGGCTTCTAATGACTTAAAGTCACAGTTCTCTTATATTCAGGCTTTTTATGAGGCCATATTTATAAACTCCAAAGAATACCTTAAATTACACAGGGCCCTTGCTAATCATTACAAAGATTTTTTTTTTTTCAAAGTGGGAGCTTACCTTAGCTCATGCCCTGCTAATAAATGCTGCAACATGTTTTGGAGACAGCATGCTGATTCTACTATTATATAAGATGCTGCGTTTGCCAGAGATTCCATTAGTAAATACCTTAAGGTAGCTGCAACTTGATCTGCTCAGTACAGACTCACCAATATTTTCGCCCACTGGAGTGTGGTGCTTTCTAGACTGTTGCACTTTATCCCAGAAGGGAGCAGCTTGGTGACTATACGCAGTGCGCAGTGGTGAGAGAAGCTGAGCCTCAAATGCGTGGACCAGAGCTTGATCCTGAATTTACATTAAATTTAGCTCCCAGTTACCAGGAAGCTATTGGGTTGTCCAAAAAGTCCATTTAGTTTCTTCCCATAAAATAAAAGACACATTTTTTATTTTCACCAATAACTTTATTGATTTGGATCAATATAGCAGCTACCTCCTGCTACTGGTTTCTAGAGGATAGAGGTCAGTGGTGCTGCTAAACATCTTCCAATGCATAAGAGAGCCCAACAGCAAAATATTATTTGGCCAAAATGTCAATAGTACCAAGAAACTTCGCAAACCACTTTTGACATGTTCCATCAGTCACAGCACCATCTCCATACACTGCACTAATCTATTTTGTGTTTCAGTTGAGTTTTTACCTTTCTTGAAATAATAAAGTACAGTTCACTAAAAGTATTGAATACTTTCTTCCATCTTTGATATTAAAATGGCTACACAAAACTTCACCAATTTTGATGAGTTTTTTTTTAAACTGCATGCTGATATGACAGTTGTCAATACAATCTAACAAAACTGTTTCAAATGAAGTTAAAAACAACTACGCATTACTAGAGCCATTATACAGAAAAAACTAAAATTTTTTGGCCAACGCAATATTTAGACCTAAATGAACCAGAAGATAGGGTGGTACGAAGGAACAGGAACAAAGGCACATCTCAATCAAATTTTCCTCTCACTATCAAGTGACTATTATCAGCCGAGAATAGGGCTGGTACTGTATTGAACAGAAAGAGGAGTAAATATTCAAACTGATTCTAAGCTATAACGCCTTTATTAATTGCACAGATATACTCAGTACTGGAAGTCAATGATGAAGCAAGGAGAATAAATAATTCTCTCAAACTCAATCTCTGATCACGTGAAGTTAGTGAAAGTCCTAAGTGGCCCAGCCTGCTTTGCGATGACCTTTCTATTTCATACACATACACATACGAAAGTACAAAATAAAGACAAAAAGGCATGCATGTGCTTTTTCCATGTAGTCTATCTATAGAATTTCAGGACAAAGTCACCCACTACCCAGGACAGAATGATCTAGGTAAGGCCTTTAAACAAAATGATTTAAAAGACCAACAGATCACATCGAAGTTCATGCAGACACAACATGCACTGCGGGATGCACACCGAGTTATCATTTCATTCATATTAATTTCCCCTCAGAAAATAACACCTCATAGATTAGTATCAACCAGTGTAATCTCACATGAAGGTCCATCATTTAAAAAACGATTGTTCTTGTGCAACTTCATATTTCTGATTCTTATTTTACTTATAGTACTTTGTTCAATGATGCAGAGTAAGAACCTCTTGGCCAACGTGTCAGAGCCCTATCACTTAGAATGCATTCGTAATAAGTTTTTTAAATTTCATTCCTCTCTGGGGGAAAAATAAAATAAGCCAGAAGACATAAGAAAGAGAATGCATGATAGTAAAGCTTAGTGTCAATGCTGTCACAGATCTCATTCCAAGGATGATGGAATGAGACACCATCATGTTGACACCAGTTAATCTGCCTTTAGAAATACTTCATTTCTACCCTAAATTCAATGTTATATCCTAACTCCTCTGAAACACTCTTAGAAGAAAAAGATATGATAATTTCAAATTTGTACATGAATTTCAAAATTATCTTCCATCTGGTTTTCTTTGGTTGGTCTCAGTCAACACTATTCCCTCTAGAAAATCTGAAGTAATAACGGTGAAAATAAAACTTGTAAGAGTGTAGTTCTTTACAAAGAATTTTCATGTATATGATTTCATTCAATTTTCACAATCCCAAGAACCAGTACAATTATTTCCATTTTGCAGATGTGAAACTTTGTTCAAAGAGGCTGACTAGTCATCTCAGTTCACACAGATACAGAGAAGTAGGCCAGCTCTAGAACCCAGAGTTGTGGAGATACCAGTGAAGGAAGTGATATAGCAAGATCTTCAGTAAATACATCAGGGTATATATGTGTATAACAGAATGTTTTGCTAGAATGATGGCAGCTTTCTTGCTGCCATCAGAACTGTATGCTAAATAAATATCTAGAACATGTGGATTAGATGGCTTTGCTCAATTCCATAATCAACATAGCCACTTTATTCCTTGGAACCTGCAAACCATTGACTTCAACTGAAACTAGGCAAGGTGCTTTTTCTTTTAAGAGCTGAACACAGAGTTTAGAGCATATGGAAGTGCTTAATAAACTTTTATTGAGTAAAAAGCCAATATAAAAACTATGAGTATATAAGGGTATGATTATTTTAGCCTGTCTCTACAGCAGCTTATAAACTATAGTACAGCCAAGACTGTATGTCTTTTTTTTTCCACCATTGCATCTCCACTACCTAGCACTGTATCTGGCATATAGTAGGTATTCAGTAAATGTTTGTTAAATGAATGCATACAAGGTGGGGCAAAAGTAGGTTTACAGTTGTTTGCATGGAAAAATAATATAATAAATAAATAATACAAGAATAAACTTTGTGATTTCTGTACTAACATCTGTAAATCTATTTTTGCCCCATTCTGTGTATTTGTGAATGACAGAACTAGCTTAATGCCCATTAACACTTCTAAAAATATCTCCAAATAAGAAGTGTTGCATCTTCTCATAATAAGCATTTTAAAGCATTATTGCTGGATATGAAGAAAAGCATTATTAGGTAGGGTCCAAGAAGTACACATGGTTTATAAGACTTTCATATGCATATGAGTATGCACATGTCTACAGAGAAAGCCTTGACCACATAAACCATAAACACACACACACACACACACACACACACACACACACACCCTCTTAATCTGTGATCAAATCCTCTCAGATTTACTGATGACCACCTTTCATTAATAAAAATCATTAAAAAAAATATTTGCCCGGCCTTCTGATTATCTGTAACAGGCAGCTTGCCAAATGTTTCCACAGGAGTAAATGAGATCATTCCTTAGTTGTACCTAAGTCCTTTAGAATTCAGGAGTTTCTCAGTTCACATTTCAGGTTAATCTTTTCCTTTTTTAAAGAACAGAACATCCTCTTTGCAGATCTCCCTGAGGGCCAGGTATTTGCAACATCAAACAGAACACACAAACCACTGCACCCACTTCCAAAAGCCAATTATACTGTCAACTGCCTTCCTAACTGTAACCAAGGGAGAAGGCTTACAAATTCCTAAGCATTTTTTCCCCCCTGGCTGCTGGAAAGTAGCCACAATTTCTCCAGGCTACCACTGCATTTTGTTTCACTAAAGAACTCCTAATAAGACGGGCAACATTCCAAGAAGCAAAAAGCAACTTGAACTCACTAACTATAAATCTCAACCCCCCTTTTATTTCTTACTCTCTCAAACTTTCAATTGTTGACAGGCTTTGAAGATGGGGAACTGTCATGCATGGCTACCAATCAGTCTTTTCCATAATTCTTAATGAATCATAATAAAATACAGATCCACAAAACACTAAGTTAAGAACAGGGCAAGAGTTGGGGCAGCACCTTACCTTACATACTCTGTGCGTACATACTCCATGAGTTATGTTTTACTATTCATGCTGAGATGCCTAGGAAAGGCTAGGGTAAAAAAAGAGAGGAAAGCAGTCCCACATAGGTTTCTACAATAATTTTCAAAGCAACTAAGTATGTTCTGTGTGCTTCCTTTGCTTCTTCAGAATCAATCCAAAGTAACAAAAGCCCAGGGGTAATCTGCAGCTGCCAGACTGTACCAGCAGGGATTCACCTCCTTAAGTGTTAACAAAGTTCATGAAAATATATTCCAAAAGGCCCCCAAGTAGGACAAGGCTTGCAAAACATTCAAGAATATACAAAGCAAGCACTCATGGCACATACACACACACAAATACAAACATAAATATAAATCCCCCTAGGTGAAACATTAAACCATTTATCTCCTCTAGATGTACACATATTCCATTTTCCTTTCTGTAAGTTGTTCACAGCTGGTTACTACGGGGAAAATAGAAATGTTCTCAAAGAGCTGAATGTCAAGAAATGGAAAGGACTGAAGGACAGTGAAATGGGAGAGCATAGAGAGAGGCAATACATGCTGTACCAACAGCTGCACATCTGCGTGCCCAAAGTGAGTCAAATCACAAAATTCTGTGATTTCCTTCACCTGGCCACAAATTACCTCTTCCAGGATGGCTTGCCTGTCTTGGCATAGCTGTAAAGGCTTCAACACACAGAGAACAGTAATGACTTATAGACACTAAGTCAGTTCTGGGTGAAGTCCTCAAAGGCTGTTGAGTTTCAATAGTTGGCAGAAGTTCTATGTCTGTGCACTGATATACTCTATGAACAGCTCACATGTTCTCTGCCACCAGTGTGTTAGCAAGGGTCACTTTTTTCAATACAGAATCTCCTGGCCTTAAGCCTAGGCAGTCTTGCAGCTGAAAAGGGATGACTCACTCTGTGTGAAATGCATTAGATATAGCTCACCTGTACATGTCCTTTGTGTCTCCTCATAATCTCCTTTCTATCTATTTTGAGCTACTCTTTCAACTTATACATTGATAAGAAATGCACCCACTGTGGATAATTTCTTGCTCTAGAGCAGGTTGTTCTCTCAGGCAAAGCCTGTCCATAAAAGTTAAGAAAGTAAGACAACTGAATCATTCATCTTGTTTAAAAAAGAAAAATCCATCTGAAAACGCTGCCTAGATACATGGGTATTACTGAACCAAGCACAGATTACCATCCACAATTTTTGACTTTTGATTTTTATTTAGAAATTCATTTGTATAGTCTTGCTGAATGGAGGCAGCAGACCTAAAGAGATGCAGCTGAAGTTCTATCAAGTTGGAAGGTTATGTCAGCTGCCAAGGCTGGAAATGGAGCCCTGCACAGCAAGAAAATGGTGAGAGATTGGTTACAGCCATAAGTAATCGATCTGTCTGAAAATACAAGTTAGGAATCATGGGATTAATGCTAGTGCTCCAGCTGGGCTGCATTGCTCATTTCCCTCTAGCTCTCTGACAACAAAGACATGCCTCTTTCTCCAGGGACAAAAAAATTTTTATTAAAATCTTTATACAACTTAGCAGCAAACACTCTGCAAGCATCCTAGAGACTTGGGGAGGAGGGGAAGTGCAGCCATCACAAGGAAACCAACCCACAATTTTCATTTGATCTTGTCTTCATTTCAAAGCAGTCACCAGCCTGCTTCTTGTAGCCAAATGTACTTGCCCCTCAGCTCAGGAGACACAGAGAGGGAGCCCCGCTAGTGGAGAGAAGTGGATGAGTAAAGCAGTGGATAGCTTGCAGGGAAAAATAAAGTGGGAAGACATCCAAAACTGCAGCTGTGCTGGCCCATTAAAAAGCTGAAACTCATTCTGCTGTTCGACCTCATGCTTATCACCACATAACTATTCATCAAAGAAATTTCAGTGCAATTAATTAAATTATTCCCATGTCTGTGCCACAGAGTCGTTATTCCAATATCAGCTTTCACTCATACTCTCTTAAGCTCGTGTCTGCATGCCAAGTCACTACTCTGGGGTTGTCCAGCCTCAATAAAGCTGTGCTCCTCTCCACTCACACAGGCTATCATTTCTCTTTTTTATTGCCATTTATTTTCCACTAGGATTTTGCTGCCAGTATATTGGCAGGACTTCCAGTATATGGATGTAATGAAATCTACCGCAGACACTTAACACGGGGTCAGGATGGAGCTCAGCTCATGTGAAGCTGTAATATAATAAACAAATGCTTTCAGAAGGAGGATTTTATCAGCTCAAAAATAGAACTTGGTATCCTCTGGTACCAAGTGCAAAAAAAGTTGGGGTCATTTGAAAATTCTTATGATAATTAAGTTTATGGCTCATATATGCCTAACATAGGAAATGTGAGCTATTTTCAGCTGTCAGAGCTGGTTTATTAAAAAGAGAATAAAAATGTACTGCTGAAATTATGGTTTGTATACCACCATCTCCCTACTCACAGACCTGTAAGGCAACACTCATATGATTTAGGGGATTTAACTGTTGCCTGTGGAACTTTTCTCTGCTAAAGATACAGCAAAATATAAATAGGATTAAAAGAATAATCCCCTCTAGTTGATAACTAGCAGGTGAATATTTAAAGCTGTTCCCTTTCCCTTGTGCATCACCATAGCATATTCCAGGACTGGGACAAAATACACACATATAGATCTTTGCAATAAATGTATTCTAAAAAACAATAGAAGCCTTCATATAAATTCAATATTGAAAAGAAGCAGATAGCACTTCCAGATTTTTAATGCTGATGCTGACTCTGAAGTGCTAAGTCCATGCACCAATGATCACTAAGGACCCACAGCCACCATCATGGCAGGCTTGAAGACCATTTATTGATTCCTCACCTAACTGCCAAGAATCCTAGGGGTAAGAAAGCCAAAAAGGACAACATAAAGGCAAAAGTTCTAATATCTGAGCTTCCTTAAAAACCTCAACAATTTAAAGCTGTTTTGGTGGACCTGCAAGCCCCAAGACTAGATTCTATCATTCTAAACATCAGATGCTTGATAGTAACTTCTATATGAACTATTTAAAAATTTCTTGTTTATTAGTACCTGAAGTGTATGTTTAAATTGAGTCATGAGGCAATGAAATGATAAGCTGAGAATAATCAAAACAGGCTAATTTTTTTCTAAATTTGCAAAAAAAACCCTATAAACCCCAAATCTAAGAGGATGAAAGAAACCTAAACACAAGAAACAAAGAAAACAACAGCAATGCAGATCACAATCAAATTGCTCATAACTAGTAATAGGGAAATTCTTAAAAGCACCCAGAGGAAAAAAGATACATTATGTACAGAGGAAAAAGATAAAGATAGTAGCGGATTTTCACCTAAAAAAACAATGCAATTGAGAAGACAGTGGAACATTTTAAATTACTGAGAGAATAAAACTATACACAATTAAAATATCTTTCAAAAGCAAAAGTAAAATGAAGACATTTTCAGAACTATACAATGTGATAGAACAAATCACCAGCAGACTTATACTCTAATGTTAAAGGATGTCCTACATGCAGAAGGCAAGTGACAACAGACAGAAATACAATCTGTACAGAAGAATTAAGAGCAACACAAATTGTAGCAACACAGCTAGAGTAAAAAAAAAAATTATTTAAAAGGTAATTAACTAATTAAAAATCAATAATAATGTAGCATGCAGTTTATAACATACATTGAAGTAAAAATGTATGTAAACAACAAAAGCACAAAGAGAAGGCAGAAATGAAAGTATATTATCGTAAGGTTCTTATGTTATATATGAATTGATGTAGTATCACTTGAAGGTAAACTGTGATAAGTTAAAGATATTCTATAAACCCTAAAGCAACAACTAAAATAACAGCTATAGCCATTAGGTCCAAAAAGGAGATAAAATGGAATGATAAAAACTATTCCACTGTGCCCTGGCTAGTGTGGCTCAGTGGATTGAGGGTTGGCCTGCGAACCAAAGGGTTGCCAGTTCAATTCCCAGTCAGGGCACATGGCTGGGTTGTGGGCCAGGTCCCCAGTAGGGGGCACGTGAGATGCAATCACACATTGTGTTTCCTTCTCTTTATCCCTCCCCTTCCCTCTCTCTAAAAATAAATAAATGAATAAATAAATAAACTATTCCATTAATTTAAAAAAGCAGGGGAAAATGAAGAGATAAAAACACAGAAAAAATATAGAGACTAAAATACTTAAAACTAACCATAGAAACTATCATACAGACTGTAAACGGTCTAAATAACCACAATTAAAAAGATAAAGATTGTTAGGTTCAATTAAATGACTTAAATATATGCTAAGAGAAAACACATTCTAAATGTAAAGACAAAAATAGGTTAAAAGCAAAATGGTAAAAAAAGACACACTATGCTAATACTAGCAAAAAATGAACAGCAGTAGCTATATTAATATAAGACAAAGTACATTTCAAAGAAAAGAATATTTTATAATAATAGTCAATTCATCAAGAGGCCATAACAATCTTACATGTTTATGCAACTAGTAACAAAGCTTCAAAGTCAATGAAGCAAACACAGATGGAACTCACAGAAGAAATAGACAATTACACAAATATAGTCAGAGATTTCAATGTCCCTTACTTCATAGTTGACAGAACAAATAAACAGATCATCAGAAAGGCTACAGAAGATTTGAAGAACAAGGTCAACAATAACTGACCTATATAGAACACTCCAAAAAAGCAGAATACTTATATTATCCAAATACACATAGAATATTTTACTAAGACAGACCACATTCTGGGCCATAAAACAAGCTTTGATAAATATAAAAGTATGCAAGTGATACAAAGTATATTATTCTCTGACAACAGTGGTATTATAGGGGAAATTAAAAAGTATTTTGAGTTAAATGGATTTTAAAATAAAGCATTATCAAAACTTGTAAAATAAACCTAAAATAGTACTGAAGGGGAAATTTATAGCACCATCTTTCTTTGAAAAGAAAGGTTTCAGATCAATGCCTTCAGTTTCTACCATAAGAAACTAGAAAAATAAATTTAAAAATTAAGTAGAATAAAGGAAATGTGACCAGAAATCTATGAAAGAGAAAACTTAAAGACAATAAAGAATATCCGTAAAACCAAAACCCGGTTTATTGAGAAATATCAATGAAATTGATAAAATTCTAGCCAGACTAATCAGTGAGAGGAAAAGGAAATATGAATTACTAATATCAAAAATTACAAAGGTCACATCAGAGCAGATCTTAGAAATACTAAACAAATATGTAAAATATATAAAGGAAATATAAACAATTTTACGACAATAAATTTGAAATGGACAAATCCTTTGAAAGACACAAACTACTAATGATCGCCCCAAACAAAGAGAAAGCCTGAATAGTGCTTTATTTATTTTAAAAAATGAATTTGTGGTCAAAAACGTTTCCACAAAAAAAAATTATAGGCCCAGACAGCTTCACTGATAGACCCTACTAAACATTTAAGGAAGAAATACCAATACTACACTCTTTCAGAAAACTGGCTTTCTATCATGCCAGAATTACCTTGACAGCAAAACAAAAGTAACTAGAAGAAAATAAAACTACATAATAATAAAAATCATATGCAACACTATAAAAACAATCATGATGGAATGGTGATTATCCCAGGATAAAAGGTTGGTTTAACATTTGAAAATCAATGAGTAAAATTTACCATATTGACGAATTAAAAAAGAAAAAAATCATGATTATTTTAATAGTTTCATACATAGCATTTGACAAAAGTCTAGTATCCATTGCTAAAAAGATACCTCAGCCAACAAGAAATACTGTAGAAAGGAGCTTTCTTAACTTGATAACAGCATCTATGGAAAACCTATGGCTAAACTCCTAAATAATGCTGAAAAGCTAAATGCTTTTTCACTAAGATCAGTAAAATGATAAGGATAGCCATTCTTACCACTTCTATTCCACACCGTACTAGAGATTTTATATAATTGTTTTTCAAATTTATTTATTTATTTTAGAGAGAGACAGACGCTGATTTGTTGTTCCACTTATTCATGCATTCATTGGTTGATTCTGTATATGCCCTGACAAGACATCGAAACCAAGACCTTGGTGTATGGGGATGATGTTCTAACCAACAGTGCTACCTGTCCAGGGCTCTATACTAGAGATTTTAGACAGTGAAATAAGATAAGAAAAAGAAATTATAGGCATCCAGTTAATCAGAAAGAATTAAAACTATCTGTATTCACAGATGACTTGGTGGATCACATACTTAATACAAATAATCCACAAAATAGCCACTAGAACCTACAGGTGAGTTTATCAAGGTTACAGGATATATAATAAACATATAAAAATCATTTTTATGTGTATATACTAGCAAGAAACCATTAGAAGTTAAAATTAATAAAACGATAAATTACCATTTATAACAGCATCAAAAATACATAGGAATGAAGCTGACAAAAGATGAGTCTATACACTGAAAACTATAAATCATTTCTGAAAGTAAAGAAAACATAAACAAATAAATATATTATGTCATGGGTCTAAATACTCAATATTGTTAAGATGTCAATTTTTCCCAAATTGAACTACACATTCAAAACAACCTAAATCAACATCACAATGGACTTTTTGAAAAAAAAAAACCAAAAATTCTAAAATTGATATAAAAGCTCAACGAGCCAAGAACAGCCAAACAATTTTGAAAAAGAAAAAATTTGGAAGGTTAATATTATCTGATTTCAAGATATTAACAGCTGTCATAATCATGGCATATGGTACTGGTATGAAGACAGACCAGGTTTAGGAAACTCTTTTTCAAAGAAGGGTCAGATAGTAAATATTTTAGGTTTTGGAGGCCATATATGGTCTCTATTACATTTTCTCCTTTTCTTCTTCTCTTTTATTTTTTCCCCCACACTTTCAGAAATGTAAAACCATATTTAACTCACAGGTTATAGAAAAGTAGGCTGCTAGCTGTACTTGGCCCGCTGGCCTGAGTTTGACCACCCTAAAAGAGAAAAATTGATCACAGGAACATCGCTGAGACTCCAATATTAGACACACACATTTATGGAAAACAGACTTTGACAAAGATGAAAATGTAAATCAGTGGAGAAAGGACAGTCTTTCCAACAAATGGTGCTGGAACAATTCACTATATATATGTGCAAAAAAGAAAATGAATTCAGTAATTTCCATAATATACAAAAATTAATTCAAAATGGATGAGATACCTTAATGTAAAACCTGAAAACATAAAAAAAAACCTTGAAGGCTTGGATTACAAATGATTTCTTATATATAACACCAAAAGAATAATCCGCTAAAATCAGTAAGTTAAAATTCATCAAAATTTAAAACTATGCTCTTATAAGACATTGTTAAGAAAATAAGACTTCCAGCCAAGATGCAGGCATAGGTAGATATGTTTTGCTTCCTCACACAACCCAAAGAAGGACAACCAATTTAAAAAAAAAAAAAAAACACAACCAGAATTGCCAGAAAATCAAACTGTACAGATGTTCAGTAACCAAGGAGTTAAAGAAGAAACATTTTATCCAAACTGGTAGAAGGGGTGGAGATAGGCAGTTGGGGCAGAGAGGACATGAGGCAAAGCAGTGATTGGTGGACCAGATGGTCCAACATTCACATGCAGATAAACGGGGAGCAACAAAACTGGGGGGAAGGCAGACCCCACCACCCAGGGTTCCAGTACAGGGATATAAAGCCTCAAAACCTCTAGCTATAAAAACCTGTGGTGTTCCCGACGGTGGGATAAACCCCTAGTCTCACAGGCGAGTCCGTTGGAGGGACCCATGGGGTCCTAGAACATACACAAACCCACCCACACAGGAATCAGCACCAGAAGGGACCAATTTACTTGTGGGTAGTGGGGGAAGTGACTGAAAGCAGGGCAAGAGCCAAGCAAGCAGCACTGTTCCCTCTCTGACCCCTCCCCCACATATAGCACCACAACGCAGTGAAGGGGGTTGTCCTTCCGTGGTGAACACCTAATGCTCTTCCCCTTACAACATAACAGGTGCCTCAAGACAAAGAAACATGGTCCACATGGAAGAACAGATCAAAGCTCCAGAAAAAGAACTAAGCAATGAGGAGATAGACAACCTATCAGATGCAGAGTTCAACACTGGTAATCAGGATACTCAGAGAAATGATTGACTACCGACCCAAAATAAACGAGTGAAAGCTATACAAAGTGAAATAAAGAAAAATATACAGGGAACCAACAGTGAAGGAAAGGAAACCAGGACTCAAATCAACGACATGGAATAGAAGGAAGAAATAAACATTCAACCAGAACAGAATGAAGAAACAAGAATTCAAAAAAATTAGGAGAGGCTTAAGAACCTCTGGGACAACTTTAAATGTTCCAACAGCCATATCATAGGGGTGCCAGAAGGAGAAGTGGAAAAGCAAGAAATTGAAAACTTATGTGAAAAAATAATGAAGGAAAACTCCCCCAATCTGGTGAAGGATATAGACATCAAGTCCAGGAAGCTCAGAGAGTCCCCAAGAAGTTGGACCCAAGGAGGAACACACAGGACACATCATAATTAAATTACCCAAGGTTAAAGATAAGGAGAGAATCTTAAAAGCAGAGAGAAAAGGAGAGAGTTACCTACAAAGGAGTTCCCATAATACTACCAGTTGAGTTCTCAAAAGAAACCTTACAGGCAAGAAGGGGCTGGAAAGAAGTATTCGAAGTCATGAAAGGTAAGGACCTACATCCAAGATTACTCTATCCAACAAAGCTATCATTTAGAATTGAAGGAAGGGTAAAGTTCTTCCCAGATGAGACAAAGTTAAAGGAGTTCATCATCACCAAGCCCTTATTATATGAAATGTTAAAGGGACTTATCTAAGAAAAAGAAGAAGGCAAAACTATGGAGAATAAAATGACGACAAACTCACAACTATCAACAACTCAACCTAAAAAACAAAAACAGAAACACACTAAGCAAACAACTATACAGGAACAGAATCACAGAAATGGAGATCACAAGGAGGGTTATCAGCGGGGAGAATGGAGGGAAAGGTACAGGGAATAAGAGGCACAACTGGTAGGTACAAAATAGACAGGGGGAGGTTAAGAATAGTATAGGAAATGGAGAAGCCAAAGAACTTATGTGTACAACTCAGGGACATGAACTAAGGCGGGGGGAAGAATGCTGGTGGGAGGGAGGTGCATAAAGGGGAGGAAAAAAATGGAACTGTAATAGCATAATCAATAAAATATACTTAAGGGTGGGGAATGCTAGAGGGAGGAGAGTGCAGGGCAGATAGGGAATCAAGGGGGAAAAAATGGGACAAGTATAATAGTATAATCAATAAAATACTTAAAAGAAATAAAGTAAGAAGACAAGCCAGAGAAAATATTTGGCAATCATATGTGATAAAGGTATGAAGAACTCTCAATACTCAATAATTCAAAAAAGAATCCAACTTTTTTAAATGAGCAAGAGATCTGGACAGTTCCCAAAGATGGTACATTGATGACAAATAAACACATAAAAAGGTGCTTAACATCATGAGTTACTGGGGAAATGCAATTCAAAACCACAATTAGATACCACTACACAACTATCAGAATTACTAAAATGAAAAAGACTAGCCACATCAAGTATTAGAGATATATGGAAGCAATGGAACTCTCACACAATACTGATGGGCATGAATAATGTTATAACCACTTTGGCATTTTCTTAAAATATTTAACATATACCTATTACATTAGCCAGTCATTCCACTTGCTGATATTGACCCAAAATAATACATATTTTGCTTTTATCAAATATTCATAATAACAAAAGACAAAAATCAATCCAAGTAGCCACCAACAGGTGAATGTATCTACAAACTGGGGTACAGTCATAGAAAGAAATAATATAAGCAATAACAAAAATAAACTATTAATATACATCATGATGTAGATAAATCTTTAAAAATTTATGCTGAGTAAAATAAGCCAAACCCTCCCACCCACCCCCCAAAAAAACAAAACAAGACAGTGCATATTGAATGATTCCACTTTGATAAAATTCTAGAAAGCACATCCTACTCTATGGTAACAAAAAACAATTTGGTGATTGCCTAAGAACAGAAAAAAGGTCAAGGTGGGGAAGTAATGGAGGGAGGAATTAAGAGAAACTTTAGAGGATGGGAGATATGTTCATTATGCTGATACTGGTAATACAGTCTTATCGGTGTATGCCTATGTCAAAACTCATCATATTGTGTACTTTAAATATGAGAAATTCATTCTATGTCAATTATATCTCAATGAAGTTGTTAGCAACTAAAGTGAAATACAACGGTCTACAATTACACACTAGATCACTGTATATAAAGAAGTTAATTTGAATGTGTGTATATATGTTTTTTATATGTGTGTGTGTGTGTGTGTGTGTGTGTGTGTGTGTGTATATATATAAATGTATGTTTATGGGCAGTGATAACCTGAAAGCCATGGCCATATGAAATCACTCAGAAAGTATCAAGAAAATAAATTACCAAGCAAAGAGGGTCAGGAGTAGAATCATGGGGTAGAGGTGGAAGTGAGAATCAGCTTTAAAAGAACCAATAGTGAATGATTTCACAAACCAGACATTAATGATTTCACAAAGTTTGAGGGAGGAAGGTTAACAGTGTTGGAAGACTGAAAGGTCTACAATGTAAAGGAATATGTCTGCTTTGTTTACTAATGCATCCCTAGCATCAAGTTACATAATAGGCACTGTATAAGGTAAGAAATAATAACTAGATTTTATGACTTAGTAATTTACTGATAACATTGTATAGAAAATATTTTAATAGAAAAACAAAGTCAGTCAGTTAAGGGCTGAACAGGAGGCAAGGAGGTATTCTGTTAAAAGGAAGTTGAAGAAACACAGGACTAAAAGGACAGCTTTCTCATTTAAGTTTCCAAGGAGGATTAAAGTTTTTAGACCCCCTATATACTGTTCTTCAATTTCATGCACAGTTCAGACTGTTTGGAACAATTTTAGTCCCTTGGGAATTCCATCATTAAAACCAGAAGTACTAAAAGTCCAGCTGTATCTATAAATATTTTCAAAACATATGCAACAAGTAAAACCTCCTCTTTTCTCTACAAAGACATGTGGTCTTAGCCTGACTCCTGCTTTGAATTAGAAATGCTCTCCCATCCCTGACATTGAGTGATTTTTAAAAGTTTAAAGAGGAATTTCCTTATAAGAGAGATTATAATAAATCATCCATATACCATAAAATTTAATTTGGAATTTCCAGGTATTAGCAAGTCAACATTGTAGGCACGTAGTCACCACAAAATTGGAAAGCCATTTTATTTCCTCAGTTACATTCTTAGGATAATAAAATTATTTTTGGAATAGATATGGAGGTAGAAATTCACAATGTTAATAATACCTCCACCTTTCACACACACACACACACACACACACCCCAAATAAACATAACACCAGACGAATCAACATTTTAACAAACACACACACACATACATAACACCCTTCAAACGAAAATCCACCAAACTTTTTTTTTTCCTAAAAGTTAACTTTAACTGGCATTATCTTGATTTTTATTTCTTTACATTTACTATTCCATTAACAAAATACTGATTTCTATGTACTAAAGGGACTTCTACCTACAAACTTTAGCAAGCACATTTTGTTGCTAAAGTGGGTTAAACAAAACATCCTTAACACTGAATCTAACAGATGAATGAAAATAACTTCTCTATACCCAAAATTCTCCCAGTAAAACATATTTTTACTTGAGCTGTCTTAGCTAGTTAAGTAGAAGATCATTTTGCTTGAATTTCTAGTTAAGTAGAAGATAATTTTGCTTGAATTTCTAACCCTATTTAAAAAAATACAAAGCCTGTCTTCATATTTCAAGAGTTTTCATTTTTAATAATGTTTCCAGAACACTAAATTTATTTCATTATTGCACTACCTCTCAGAGCAAGGCAAAATAATGGCTAGCCTCCACCCTACCTTCACTCTCTATTTCTCATGGAATAGGTTGCTAGAGAAAAACCACAAACAGATAAATCCTCAAGCATTTACTACTTGACATAAATGTTTTGGATAATCGAACTGCCTGACCTGTGTCCAAAGCTGCTTCTCTCTCAATTATCTTTCAATACTTTGGATTCCAAAACCTTGCCTAGATTCTAATGATAAATTTAACACCTCCTTTATAATCCTCTGTAATTTTGAATATGGTAGATATGCTTAAAGACCCAATAAACACTTTGTCCTTCAAGTGTTCTATAACTGTTGGTGTTCAGAATCCCAATCTCATATCCTATAATCAGGAAGGTTCTAATACTACATTTAACCCTTTTGCTATGTTGAAAGCAAAAATCTCACCATTTACACATGATCAGTGATCTTGATCCCCATTTGGGTTTTAAGAGTGTGATGTTTTACCAACTGAGCTAGCCAGGTGTTCCCCACTTGGATTTTAAATGGTAATGTTTAACAACCAGCTCCCTAGGAAAAAAATGCATATATAAACATATATACATACATTTATTACAAATTTTACTGATATAAGGATATGAAGCAAATAATTTAATGAAGTATTTAATATTCTTTTTAGTAAGTTATTTCTTATTTTTTTATTGTAAATTCCAACCAAGCAACCAACTGATTTTCACAGAAGGTTTCTGCTGAAATATGTAGAACGCTAATATGTATAGTGAATCTACAGCTGCAATTGAAGATGAGTATAATTCTGATGTGAAACTTCATTGATATTTTCAACCCAGTAAAAGGAAAGTGGAACAACTAAGACATATATCAGAACTTCACTTGTTAATGACATGAATAACTTTGTTGACTGCGTACCAGTTTTAATATAGGAAGACTATTTTCTTATTTTTTGTACTATCCACAATGTAATAGATGCAGATATAACATACTTTTAATCTATATTAATAACATTTTCTTCTTCATTTTAAAAATTCTTGCCAATTGACAAAACATCTGGATCTGTACTGTTTACAACTTTGGTGGTGTAAATATTCCAATCACAGCTGACTTAAAGCTGTGAAAATGACGCCACTAAATGCAGACTTGGGAAGATATATTCAATAGCAGCACATCATTATGCAGCATTTCCTTCACAAAGTAACCTCTAGGTCATAGATTATAGTAAAATGTAGCAAAATAATTAGGAAATGATAAGTTCTGAATATTGATTACAACTAAGTATATTATATTAAAAGCGAAGACAAGTTACACAACCTAATTTTTTAAAAAGCTGTTTAAAAAGCTGACAACTGGTTTACAAAATTCCTGAAAATTTAACAATTGGTTCTAGTGAGTTTCTAAAAAGCCAGTTCCAGAAAATCAAAGCTCAATCCTTTTGTTACAAAAGTGAGGCTTTTGCTTCCCTATCACTGGGTAAATGGAATTTGAGCTTTTCCCATTGGTGCGTAAGGGGTGTATAAGGTTACGAACTCCATAAGTTCATTCACAACAAGGCTGTCCTTGACAGTTATGAATCTGTAAAAGTACTGGCACACAAAACATTTCTCTAGGCAAAGCTAACCCTGGAACTAGGTTTTCTACCAACTGAGTCAGCCAGGTGAGGGGCAAAAAGCAAAGAAATAGCCCTGGTTTTAACAGTTATTTTATTTTCTGATATAGATATATCCAAAGGTTCTCTTTAACTTCTACCCACAAAATGCAATGAAAACACAGGAACAGACCAGGGTTTACATAAAGGGATAAACAAGTTCTACCGCAGTAACAAAATCAAAATCCTTCAATCAAAGTCTTTTCAGTCTAAAATAAGATGCTTCTCTCTCTCTACTCCCTCTCTCACTTCCTTTCTTCTTTCCCTTTCCCTACTTCCTTTCCTCCTCCCCAACTTGTCCTTCCTTCCCGTCCTCCCTCCTTTCCTCCATCCTTCCTTTCCTCCCTTGCTCCCTCCTTTTCTTCTGGAAAGAGCTGGGGTAAGTTGATAGTGGGAGAGATTCAACCACTGTTATCTTTGCCCCTTTTTGACCGTATTGTAAAAGGTATTACTTACACAGCTAGGAAATGGTACTGAAAATGAAGGTATGTGGTATGTAGTGCATGGTAGGCACAAGAGAACACAGCTTTGAGGAACAAATTTTACTTCATTAGGCTGAAAAAGGAGTAAAGATCAGAATTCTACTCAAGTAAACAGGTGAACATTCACTGATTGCCTGCCTAACATGTGCCTGGTCCCGAGTAAGGGCCATGGGGAATGCAGTGATAAATGGGCCACGATCTCTGGCCACTTGCTTAAGTATAAAACATCAAAGAATGAGATGTTGGAAGATCCACTGTCAATCTCAGCATTAAATCTTCCAGAATTGTAATGACAACAGATGACTGCTTTTGGAATAAAGTAGTCTGAAGACTGGAAAATATATTCCAGACATCCAAGGGTCTGGAATATAATTTCGCAGGGAGGCCGGCACAGGAAGTAGTAGAGCAGAAAGGGAACAGCACACAGTCATCCACAGGAGGTAAAACAATCCTGGTGAAATAGTTCAACCTGATGACTTCCATTCCTGGTAAAGCACTGGCATTTGTGTATGTTTGTCACAGAAAGAAACAAAGGCAGAGTCTAAATGCCAACCTATTACCAACCCACATATATTATTTCTGATAATCGCCTAGTGGCTTTTATTATGAAACCACGATAGTAAAAGAAGGATGTCGATATGTCTCAGTTGTTATTCAGTTGAGCTCAACAAGCACCTATTTTGCTCCTACTATGTATAGAGAATGTGACTGGCTTTGTGTGATGACAAAGGTAAATGTGACAGGATCTCTGACCAATCAACATGAAGATGACAGGTACAGATGCACACATGGAATAATTATATTCAGCATCTGAACCATACACACAAGACAGGGGACTCTACATCTGTGTATGGGTTCTGCCAACTACTAGAATATAGGGCCTTGGACTGTTTTATGCTCTCTCTAAATTGGAAGTGACCATAAAAATCTTCTCATCGAATCATAAGTCAAAGTTCATATTCCCTTACAATATCCCTAACAAGGTCAGCAACAAGTGTCTCTAATATTCCAAGTAACCTAAGCCCTCCAAATAAAGTCCATCCCTTTTTGGAACAGCTCAAATTGTTACAGAGTTCTGCCTTATATTTTGGACTTACCTATATCTTCTACCCACTGCTTTTATTTGTGTCCACTGGGGCCCCTTAGAATAAACCCAGTCCCTCTTCTACATGGCAGTCATTTAAATAATTGAGGATAGTTGTTATCTATCCCTCCAGAATAAATATTTCTAGTTCTTTCAACCATTTCTAATAGAACATGACTTTGAGTTTCTTAAACCATCTAGATGACCCTCATGCACTCTAATATCAATACCTTCCTAGCTTTGCTCAAACAGGTTGCCATTAAACTATGTTTTTACAATCTGTATTTGTACTATTAAGATGCATTTTTAGCTCCAGACATGGGATTTCGCATCTATCTCTATTCAATATTTCAATGCACTAGATTTGAACTATTGTTCCAACCTAAGACCTTTGGGATCTTGTTGCTGTCTCCCAGTGCAAGTGATCTCTCTCTCCATCAGATTATCCACATATGTGATCCACAAACCAACACTGATCTCAGTCAAGTCACAAATAAAAATGTTGACAAACTGAATCAAATACATATAGCCTTCTTAGCCTTGTGTCAGGCAACCACAGGCTGTCTTTCACATTCACATAATTTTTCAACATGTTATAATGTTGCTTAACTGCACTACCATTACCTTCAGACTCCTTCATGTCCTGCATAATGACGTTTTGAAAGGCTTTGTAAAATTACTGAAGAAACTCTGGCACACTTTATCTAAGACATTTTTCTAAAGCAGGGGTCAGTAAACTATGTTTCCCACAGGCCAAATCACCCCACCATCTGTTTTTGTTTTATTGGAATACAGCCATGTCCATCCACTTGCATATTATCTGTGGAAGTTTTTGTGCTTCAGTGGCAGATGAATGTTGCAACTGAGACTGTATGACCCCAAAAGCTTAAAATATTTACCATGTAACTCTTCAGAGGTTACTTTTGCCAGTCCTTGTTCTGAAGGAAACAATCTCATATAGTACAATATTAACATTTTATGTGAACCCACACTGTTTCCCAGTGATGGCTATTTCTTTAACTCAGCCTGCAGAAAGCATACATTAATTAGTAATAGCTTCCAAAGTCTTTTCTGGGTCCACTTACTGGTCTATGGTTTCTAAAATTCACTTTCTTTCCCTTAAGAAAATCAGAAATATTCAGGTCTTTATTTGTACATTGAAGAGTGTGACTAGGAACTGTCTTTTGACAATAAACTATATGGCAAATATTGGTATACTTATATGTGTTGTTTACCTTTCCATATAATATGCATGGTTTACATATTCATAGAGTATACCCAATATTGGGAGCCTTTGGCTACAAGACATGTTGGGCTACCAATAGCAAGTCAGCAGAATAATTGGAAAAAGCTGAAAGGAAATATAATCAGGGCTAGAGGGGCCAACTCTGCAGTGGGACATCCTTCCCAAAAAGGTTACCATACAAAGTCTAAATCTCCAGTGAACTGAATTTAAGGGGACACTGAGTAATTCACTCTCCCAAGGATCTAAACTATTGTAGGAGGTATAAATACAGTCAGCAGTAGTCTCTGGGTTGTGTTCATACTCATTATCAATGGGACAGCAATCCTTTGATGTCTGGGGTGGGGGATACAATTGTTCTGGATAAATCCAGCTCTTAAGCATATGCTGAAGGTAAAATACCTATCTATTCTCTTGGCAGAGACACTGGCTGGCAAAGGTCAGGTGTGTCAGCATCCCAAGGCAGCCAAGGAAGGAATCTCAACTTCCTGGTGATCAGATACAAATAGTAACGATTTGAAGGACAACTCAGAGATATCTTTATAGCACACCAGAAGAGTACCAAGCTCATCCAGATTAGCTGAGCTCAAGATGGATTAATTCCAGATGCCACCAAATGAGTGTATTTCTAATACCTGCTGCCAGTATTAGTTCTAATTTGGGAATTAGCTGTGCCAGAATTCCCAAAACAGGTTGCATGCCGAAACAGTTAACTCCTCCAGTTTAGGACTGGTCATGGCCTTTGGGCTAGCTGCCTCCAGCACTAAGAAGTCCTGTCTACCGACCTTAATTTGCTATACAAAGGGTATCATTTTCTATTTGTACATGACAAGAGCTGAGAAGCACTGGAGTAAGCTAAACCTGCAGATGACAGGACTTTAGTATTGGCAGCTAGAAGGCCAGATCAGGTGAGGGATGATCCAGTGCAGAAAGGGTTTCAGAGTAAATGAGATAGCTAAAGCAAGGTGGAAATAAAAGGCAAGGACACTAATCTTAGACAGTATTTTCAAAGAGGAGGACACAGAGGCTCCCCAAATGAAAGGAATGGTACAAAATAAACAGAGGTAGGATGAGACAGAGAAATTATTTATACATGGCCAGTGTTTATAATAATGTATATAAGGCATTAGTGAGGAATATAACACCAAAGCAGTTACATGGGATCAGTGTTACCCAGAGAAAAAATTAACTTGTAAAGGGAAAGACACTCTATGTATAATGAAAGGAGAAGGGAGAACTTCTAGATATCCAAGAGTTTCTAATCAGGTGGGCAGAGATGCTGTAACAGTTTCTGTGGCCACTGACAGTAACTTCTTTCCAGGAAAGCAAGAAACTGCAAAAGCCAGCTAAATTGTCATCATTCCACATATTTTGTAAGGACCTATAATATATTCAGTTGACAAACAATTCTGCCAAGTAGCTCTTCTACACGTTGATCATGTCAACAAAATTAATTTGACATTTACAGCTATTTTGAGAATAAAATGCAATTGCTTAAATTATTCTGTGGAAGCAACATGAGACAGAATTATTCAGTTGACAAAATCTAATTAAGTGTAAATTATTTCAGGTCATATGAATTATAAAACCTTTCAGAGATAAGTATTTTAATTCAAAGTGGTTCAAAGTGCTATAGAATATTAATCGGTCCACAGCCTCTAGCAATACTTTCACATCTCTGTCTCCAATAATCCCACCTGTTCCCCAAATATCGGCCTATATGTTAGTCCTTGTTCAGTTTTCTTGAGCCTGTAGTTGTATAAGGGAGTAGGAAGGAAAGAAATAACTTTCTATATCAGAAACTTTACACAAGTTAATTCATTTTTTATTGATATAATTCACATACTATATTATTTATTTTTGACACGTAATATTATCCTCCAGTTGACAGATAAAGAAACTGAGGCTCAGAAGGATTAAGTAACTCTCCCGATAATACAGGGTAGGGCAAAGTAGGTTTACAGTCATTTACATGGAAAAAGAATATAATAATTAATACATAATAATACAAGATAAACTGTTTCATGTAGTTGCAACTGTAAACCTACTTTTGTTTCATCCTGCATGTATCTCATTTGTGGCAAAATGCTAGAGTATAAATGCAAAGCCAATAAAATCTTCAATTTTCCAGGTCTGCCTGTCCTTCTTGAGAACCTAGAAAACAAAAGCCCTGTAGTTAATTCTAGACATCAAATGCAGGTATTTAGAGAAGAGCCAAGGCAATGGGCAGGAACCTCTTTGCCACCAAAGATTATACATGACTTTAAAGGAGGAAGAATTCTGGGGAGCTCAAAGCATTGCAAAGGAAGAGAAAGTAAAGGGATGACCCAGAAGAAATTACATAACAGAAATGTGGGAGGAAAGAATGAAGAAAACTCCAGAGGTTCCCATAGTGTAGATACATGATCTTTGTCTGCTTATATCTAATTTACGAGAGAGCTTGAAATTTTAATGAGAATATTGGATTAAGGTTGAAATCACTTGTGATTAGTGCAACAATTATATATCAACTTACTTTTCTTAGAAATGGGTGTAATAATGATTGTCTTTCCCTCTCTAGGAGAGAAACAGGATCTTTTTGGAGAACGGTACCAAAAAACACCAAAAAACCAAAAAACAAAAAGCCCCTGAACTTTGCTTTATAAAGCAAATGGTAACAATACAGAAAAGCACATTGTAGAACAGTGTCCCATTGGAGGTCAACTGGTGATAGGGATGAAAATATCATTAATGGTGATGATTTGAACCCTTGAATAAATCACACAGTGTCTATGGGAGACAGAATTATTTCTACTGTTTTTTATAATCATTCTTATTGTAAATTACTGGCACTGCCTTTCTGGTGTATGAACATTACTGTCAGCTGGAGCTCTGGACTATGTAACATAGAACACTTGAACCAGGCCCAGCTACCAGGAAATGTAGACAGGGAGCATCACCTCTACCATGAAATGGCATTTTTCAGACAGCAGTTGTAAATGGCCTAAATATCAGATTCATGTATGTATACACATGAGATATCCAGGCACATTCTCCCACTTGAAACAATATGGTGAAACACAAGCTGTCCTAAAAGAAGAAGACAACTCAGGCTTCACACTAGGCCTGAAAAACTCTCTGGCTCACACTCTCATTTTTATTCTAGAAAAACAACACTGCCATGATCCTCTATAATAAGAAAGGAGGGACTGGTGAGGATCAGGTAGAAAAGGTAGACAGAAAAGAATAGACAAAAGTGAAATTAAAAAGGGGGAGAAGAAAACAAACAAGAAAACCCATTTGTAACCGTAAAATCACATCCTCTCTTTAGTCAGTGTTCTCTCTCAATTCTATAAGAGTTAAAGGCCGTCAAGTAATAGGGCCTGCAGAGTTTTCCCTTGGGTCTCAGCCAAGGCCAGTAACCCTGCTATTAGAGACCTGCCAAGCTTTGTCAATGCAATCTACTGAATGCCTTGAGTGACAAGCGATCAATATCCTCCACTCTCATGGGTCATCACAGGTGACACAGGCCTAAGTAATAAAACAGCCCTGGCTGCCTTCTCTAACTTAAATGCTTCCCCAGCCACAATATTTCTTTTTTGTCTAAACGCCTCTAGCTAAATTTCTCGTAGATCGAACCATCTGATGGGGATAGAGATTCTGAGGAATTGCAATGTGTCTGAATTGATGCTAGCCAGTGAAAGCTCAGTAGACTGGAGAAATAGGTTCAAATAAATCGAAAATGACTAGCTACAGAGTTGTAATCTGCCAGCATCAGACCCTGTAGCAACAAGCCAATATGAAAAAAAGCATGCTGACAGCCAATCACCACCAAGTTACCCGCTGAAATGAGAACCCATTTTTTTCCCCACTACTGTGTGGATGATAAGCACTTTCTCTGTGACATCTCTGGTGGCGGGAGGGGATGGGGAAGTGGCAAGACTTTCTCATATTGCAGGGAACATTCAGTGTCATTTGCCATCAATAACTACCACTGTTCTCCCAGAAATGAGGAAGAGCCCTCAAAGCGGGGTTTCAGAGGAGACGTGAGGGTGTGCTGTCTTCTGGAATCACAGACAAGGTATCAACATCTTCCATCCCATTGGCAAGACTGCACAGAAGGGTCCCTTCTGCCCTACAACCCCACAGAAAAGCAGCCACAGACAAACAGGAGAGCCATGAAGTGATGCACTCATTTGTATGAAAACTCTAGAAGAGTTTCTAGTCAGGATTCCCAACTGGCATTAAATTCCTCAAGCAGTATTTTCTGAGCAGATGGAAAGCTCAAGTTGCCTGACCACTGAACCAAAACAGTGAATTCATCATAGACTATTACTGCCTGAAGAGACGAAGAAAGGTCTTAAAATTCCTTCTAACTGCCTCAGAAAGTATTACTGCTTAAAGCAGTCCACATTATTTTTTGTAAATTTTTTTAAACTTTACATTTTCCAACATTAAGGTGTTTTTTTATACCTAGTGAATTCCTGTGCCATGTAAATACTTTCTGTTCAAATTTAAATAAACACATATATCCTTGGCACTTATCAATACCCAAGGACTGCTGCCAGGCTGACTGTACAGGTATCCCAGAAGTCCTCATGCTTATCTCTTCCCCTTAAGTCATGCAAGACTACAGGAAGGCACAGAACATCAGAAGAAACCAAATCTTGCTAAAGTTGCTGCCGAAAACCAAAGCCTCCAGAATCAAGTGTCCCTTTAAAAATAAGAATCTGAGTATCTACCTTGCATGGAGTAAAGGAATAGAAGATGTAGAGGTTTATGACTTTTATTCTTGGTCTGACTGATCCGTTCTCATTTATTTTCTAATTGTATTTAAATTATTCCTTATTTTGTATTTTTACTCCCTATAATAATTATAAAAATTATCGACATTTCAAAAGATATACCAAATAGATGTTTTCCTATTATAATAGAATGATCCCCAATGACATTCGTAAAGCTGATACTAAGCCCTGGCTGGTGTAGCTCAGTGGATTGAGCACTGGCCTGCAAACCAAAGGGTTGCTGGTTCGATTCCCCAGTCAGGGTACATGCCTGGGTTGCGGGCCAGGTCCCCAGTAGGGGGTGCTCGAGAGGCAACTGCACATTGATGTTCCTCTCTCTTTCTCCCTCCCTTCCCCCCTCTCTAAAAATAAATAAAACCTTAAAAAAAAAGTTGATACTATGCCAGCATATTTAATATTTTTTATCCTGATATTCCCACATTATAATTTTTTAAAGGTAAAATAAGTAGACACTAATAAGGATTCTTAACTTTTCAGAAATGGTCTTAGATAGGAGTTGACAGAGGGACTCTTTCTCAGGGGGAAAAATAGTTGTGATTTTGACTCAAGAATATTGGTCACTACTGATAGGAATAATTAATTATATAGAGAGCAGCTAATCTATAATAAGCAATATCACTTGACAGATGTCACCAATAGCCTAGAATAAAAATGCCTAATATGTAGGACAGGATTACTGGGATAGACCGTCACTGGTAACATTAAAGCCTGGAGAATTAGGATTAATTACAAAGGAAAAATCTGACCTAATTGATCCTGTATTACACAACTAGAAATTAATGGTGAAGCTGCAGTCCTGAAAGACCAAGTGATCAAGATATGTGTCAATGTTCTGTGAGACTCTAGAACCTTGCAGGACTCAAAAACCCTCACCAACATTGATTTTAAGGTAAGGGTTTTCTGGCTAACAAATACCACATAGGACAGAGGTCTTGCTAGCCTACCTCTGCCCAAGTAGAATGAGAATTTTGTTCTGATTAGACTCTCTGGACCTCTAACTGAGGCTAACTTCCACCTCTCTGGCCTCCACAGAGGTCAGGATTCTTGCCAATCCTTCCCTAATCACTTGTAGGCCTTGATAGGCTTTGGGATCAGTTGTCCACATACTTAAAAGGGCAAAGTGACTTTACTTAGCTCCCAAATGCTTCAGAAAAATACATGAAAGCATTAAGATGCAAGTGACAGTGAAATGACTTAGTGGTAAAAAGAAAACTAGTCCAGGATGACTACACATCAATCCTTCTGGATTACCACTACTTACTGAAAGGTCTCAGACTCAGAAAGCATACTTCTGCGAAAGTGCCGATGCCCAAGGCAAAACAAGAAATCACTTGGATTTCATTTTGACACGTCTGAGCATTTCCCTGTGGTGAGTTAAGAACTTCTGCTTCAGTAAGAGAGCATATCAGCCAAAGAACTGATAGGAAGCTGAAGTGGTTATATTAATCACCTTGTTGATATGATAACCTTTCTTTTGTTAAGACACATTCATTTTTAAGCAGGTACTGTCAGTTCACTCTGAAGATATAGAATAGTGTCCTGACAAGTTGCTGCCACTATGGCTATAATGTCAGAAAGAATACAAAGGAGCTATGAAACATCCTTGGAAACAAAATCATTTATGATTATAAAAAGTAATACATGCTTTTTGTAGAAAATAAATCTGCTTATGTTCAGCCAATCTAAAGATAATCACTGCACACATGTGGGTGCATTTTCTTTTAGTTTTTGATTTACTCTTTTTTTCACTTTCTTTACATAATTCAAATATTACTGTTTGTGTGTAAATATACTTTTGAATAAAATTAACATATTGTAAATATTTTCCCTTGAAGTAAATATTCTTTGAAACTATCACTTAACCTGATGCACTGGCATGATATGGAGTAGACTGTACAAAGTTCTTCTTCACATCTGATTACTATCTGAGCATAATGTCCTAGACAAAGAATTAATGGTCAAAAAGCATTAACATTTTAAAGAATCATAAAATATTATAAAAAGGCTAATAAAGTAACTGACCTACTTTATTTTTCCCAGAAGTGGCTAGCCTTATTTATAAAAATTTTATTAATTTCAAAAATGGAAAAATAATACCTCCTTGTTACTTTTAATTGCATTTCTTTAACAGTTATGTATACTGTATTCTTAGATACTTAATTCCCATTCTCATTCCAAACCAGGTTTCATTCACTGGTGGTAAACTGAGCTAATTTTATTGAGAGAAGGTAAATACCACAGGTCTTCAGAGGAATTACTGTTTTGATGATGACTCTCTTGGTTAAAAGGAAGCAAGTGAAAATGCACAATAAGTTAATCAAACTTTACTTTTCATCTCTTTTTCCCCAGTAAGTAGTTTTTCTTCAAGACATAAGAAATTGATCATCATTAAGTGCCTAAATGGGAGAGATGTGTATCAAACCTGGTATCATCACATAAGCTAACAAGTCTCCTGATTCACTTTGCCTTGACTGGGATACCACCATGCTCTAGGGTGCTACACAAATTTGTAAACAGCTTCAGAAGAAAAAAAAAGTGAGTTTCAAAAAGTTTAGTCTTATAAAACTTCAGGAAAAAGTAAGAGACTTTAAGATTCTTAAAATTACTCCCTGGGTTAAGATCTGGAAGGTAAGATTTTTAAATGAAACTTCAGATGGGTTGTACAGGTGATTGTTAGAGAAGAGACATCCAGTTTTCATTCATTTCCTCCATCAAAGATCACCTCAGATATTTGTCTTCCCTTGAGAAAAATGAAAAGCAAGACCCTTTTTTTACTAGGTAGGCAGAAAGAACCATTTATCTCCAAAACAAAACAGAAAATATTTTCAAATAATCTTTTTAAACATATCTTAGTCGATAAAAAGTTTACCATTTGTGATCAATCACTATTGAGAAACTAGTCAAAAGTAACTTCAACTGGATTATAGGTATGTGCTTTTGAAGTAAAAATTGGAGAGATGTTTGCACATGTGATTTTGAACCATGATGATACCAAAATCATTTAAATTGTGGCAAAATTATCTATACTGATTCATTTCTTCGTATTATAAAACCGACTCTTCCTACAGAATGCAAAAATCTGTGAGCAACATCACTGCTAATACTCAAGTGAGTTTATATGATTTAATTCCTTCCTACTCAAAATGCAGAAAAGTTTCTGGATGATAAAGTTTTCAGCCCAATTAACATTTTTCCCCTTTGGTTTGGGCAGACAAAAGGTAAATTAGAACCTCCTTTCATGGTAATTTAAAGCACTGCTTTGGCCGTTTAATACAACACGAAATATAATACTTCACCAAAATGTGTCTTGGGAAGGGTTGGGGTGGATAGAAATGGTTCATGAAGGTGGTTAACAAAGTAAGTTTCCAAATCTGATCTGCTCAGATGCTATGTTAGGGTGCTCTTTACAAAGACACAAACAAAGAAATGTCTCCACTCACATCTGTAATTCATTCAGCCACTCAGTCATGTATTCAATCATTTGTTTGTTCATTCATGCCTTAACGATTAATAATACTACCAGCTCTAGCATTAAAAATATGAATAGAATAATCCCCAGGTTAAATCTTAGAGGAGAAAGATATGTAACCCACTGCTTTCTTGAGAAATAGGAACAGAGGATGAAGCAACTCATGAGACCACCAGCTAAAGTTCACGTAGCTGAAGAGGTATAATAGCACCGTAGATGAAATTCTAAGCTCCAAGACAAAATTTCACAAGAGGACATCCTCCCCCAATGTTTTGACCTTAAAAAGATTTTTATCTTTCATTTTGAGAGGTATCTCTTCAATCCAGGGTCCATCAAATACCATATTTACCCTTGGGTCTATATGACCAAATTACCCCAAGTAACAATTCTGGGTAAAAATAAATACCAGTGCACCAAGCCATATCCACTTGGAAGGTATCTGAGCAAATGAAACCTAGGCCTTGGCTTCCAGGAATAATAAACTTTCTAGTAAATGACAGGGAACAGTATTGGTGGTGGTGTGTGGAAAAGATAAGCCACTTTCTTTTGTTCCAAGGCCTAAATGCAGCCATTGTATACTATCTGCTTGTTGAATTTGTGTTGCTTCTATTGCTGTGCTGAAGGAGGTATTTCTGGAGCTGACCCCTGTACAAAAGCTGAGGTGAGCTGAGCTTTTCTGCCTATTAAGAGTGAGCAGCAGAGCAAAGGGTGAACTTCTCTGAGTTAGATGGGTCAGAGTACACAGACACTGATTCAGGTTTAGCTGACAGCGCCAGGCAAGGCATTTCTAATCTCCCCAGTTAGCACTAAATCAGCATGGTGTACATGAGCCCTTGACAGAGGACAGACAAATGGGACTCACTAAAAGGATAAAGAGTAGGCTGGGGAAGCACAGACACGGAATACGATCCAAAGCCTTCATTCCTTAGGCTAAAGATGCTTTGCCGAACCCATAGCCATTCAGGAAAATTCTTGGCTCTTCTGCAGTAAGTAAAATGAGGCCTTCTAATCTGATCCTACTAAACAGTTGATGCCCATTCCAAGAATTAAGAACCCAGCCATTAAAAGGCATACTTTCACTTCCTCCTTTATTTTCTGTTACCTAGAGAAAAGAAAAGTCAAAACAAACATTAGGAAGATGCCATTTGAACCACTGTCGTTACCCAGTGCAGGGTAATTCATGATTTGCTTTTCTTTAGGCCTTCCTGACAATCAGTCACGCCAAGACACAGACCAGAAGAAATGTGACCAAGCAGGAACATGAGCTCTTTCCTGTGGTGTTCTTTTCAAGTTTACACAATCCAAGAAGGAAACACAATCCAAGAAGGAAGGGGAGGAATGACAAACACAAACTCAGACACAATGACCCTCCAGAAGGAATACTACTAATGGTGTGCTGTTATGTAGCCAGTGTTTTCCTAACACAATGTATGTGTTGTTTTTACACAGTACTTTTTGTTTGTGTCATCTTAAACACTCTACAAAGTGTTATCTAAGGGACACTATGATCCCTGGCATACTGATATGGAACTGGAGGTTGAGAGATGATAAATAACTTGCCCATGATCGCACTGCCAGATCACAATGCCGGTGAAGTACAAAAATGGGTTCCTAACTTAGTTCGAGGTCAAAACTCCAGAATCTTGCTCTTAATCACTCTGCTATACAAATATAACATCCTCTTACGTGTGTAAATGGAATTTTTATATAACAAACCCCATTTAAATCCAGCAGAGTAACGTGCTATTTAAAGGATCCCTAGGGTGAACAATTTTAAAGGAAAAAATATCACCAGCAATGATAGCAATGAGAATAATCACTCTCTGATTTATCTTATAAATTCAAATTTTTGATGATCATATCTGATAAAAATAAGACCAATCTGCAAATGCTGAACATGTTGTGACTGTCAACGTCCGTTAAGCTGCCAGTGGTGATGATGAGAAAAGGAGTGCTGGGCAGGCTACCTGACACTCTGAAGATAAGTCTTTAACTGTGTGGATTCTTATATACAAACAAGTCTCAAAGTGCTCACTTAGCAGTTCACAACTCATGCAGTCATAACTTGCCTTTACATTAGAAGCAATGAATTACAGATTTCCTTAACAGAAGGAAACTAGGACATCCTCTTACCTCAGGAAAAGAAGATATTACACCCACTTGATAAATGACCTAATAAAAAAAGACTGAAAAGGGTAGTTTGGAAAGTGGTATTGGCAGAAATAATATAGGCTGGGTCTTCTGCTACCCCACAATCCAGTTCCTCTCCAAATTCTACCCAGATGTCCTTCAACTGACATCTTACCCCAAACAACAGAGAACCTGTCACTAACACAATCCTGGGGGGATGAGTCTAAATTTTCTTAAATATTACAACTGCCAGATATTTTATAAATACCAAGAACTTAGGAACATATTGAAGAAAAATGGACTATAATTTTAACAAGACATAATGGGGATAAATGTCACTGTGGAATGATCAAACCAGCTTAGGAAATGAAACTGGAACTGACTAAAAAAAACTGTTTATTGGGATAAATGTGTCTTATTTCTACAGAAGATTCACAGAATAAATGAATTTTCAGAAAAAAAAGAACAATAAGAATATTTCAAATGACAAGTAAAAGCATTTTCTCTATATAAACAGAAAGACTGTGAAAGAAATTAGGAAATAAATAACTGCTGAAGTTCTACCCACAAGCTGGCCTCAAGTTAAGTTCATAAGAAAATGGCTAATCCATTAGGCAATTTCTTTTGCCAAACTACAATATTAAAGGTATTAAGTATTCAATGTCTATATAATATTTAGCAGAATATTATCTTAAGTATATTTTATTATTTGTTATATCTTTATATTATGTGTTATGTATCTTTCAAACTACTATTATTACAAAAACTACCAATAGTCAGGGGATAACACTTTCTTTGTAAATATAATGGCTTATTTGCTTTATTTATTGGGTCATATTGCTCCAGTCTTTATCACTTTCTTAAAATGTTAATAGGAATCTTTAACTTAATATTTTAATTCAAATCTGACACCTTCTACTCCCCTCTCAAGAAAATGAAAATATTAATCTGTTAAGTTCATGAAAACACCAGAATTAGATTGAAGTTGTTTTGCTCTTGGGATTGAACAACTGTCATTTATTAAATATGTTCCATGTATGTCAAGCACTCATCTATGGTTTCATTTCCACACGACACCATTACCAGAAATAACTGTCTCCATTTTAAAGGCAAGCAAAAAACTAGTATTTCTAATATCATACTCCTCTCAACATGGAACCAGAATGGACCCTCAAGAGCTCAAAAGGTCACCTATTTTGAGCCTTTGTCCCTAATTAAGTGTTAGATCCAGACAAAATTTAAGAAGAACCTATAGATCCATCTAACTCATCATTTTACAGATGATAAAAGTGAGACATCAAGAGGTCAAAGAGCCAGTCTAGAGTCATTAAGATTTGTTCACAGAAATCAGGGAAATGGAAATACCAGGAAATACCTATCACTCATGCTCTGCTCTTCAACAGAACACATAGCCTCCCCCAGATACAAAGTAGAAAGGCTGGGAAGCAACAGAAGGAGCTCGGACAAAGTAGTACAGAAGGGGTTATCACTTGAGCCCCAACGTTGCCTTCTGGGAGATGATCTATACACCTTAGTGGCCTGACAAAGTTCACAGAGGTTAAAAAAGTTCTGCATTGACGCTTTACCATGCTATGTTCTTAAACATCTTAAACTACTCTTTGTTCTCATCTATAAAGTAAGATAGCAAAATATTATACTTCTTAGGGTTGCAATTACATGAGCTATGTTTGTAAAACTCACTTTACATAGTAACTCAGTGGTCCCCCAACATGTTGGCACCAGGGACTGGTTTCATGGAAGACAGTTTTTCCAATGAATGGTAAGGCGGGGTGGGGGCGGTGACGGAGGGGGATGGTTTCTGGATGATTCAAGTGCATTATATTCAAGCTCACCTCCTGCTGTGAGGCCCGGTTCCTAACAGGCCCAGACCTATGTGGTCCAGGACCTGAAGGTTGGGGTCCCCTGCAGTAAGTGGTCAATAAACAGTAACTGTTAGCAAAACTTGTCCCTTCTCTTTCACAGCAAAAGCCTTAACTTCCACCTCCCTCAGTGCCTTTGTATCAGTGATTCTCACTTATAACATATTGCTGATCCCTACCCACAGAGCTTCTGGGGTGAAGTCTGAGAACTTGCATTTCTATTAAGTTCCCAAGTAAAGCTGATGTTGCTGTACTTTTGCTTTGATAGTTTTCTCCTTGATTTTAAAAATCTCTCCACTTTGAGAAGCACAGCTTCCTGTCCACTTAATCAACCTTATGCAATGTAATCCTTTCCAGGTGACATTTCTTTGCCTAAGTTAAATTTAAGGTTGTTTGCTCAAATGGAAGAGATGAAGCACAGCAAATGGAGATTGCACAAAAAAATTTTTTTTTTTAAATTTAATCCCTAGTTCAATGTGACTACAACCTGTGGACCCTCAATGTCAAAAGTACAGTTTGATATTCTGTGGAACTCTACTTTTATGTGGAAAATTATCGTGAATATCAGAACAGAAGATACTGTACTAGAATGCTTCTCTTTCCTATTTTAGTAAAATCTCATTTACTTGAACCAACTATAGGGAAGATTAATCTAAACTGTTTAACAATTATACTTTTAAGCAATACAATGCGATAAAGTACTGCTTAATAATGTCATTTTATTACTTTTAAGTCAATTATCTTGACCCAAGCAAGGTCAAGTGAAGACTTAACTCACGGCTTAAATGAGTGACAGTATTTGTCACTTCCAACTTCAGTAATCTACCATGGCTCTCAGGGCCCTCACTAAGGAAATCCATCTTCTTTAACCCAATATTAAAGGCATCTAAAGCGTATCAACCACAACATTTCCATATTTACCATGCACTCCAGGAAAACAGGGAATCACATACTTCTCACGTCACTATGGAATGTACCTGTTCCAATCCGTGTGTCCAAACCAAGCCACTCTGTAAGGTCCTACTCAGATGCCGCCTCTTTCATACAGCATTTCCAGACCCTTGATTCCCATATTACTCTTGCAATAACTCTATTATATTGAGAAACCTGACTTTTTAAAAAAGTAACACATGTAAATATTAAGATCTCTACACAACAAACTGTACACAGATGTTCGTAACAGCTTTATTCATAATTGCCAAAACATGAAAGCCACCAATATGTACTTCAGTAGGTGAATGGATAAATAAAACTGTATACACCCAGGCAACGGAATATTATTCACTTCTAAGAAGAAATAAGCTATCAAGCCATGAAAAGACATGGTGCAAACTTAAATGCATATTTCTAAGTGAAGGAAGCCAATCTGAAAGATTACATACTGTACAATACCAACCATATGACATTCTGGAAAAGGCTAAATTATGTAGACAGTAAAAAGATGACAATTGCCAGGGACCAGGGGTGGGGCATGAATAGGCAGAGTACAGAAAACTTTTAGGGCAATGAAACTATTCTGTATGACTGTACAATGGTAGATACATGTCATCAAACAGTTTCTGAAATCCATAAATTTACAATATAAAGAATGAACCCTAAAGCAAGCTATGGACTTTGGGTGATGATAAAGTACGTTTGATGACTGTAACAAATGTATCACTCTGGTGGGGAGGTTGATAGTCCTGGAAGCTGTACATATGTGGGAGCAAGGAGTATATGTGAACTCCCTGTACTTTTACTTTCATGTTGCTGTGAACTTAAAACTGCTCTAAAATACAGTGAACACACACACACACACACACACACACACACACACACGGAAACACATGGAAACCTATTTATCTTTTAATACTTTCCAGGAAAATTTACCCCAGAAGTCAAGTTACTATTTTTATAATGATACTGCAATGCTATTCTACTGGTAGAACAAGGTCCTGAATGGTTTTGTAAAATTCCAGACATGGCAGTTTATAGGAGAAAGCTAGGCTGACCCCTGCATTACAGCTGGCACCATCAGGTACGTAAGTAAATGTCCTACTTGGCTGTATTACTGGGTTTTTAGAATATGCCTCTCAAATCAAAAAGTTAAAAAAAAATCATGCTGTGCTCATTAATGCCTAAATTTGAGTAAAATCTTTCATCTGGTAATTACTCAAAAATATAGGAGGTTCTGTCACTTAAAGAAGCTGGAGAAAGTGGTGGCAGGAAAATATTGACAAAAACAAAACAAAACAAAACAAAAAAATAGATGGGGAGGTTAAGGATAGAATAGGAAATTGAGAAGGCAAAGAACTGATATGTACAACCAAAAGACATGAACTAAGGGGGTGGAGGATGATGGGATAGGGTGCAGGGCAGAGGGGATAAAAGGGATAAAAGGGACAACTGTAATAGCATAATCAATTAAAAATTTTAAAAATTTTCATATTAAAAAAAAGAATAAAGTTTAAAAAAAGGAAGTTATTCCAATGGTACATGTGTTTCCTTAGCTTTATTCCCATGACTAAATGTCTTTTTGATATCCATTTATTGTTATGGTAGACACAAGTCATTCTCTTAACATCAGAATCGTTAGTTTTATTATCGCTTCAGATGGTGGTAAAACTTGAGAGGGGAAGGCTAACGATAACAATAATATAGTGGTAATGCTTTGAGCGCTTACCATGTACCAAGAACTGTGAGAGTTCTTTACACATGCTGCCTCCCAAGATCACATTCCCTCTTTGGCTGGTACATGCATTTTATCACATGGCATAGGGGAACAATGGGTTTGGAGACCCTGAGAACTTTTAGAAAGAAGCAGAAAACACAGCCTGCCATTTAAAAAGTGGATTTTTGTGCTTCAGCTTTCTATCTTTACAGTAAGAATGAAAATGCTTATCCCATATAAAATATTTTTTTAAGGAATAGTTTCGAGATAATGTAGGTAGAGTACCTGAAATAGTGACTATCCCACCACGGACCCTTCCTCTGGTATTTTAAAGGCACTTTTAAAGACAGATTCTAAAATTTCTAGATACCTCACAGAGTCATCAATTCTACCTTAAAAATGCCTTCTTTAACTCTGCTCCTTACGCTCAGGGTCTTAATGCAGAGTAGAAATGCTCTGCCTAGCTCTAGTAATAGTTAACTAATCTAGTCCCCACCTGGCATATCCATTCCCCACATTGATATTTTTCTAAACACATACATTCAGCAGTTATTCATTGAGCCCCACCACCTCCTGGGCACTGAAGATATGGCACAGGAGGGATGAGAGAAAAGCCTTACATTCCAGTGGGCGAGAAAAACAAACAGAAAAAGAGAAACAAGTGCTGAAGGATAGTGCTATGAAGGGAATACACGGCTGAAAATGAAGAAGGAGGCACGTGCGAAATACCCTCAGAGTGATTTTTAAGCTAAAGTAGGAAAGTTGAAATATATCCAGGCATGCAAAGAACCGTATCAAGCCATTAGAGTAACAACCGCAAAGACTCTAAGACGGGGAAGGTCTTGGCACATCTGAAGAACTGATCCTGTCAATGCCCAACTTAAAAACCACCATGACCAGTGGTTGTGAAAACCCATTTAACCTTTGGAAATAAAAAATTGCTTTTATGTCTAGTGCAGTTAGATGAGTGACCCCAGCTTCTGTCTGGGAATTGGTAAAAGCTAAAGGCCTCTAAGCACATTGGTAACCTATGACTTAGGGCACTCTCGGTATAACAGAGTATAACAATATAGCAAAATAAGTGCTCTTAAAAATGGGTATTCATTATCACTGAAGTTATTTGAGGCTTAAATCAAATCTAGAACTTAAAAAATAATAAAAATCAAGATTCTGAATAGAGAAAACAAATGAATAGGGAAAATGTTAAGCAGGTGTTTACATAAACTCTATTGTACTTTTATGTGAATTAACATAGAAGAAATGGGGCACAGAAAAGCACCTAAAGCTAGAAAAAGACCATTGCATTCTCATTTGAAAAGAAAAGAAATAAATTATATTAGGAGAAGGAAGAGGAGGAACAGGAAGAGGAGGAAGAGGAGGACCAAACTAGTGAGATTAGAATTAAGAGTATTCAAACTAGAAGAAACCTAAGAGAGGCTATTTAATCCCATCCCCAATTTAAAGGTATGACCAGAGAAACATATGGTCTTCCAGTAATCTGATTACAATGAGTCAACAGTTCTGCAAACCAGAACTAAAGAACCTAAGCCTGTGAGTTTTTAGTATCACTGACTTTGATAACCCTATGTAAAAGACTCTTGCATGAATTACCAAAGGAGTCTTTTTTAGTATTTAAAAAGAAGCAGCGATCTCAGGAGTCAGCATGGATTCACCAAAAATATCTTGTCAGGAAAATCCTCTGCATTTATTCATTTATTCCATTTACTTTTTTAAAAACTGAGTAGTGCATCAGAAGCTTGTGGCAAACACTACATATCTGGCAAATGCCCATCCTGGATCACAGTTTTGTGGAGGGAACAAGAACACAGGTAGGCAAGTACAACTAGGTGAAAGATCATAAGAAATTATTCAAATTGTCAGCCTAACAGCAGCACACAAAGGAGAGAAAAGACCAGGGGAGAAGAGGAGGGAAGGGAAAGGAAAAGCAGGAGAAAATGAAAGAGGACAGAATGGGAAAGAGAACATGGAAGGAGACAAGTAAGCAAGATGGGAATTTTTAAACAAAAGTTAAAAATGCCAACTTCAAAAAAGACAGAAGCAACATGTGAAAGGTCTGTGCTACCCAATATGGTAGACAACTAGCTACATGTGGCTATATGAATTTAGTGAAAATAAAACTCAAAAGTCAGTTTCTCAGTCACACTAGTCACATACAAGTGCACACATATGTGACTGGTGGCTACTGAAGCGAATAGCACATATTATCACCAAAAGTTCTATTTAATAATACTGAGTGGATAAAGAAGACTTTTCTTTTGGTTTTCGTGAGTGCCACAGTTAAGTGAATACCATGTAAGATTATTCCTGCTTTCTTTCACAGATGCTGGGAACATAAATATAATCATATCACAAAAACACATATGATTTCTATTTTGCTAACGTTTGTGCCTGGTTACTAATTTCTTACATTCAAAAGCACCCAAAATGGTGGTTGCCAAAATGAAGGTCAGTTGTGGCTACACAATAAAAATCTCACCAAAACTGCAAATGCCAAAGAAGATGCATTTTTGGTTTAGAATTTATAGTTCATTGGTATTCCACTGGCACCTGGCCTGGGGTAGGGAGGATGGTTATAGAGGAAAGCTTTTAATTTAGACAGAAAATTCTTGTAATTACTGCTAACAGAAGGGTCTCATCTAAACCTCAGGCCACCAGTCAGGCTCTCTCGAGTAGTGACTCTTTAGAAAGCTTAGGCTCTCCCTCTTCAACCCGGGGGGTGGAATGTGACCTCTAAGAGCGCTAAAACAAGGTAAAGAAATGCAGACATGCTCAGTTAAAAAAACACATCTTGATGTTACTGTTATTTGCAATTTCTATTGTTTTATATAATAAAATATATATTGAATTTGTTTTCCTGATTGAATTGTACTTTTCTAGAAAGCAAAGATTTCCACATCCCTTCAAACACACAGCACATCGCTGAGTGTAGAACCAGTGAACAATTAATAAAAGGTATGCTAGGAAAATCTCTGTCTAGGTAGTCTATTTATCTCAAATTAACTTTTTAACTATTTTTCAGGTATGCTCTGACAAAGAAAGCATGCAAAGCTTGGAACAAACATTGTAAACTCTAAACCTGGTTGTGACTCCCAGAATGTTCATATATCTGTCAAAGACCATTGGATTCACAATATGGAGGTCACTGAGGGATTTTAGAGGAAACAATTTAGATAAGAAGGTGATGACAGAAACTCATTTGCAGAAAGATTTTAGACCAGGACTTTAGTACAAGCCTTTCAGAGTCTATCAGCCTAACTCCACAATTGTTTAGTCCTCAACTAAAGGTTTCCCCTCTACTCCTGTTTGCCTCCACAGGCTGATGGTCAGACAGAGGGAACTAAGATGCCCCAAGGCATCAATGAAAGGAGTGAAATCAGGCACATTAAAGAAAAATTGTGACTTCCAGTCAAGAAGGAGGTGTAGGTAAACATGGCTTGCCTCCTCATACAACCACAGCAAAAATCACAGCTAAATTAAAAAACAACTATCACCCAGAACTGTCAGAAAAGCAAACTGTATGGAAGTCTGACAACCAAGGAATTAAAGAAGTCACATTCATCCAGACAGGTGGGAGGGGTGGAGACGTGGAGATGGAGACACACAGACACAGAGATGTGGAATGGGCAGTCCCACACACATGTGTGGTGGGTAAGAAGCAGGAGGGCATTACCTCAGGAGCAAGGGATTCCAGACCACCCAGGTCAGGGTTCCACTGCCAGGGAGACAGTCCCCATAACTTCTGACTGTAAAAATCAGTGGGGGTTGGGGTGGCAGGACAAACTGCAGGATTCTCAGGAGTCTCCTCTTAAAGGGCCCCAAGATAAACTTAGGACTTACACAGACTCTCTCTCCCTGGGTTCCAGCACTGGGGCAGCAGATAGAAGGGCACCAGTGGCATACAGGGAGAGAATAAAGTATCTGGCATCAGGGTAAGTGCCAGGGGACAGCTTCCTCCTAGACAAAGCTACAGAGACCAGACTGTGGCCACTGTCGCTTTCTGAGCCCTCCCGCACACAGAGCCACAGAGCAGCGAGAATATATCAGAGACTCCATTGACCTGGTTCATACAGGTTGCCCTGCTCTTGCGATTACCTAAGGTTCCATCCCATCCAATCTACAGGTGCTCTTTCCTACAATACGCCATGTTACTAAGACAGGGAGTCAAAGCTGCTCTACCTAATACATAGAAGGAAATGCAAGAAGGCTGCCAAAATGAGGAGACAAAGAAATATAGCCCAAATGAAAGAACAGAACAAAACTCCAGAAAGGGAACTAAACACCATGGAGATAAGCAATGTATCAATACAGAGTTCAAAACACTGGCTATCAGGATGCTCAAGGAACACTCACTGGGTACTTCAGCAGCATAAAACAGACCCAGGCAGAAATGAAGGTTACACTAAGTGAAATAAAGAAAAATTTACAGGAAATCAACAATGGAGTGGATAAAGCTAAGAATCAAATAAATGACTCGGAACATAAGGAAAAAAACAACATTCAATTGGAATAGCAAAAAGAGAAAAGAATCCAAAAAAACGAGGATAGTATGAGCAGCCTCTGGGACAACTTAAGTGTTCCAACATTCGAACCATAGGAGTAGCAGAAGACGGAGAGAAAGAGCAAGAAATTGAAAAGTAATTTTAAAAAAAATAATGGAAGAAAACTTCCCTAATGGTGAAGGAAATAGACAGACAAGTCCAGAAAGCACAGAGCATCCCAAACAAGATGGACCCAAAGAGGACCACACCAAGGTACATCATAATTAAAATGCCAAAGGTTAAAGATAAAGAGAGAATCTTAAAAGCAGCAAGAGAAAAGCCAAGAGTTACCTACAAAAGCGTTCCCTAAGACTGTCAATTGATTTCTCAAAAGAAACTTTGTAGGCTAGAAGGGACTGGCAAGAAGTATTCAAAGTGATGAAAAGCAAGAACCTACAACCGAGATTACTCTATCCAGCAAAGCTAACATTTAGAATTGAAGGGAAGATAAAGCGCTTCCCAGACAAGGTAAAGCTAACGGAGTTCATTATCATCAGGCCACACTTATATGAAATGTTACAGGGACTTATTTAAGAAAAAGAAGATCAAAACTATGAACATTAAAGTGGTAATAAATTCACAACTATGAACAATTGAATCTAAAAAATAAACTAAGCAAACGAGGAGAAAAGAAACAGAATCAGAGACATGGAGATCATCCCGATAGTTACCAGTTGGAAGTGGAAAGGGGGAGTAGGGGGGATAAGATGTAGGGATTAAGAAGTACAAATTGCTAAGTACGGAATAGGCAGGGAAGTGTTAAGAATAGTATAGGAAATGGAGTAGTCAAAGAACTTATATGCATGGTCCATGGACATGAACAAAGTCAGAAGGATTCCCAGAGCTAATGGGGGATGCTGGGCAGAGGAGGAAGAAAGGGGGTAATACTGGGACAACTGTAATAGCATAATCAATAAACTATATTAGAAAATAATAATAATTTTTAAAAATTTGCTTTATGGATAGGTAATTTGAGTTACCTTGAGTAAGTTAACTCATATATTTTATCAGGAAATGACCATGTAAATGGGTCAAAATTTGAAGTTCTAAATGTATGTTTTCTAATAATCCAATGCTTTACAAATTCTGTTTCAATTTAAGAGTTTCCTACCTACCCTGCAGATATTTCAAGTCTGTATAATAGAGACAATTCTTCACTCTCTTTCTACATCAAAATTAACCTCTGTATGACCTTTTTATATTGAACATAATACCTATATTTAATCCTATACACAAATGGGAAACAAGAAAAATGACAAAGTTCATCAAACAAGCTAAAGTACTTAGTATGCTCTCCACCATCCCCATGTTGAGGGGTAAGTCTTTTTCCAAAGAAGTAAGACCTCAACATTTGTTTTCAAACAATTTTAGATCATTCAATGTTACTTATGCATTTTAGAGGATAAATTCCGTTTTCATAAAAGGGAATAGTAAGGGACTGAAATATAGATAATGTAGTATACAATATCTCTTATAAGAGGCAGCATCATTTAATATAAATGACATGATCTTTGGAGCTACACATGGTTCTGTTAAAATGTCAACTCAGCCACTAACCAACTTTATGAGTAGGATTAGAGAAGGCCAATATTGGAATTTGCATAAATTAGGGGGAAAAAAGTGCCTTCTCTGAACAGAGGCTTTTTCTGCTACCTCAGCCAACTACCCTCCTCGTGGAGTGAACAAATTGTAACCTGTATATGTGTGTGTGTGTGTGTGTGTGTGTGTAACATTGGAAAAATCTAAGCTTCAGTCACCTCGTCTCTAAAGTGAAGGCAACACTATCTGCACCTCATTGGGTTGAAAGGTGAATTAAACAGGTAAAGAAATAGAGCTCCCAGCACTGTGTCTAAAGAGTTAGGGTTAACTACCCTACTAGGAAATATTATTTCTCACCTCCACACTTCCCCTTGGCTAGTCACCTATATGGTCAATATGCCTGAAACATCCTATTAAGAATGTCCTCTTTGTGCCCTGGCTGGTGTGGTTCAGTGGACTGAGTGTCAGCCTACGAATCAAAGGGTCGCTGGTTCGATTCCCAGTCAGGGCACATGCCTGGGTTGTGGGCCAGGTCCTTGGTGGGGGACATGTGAAAGGCAACCACATATTGATGTTTCTCTCTCTCTCTTTCTCCCTCCCTTCCCCTCTAGAAATAAATAAATAAAATCTTTTAAAAAAATACTAAGAATAAATTTTTCAAAAAAATGTCCTCCTTGGAGAAGTGTCTGTTCAGGTCCTTTGCCCATTTTTAAATTGGGTTGTCTTCCTGGAATGGAGCCATGTGAGTTCTTTATATATTTTGGAGATCAACCCCTTGTACAAGGTATCATTGGCAAAGGTATTTTCCCATACGGTTGGTTCCCCCTTTTCACTTTGCTGATGTTTTCTTTAGCTATGCAGAAGCTTCTTATTTTAATGAAGTCCCATTTATTTATTCTTTCCTTTATGTCCCTTGCTCTAGAGGACATATCAGTGAAAATATTGCTGCATGAAAAATTTTCCTGTCTATGTTCTCCTCTAGGACTTTTATGGTGTCACAACTTATATTTAAGTCTATACAGAGGGTCCAGGGACATATGAAAGGATCAACAGCCACCAAAGAGATGCAAATTAAAACCATGATGAAATACCACTTCATTCCAATCAGAAAGGCCATCATAAACAAATCAACAAACAACAAGTGCTGGCAACTAGTTGTGGAGAAAAGGGAACCCTAGTGCACTGTTGGTAGGAATGCAGACTGGTGAAGCCACTGTGGAAAACAGTGTTCAGTCACCTCGAAAAACTAAAAATGGAACGGCCTTTTGACCCGGGAATTCCACTACTGGGATTATATCCTAACAATCCTGAAACACCAATTTAAACAGCCTATGCACCCCAATGTTCACAGCAGCTCAATTTACAATAGCCAAGCGCTGGAAGCAACCTAAGTGTCCATCAGTAAATGAGCAGATCAAAAACCAGTGGTGCATTTACATCACACAGCAGAAAGAAAGAAGGAGCTCCTACCTTTCACCACAGCATGGATGGAACTGAAGAGCATTAAGTAAAGTGAAATAAGCCAGATGGTGAAAGACAAATACCATATGATCTCACCTATAAGTGGAACTTAATCAACAAAACAAACAAGCAATCAAAGTATAACCAGAGACATTGGAATAAAGAATAAACTGACAGTAACCAGAGGGGATGGTGGTGGTGGGGATAACAAGGGAAAGGCTGGGAAGGGTCGTCAAGGAACATGTATAAAGGACCCATGGACAAAGCCAACGGCAGGGGATGGGAGCAGTTAGGACTGAGTGTGGCAGTAGGTGGGAGCGGGGGAGAGTGGTGGTGGGGAAATGGGGACAACAATTAAAAGAATGAATACTACACTGTTACTGAAAGTAGTTAATGTGTCCCAGGGTTTAGCCATGGCCTAGAAGCTTTATTGCAGAAATTGGATGTTGACATAGCATTCAAGTGTTAAAGTTTGCTCTCTGTATGTCCCACTGAATTGCACAATACTAATCATTTAACCTGTATTTTCTCCAATCCATTTCTTTCAAAACTGATTGCCTGTTGTAACCTTACATTGTAGTACACAGGACACTAGTTTTAAATTTCACTCCATAAATTGCATCTGGGAAGGTTTTTAAATCCACCCAATGACAATAATGGGTAAATAGAAATCTTACCCACATAAACCCCAAGCCCTAACCACTCCCATGATGTTCAGTCATTTCTACTCTGAGAAGAAAACTGAATTCTTTTTTCCTGAATTAAAAACTCATTTGAAAGTAATATTAAACTACTCCAAAAACATAATGAACCACACTTAAATCATGGCTGCAGTACATATCTCCTGCCTACAGCTATTAGATCCCACAAGTGAATTTTTAAGTTTGCCGGCACAACAGTTATTTATTCTGATCATAATTTGCTTTGTGGCTTGATGTTGTCTTGTGCTTCCTTCTGATGTTTGGGAGGTGGGTGTGGGAGTGGTGGTAGTCTGTCCAGAAACCCGTAAGACTTTTATTCAAGAGACAACAGTGACATAAAAGATTCCCCATTTCCTCACTGCAAGGTTAGTTTAGGCTTTAAGGCATGAACAACAATGGTGACAACTTTGCCTCTCTCTTGTTTCCTTAGTGATTGATTAAGATTGTGCAAATTAGTTTGAAAAATGAGTAAATTACCTAGAGAGAGTTAAAGATTCTGGGAAGGCGTTTCACTTAAAGGCCTGGCCAGCTGTTCAAAATGAGTTCACATACATTTGCTCAGCAAAAGAATCTGTCAGGAGTTGGGGTAGGTGCTTGCTATTATTTTATCAATAATCACTTAAAATTGTTATTTGCTGTAGACAGTACAGGTAAAAAGTATCTGGAGTAGCAAAGAGAGGTTAGAAGTATGCAGAAGTTATCCCAAACCCCAAAATCAGCCACAGACATTTAATATCCATGGGCTTAGATGCAAGATTTCATCCTAACAAAACTCTAGATTGGAGCTAGGAGGCAGCCACATAAGGGGCCCAGCGAAGCTAGATAATGACAGAGCTGGACCAGGAGGGCTTATTTTTATACCACCACCCCACACTACATACCCAAGAGGGTCCTAAGCCCCAATCCTATAATCTAAAACCTCTTGCTCAGACTATGAGACATATTTCTCATACTTAAAAACCCTGACAATTATTCATAAAATCCTATTTTTTAATTCTATTAAAATATTTAGATTTATAAAAATCTTTGGTTTCATATTTCTTTAGTCCTAAATTTGTCATTCCTATGTTAGCAAGCTGAGTTATCTTCATGCATTTTTAAGTTTTAGGCAATTTTAAATCTAAAAATATGATGAAAAGAATTCAACCAGTAGTAATGTAAATTGGCACGGCTTTTCAAAGAGGCAATTCGATAATATAGGATTTTTAAAAATATATACATTCTCTTTCACTAAAAAAAAAACTCTAAAAAAAGAAACTAAGATAAAATTACAAGACTACTAAATTCTTCATCAAAGTGTGATTATTTAAGTGAAATATCTGGAAGAACCTAAAAGTACAACAGTATAGAATTGGTTAAATAAATTATATGATGAAACGTTAATATATTTATTATCTAGCCATTTAACAAATGACTATGTATTGATGTTTAAAGATGCACAAGATAATAAATTATAAAAGCTACCAAGAACAATATGCACAAATTAATACTATCTTTTTATTTTATGTATACACTCTTAAAATGACTTGAAAGATTTAAACCAAGATATCACTGATGGTGGGATATGGATATTTTAAGTTTTCTTCTTTTAGTTTATTTCCATTAACCAACTTTTCCACAAGAAATATATATTGATTCCACAGTAAGAAAAATAGTTTTGATAATGTCCCTAGGCTTCACCTTATTGCTTCTTACAATTAACAGCCTGAATTTTTGCAGATCATTACATTTTTAAGATATAAAAATACTTCTAAAGACATCCAGAATCACTAATGTAACACTTGTGGTTCACATGCAAATGAATTAATTTAATCAAAAATATTCACCGAGCACCTATTTGCTAAGTACTCTCCTATGACTGGGGATATAAAGATAAGTACTTCTCTGTCTTTTTGAAGTTCACAGCCTATAGAGAATGAGATAAAGACCAGCAATAATTATTATAGAGTGAAAGAAAATTCTAATGAAAAGAAGTTGTGCTATGGGGGTTCAAGGACTGGAAATTAATGAAAAATACAAAGTTTGTTAGAAGGGTAAAGACAGGCAAAGCCTTGACATAGGAAACAGCATGTGTGATGTGATGAAGATACAGAATAACATGGGACGTGAGTGGGCCAACTGCTGGGGATATGAGAATGCATGCTACATGGGAGAGAACGGCAAGAATTCTTATTAAATAGACTAAACAAGTAGAGAAAGACCCTGAAAGCCTTAAGGGGCACACTCAGGTGTTTGGAACTCTTCCAAAAGTACAGTGGAGAACCATGTGACTTTACATCACTAGGGAGGTAAGAATGATCTTATCTACCTCTCATGGCTTCAATTATCACCTTTAGACTGACTCTGTAAAGTATGCCTCTAGCCCAGACACTCTCTCCTGTACACCAGACTCATACTTCCTACTGAATATTTAATCATTTATTTGCCATATGCTCCATAAAGTCTTAACATCTCTTTCAAATTTAATATGTCCCATAACAAACTTTTACTCAAATCTTTAAACTACTATCCTCTAGAAAATCAAGCCAGAATCATCTTCACTTCTTTCCTCTCAAAAGTCCACACTATAAAAGCTGGGGAATTTGCCTTAAATTTTTCCAATCTCTCACCCCATCATTGAGCAATTACTCTTTCATTTAAGAATCTGACCGTATATTGGTTAGATACTTCAGTCTCTTAAACGATATCTCTGTTGATCTACCATAGATACCACATTACTGTTACTAGGGGTAATCTCTCCGAATAACAAAAACCAATATTCTACTTCCTGGTTTCAAAGGCTCTGAGAGTTCCCTACCACATAAAATATGAAGCCAAACTCTGCCTGTTGATGATGTTTTCTTCAGCTTTTTAACATATTAGCATTTTATATAGAGTTTTTTTAATATACTACCACTTGGTTCGATCTCTGTTAAGGCTACCTCATAAGGCCAAAGCAGTAGGATACTAATAAGTAAAATACACTAGGAAGTGTCTCTGCAACAACACCATGCTATACTAAAATACGCATCCCATAGTGTGAGTCCCCTAAGAGCTCTTTAAGGGTTACCATTCTAGCTGGTATACTGTAGGTCTTCAATAAAATTGTGTGACAAAATGAATGACTTAAAAAGTCAAGAAAAAGAAATTCCTGATCAATTCACATGACATGTATAATTAAAAATATAACTTTTATGTTTTATATAGTGGCAATATTGATCTGTGTAAGATTTTTGATGATAAATTTCTTCTTAATGACCATCCTCTACCCTAAAAAATCCTTGCATGGGTAAATCTGATTATACATTCCATCACAAACTTCAATTTCACCATGACAAATTTACCACTATCACAGACTTCCCATACACTGTCCATTAGCATAAGAGACTTGTTCTAGAGTGCTGTCTAGGGTCTTAGCCAGACCACAAGTTTTAATCAGCAAAATAAAAACCAACTGACCCTCAGGCCATTTAGTCCTATAAAAAAACACATTACAATGATGTATTAAACTTGTTTTTATGTACATGCATACACATTGCCCTAAAATTCAAATAGTTCTAGGACAATATAAAACAGTTTCTAGTACAGGGTTATGAGGTTATCATTGTCTTTATCAGAATAAAATGAATATAAGGATAACTTTCAAATCCTCTAAATTGTTGCCCAAATACTCTGTGGCAGGGAAATATAATAAAAGTACTACTGAATTTGTATCAAGAAGAAAATTGGTCTCATCTACAATTACAAGTTTCATTTTATAGAATGTTTTAATTATATGTCCCAATAAATGAGCTTCTCCTTTTTGTTCCTTTATTTTTCCATTTTTAATTACTGCTGCCTCTAGGTTTCAAAAAAATAGATCGGACTGATTGATGAAAGTCAAAGGTTTCCATTTGCTTCAGAATAGTTAAAACTAGGTCAATCTATCCAATGTTATATGTGCTAGTTCCAGTGTAGGCTTCATATTTTATCTTATTTAATATACAGAACCCTTCAAGAGAGGTCCTGTACTATTTTCATCTTAGAGATGGGGAAGCCGGTTCATTGCGAGGCTAAATAACCTGCTTCAGATCATACACAGTGCAAGTGGCTGAGCTGGGAATCCAACCTAGAGTCTGTTCTCTTAACCTTATCAGAAAAGATCTCTCCATTACGATACAGGAAAGGAAAACACATACACACATACACACACCCTTGTATGCAAGTTCTTTTAATAAATTCTATGGGCTTGATCTAAAAAAAAAAAATGATACTGAGAAGGAAGTTTGACAGATAAAGAGACTAGGACATTCAGTCTAGACATTCTAGTCAGTATTGTCTCTGTCCAATTTCACCCATACTTTGTTACCAATTTTGAGTATTAATATGCTATCAGAAAGCATAGTATATTCTTTCAAAAGTGTAATTCTGAAAGCTTTACCGAATATATTGGTCTGTTATTCCTCCACTGAACAACACAACTTTAAAAAAAGTACCAACCAATAATAATGGAAGCCACAAATACAAATCACATTTGCAATTTTAAGAAATTTTTAGTAGCCATATTTAAAAATGTAAAAAGATAAAATTCATTTTAATGATATATCTTCTTTAACCCCATGTATCAAAAATATTATTTCAACATGTAATCTATATGAATTGTTAAGAGACATTTTACAGTCTTGTTTTCATCCTAAAGCTCCAAAATCCAGTGTGTACTTTACACTTACAGCATGTCTCAATTAAAGATTAGTCATTGTTCACATGCTCAATAACCAACTGTGGCTAGTGGCTGCAGCAGTGAACAGCACAGTACTAGAGCGTATAGCCTAGTACTATTGAGTAGTTAAAATAAATATAACAAGATGCCTCTGTTCACATATTCCCTTCATGAACTTTTCCCCATGCCTACCTTCTTTAAAGTAGAAAGAAAATGAGTGTACCTACGAAATACGGTCAAGTTACAATAATGATCAAACAGTAATTGTTAATTGTTAACTGAAATGTGCTCCTAGAGAGTATGTAATTCGAACGTGCACAATGGAATAGGTTCAATAAGCTTCCCGCATTTCCAGACTCATCACCTCAAAGCTCCGTGGGGCCAAAGAGCAAAGAAGAGGAAGGCATTAGACAAAGAACCCACGGACATGGACAAGAGTGTGGAAAATGACTGTGGGAGCGGGTGGGATGGGAGGAGGAGGGCAAAGAGGAAAATTGAGACAACTGTAATAGAATAACAATAAAAATGATTTAAAAAAACTGAAAAATAAAAAATATGTAGCTACTTCTTTGAAAAACATGTTTTGGGTAAGTCAAATGCTCTTTTTTTCCAAAGGACATTTCTTTTTCTATGCACTTACCTATAAGGACTATACTTGAACCTGGTCACCTTACAGTGACATTTCCTTCAGTTAAAAGTTGATTTCACCCTAAATTCCCAGTTTGGATTTTCGCTGAGCAGTCAATTTGACTCTATCGACATTAGATCAGTTGGGGGTATGAGGGGAGCTGGGGGCTCTATGGATATAGCAAGCTGTTTTTTACTACTTATGTTTCATTTATTCAACAATTAAGTAATGTTAACCCTACCACCCTATAATGTTGAAAATGTGAAAAGTTAATTTGAGCAAGATATATTTCCCTCCACTTAAGAGTAAGGATATCATCTTGTAAAAACAGAATCTCACCTTTGTTGGATTACTCAATATACTCAGTAAAAAGTAATTAATTGTTAGTGACACACCCCAAGCCATTCGCTCAAAAAGGCAGAGGGTAGAGGGCAGTAAGGAGAATGTCAAAACAAAAGCCTATGCTAGAAAATTTACAAGGAAAAAGAACAAACATCCTCTTTGGGAATGACTCTAGGCTACAGAGCAAAGAATTATAGCACATAAACTGAGGTTACATAAACACTCTAATAAAAACCAGGGTTTGATTTATAGAAGCAGGTTGTTCCCTGCTTTTTTCCACAGAAGACCTGCCTGGGAACCAGTAAGGCTGCCCACAACCACTCTAGTAGCAGAAAGAGAAGGTCTGCTGGGAGCTGCTGTGTCTTCATGTCAGTGTGAGTGTATGTGTGTTCCTGCAAATGGGGAAAGGTCACCTAAAAACACCACAGTGTTTTTAAAGACAGAACGTAATGATATTCACTTGTATGTTCACTGCCCCAGTCTATATGGGCTCTCTATCTCTCCTGCTAAGCTCCAATCTGCATTCCCACCAAGAACAACAAAATGCCAGGGTGAGAGCAGTTAATACCAAAAGCCAAAGTATTCAGAAAACAGGAGGATTTAAAGGAGCTTCAAAATTTCAAGTAAAACAATGAGACAGAACTTACCTACATTTCAAAACAACATGCCGGTTGAGAATTAAGTGATTATGCCTCACACATCCTCAGACACAGAGAACGAACTATTAAAATCACCTTGATAAATAGAGGCTGAAGTGTATGGAGCCCCCAAAGATAATCAGGTGAGGCTCTGTTTGGTAAGCTCATTTTAATAGGTTAATTCATAGAATTAGTGAACAAACAGATAATTCATTTTTCCAAACCCTCTTCTAACTCCCCCACTCCTACCCCCATAAAAGACCTGACTTCAGTCCTTGACTAAGCCTAGGGAACTGCATTACCTTCTTAATGTTTGAGTTCCTTAATCTTTTCTGATAGCTGCTTTAATGAAGCATCTTATCAACATTCATTTATTACCACTTTCCTACACACTGTTCTTCATACAAGACAATGGTAAATGAAGGGACAGCCTTGATGAAATGTGCACCGTAATTATGTTCGGTGTTTCTGAAGGAAGTAGGAGAAAGGAGGAAAGCAAGCTTCAAAGAGATAAGCCTTACGATGTATGATTCTGGCATTTGTATTAGATAAGGCTAATTCTACTCTTCAGAAAACATGTTTTATTTTTTCAGCAGCAAAGAGGAGGGCCTGGCTACAAATCTGCCTCACTCATACCTAACATCAGAGGTCCCTGATAATTTCTTTCTAAATCGGCCTTGAGAATAAAAAGAAAAGTCAATGAAAGTTCTCTAAAATTTTCTTAAATTAATGCAATGAATCTAAAGTTCAGTAGACGATGAAACATTTTTTAGCTCTGCAAGATTTTAAAAAAATGAGTGTCTCCATATGATTGTAGCTCCTCTTCAACATGTAAAATAATTCTAAAATGTGTTGGATAATTATACTGGCCTGTGAGAATGTGGAAAATCACATTGCTGCAACATATGTCCAAGCAAAATATTAGCTGAACTCAGTGAGAAGCATCTAGATTTCTATCAGCTGATTTATTAGGCTCGCCTGTAGCAAACGTGCAACTAGATAACCACAAGACCTCAAATAAAAAAGCTTCATTTTTGAGTCAATGGCCTTTTACAAGTAATCATAAAGCCTTCATGCATAATACAGAGGTGTCACTGGTGCGCCCAGGTTAAAACAGATTCTCCCAAAGAAACTTCCAGAACAAGACTGTGAAATAGAACTAAACAGTGCCATCTGGTGCGAGAAAAACAGGGAAAAATATTAGCTGGAACTACAAGGCAACATCTCATTCTCAGTCTCTACTTGTATTAGAATTAGCACTTTACTTTTTTTCAGGGAAAGGTCATGGTGTTTCATGCACAATTTTTTTTTTTACACATTGAAAAGAATTATTATTTTTTAATGGAAATATTACCAAGTTTCCCTTCAACCTAAACCATCAGCAAATGAGCAACACAAACTTAAAAACCATTATCACTCCTGATGCCAGTTTCAATAGGCTCTGCCCCATCGGTTTCAATAAATACCTTAGGAATGTTATTATCAATTTTTTTATCCTTTGAATTTCTCTTCAGTTTAGCATGCTCTCTATTTAGTGTGCATCTCATCTATTCCCCCCTTTTTTTTTTACAAGAAATAACATTGTTCAAATATTCTTCTAATCTCTGTAACTTATGTTCAATCTAATTTTTTTTTTAGGGTGTGATGTCTTGCAGTTTTTATGTTTTACTGAAAAGTATTCTCTGTGCATTCCAGAAAACTCCCAACCACTTGCCAATAACAAACACAGTATAATGAAACAGCAATTTCGCCAACAATTTACAAGGAGGCCAATTATTAAGTTAATTTTAAAAAGCTATTTGTAACAGAAAATTGCAACTCTGTTAATACTTTTAATAACACAGTCATTCAAAAAAGCCAATAAAATTTCCTAGGTAGCCAAAAATGATATCAGTTTACCAATGGGAAAACAAAACTAAGTTAAAGAAACTATGGGATGTGAGCCCTGGCTGGGTAGCTCAGTTGGTTACAGGGTCATCCTGACATGCCAAGGTTGTGGATTCAATCCCCAGTCAGGGCACATACAAGAAGCAACCAGTGAATGCATAAATAAGTGGAACAACAAAATTGATGTTTCTCTCGCTCTCCTCCGCCTCTCTCTCGTAAATTAATAAATTTTTTAAAAGGTGGAAAGGAGGAGACTAGGGGATTGGGGAAAGAAAATACTATACCTACTATTACCATTAAAAAACAAATTTTCTAGATTATTTTATAATAAAATATTAATTCATGTTCCAATATATTCTGATGATAGAATCACAGATTCTGGGAGAAATAAAAGACTCAGAGGCCATTCTGAACCAAAGAACAGATCGACTTCATCTTTAAAAGAAAATAAAAAGGTAAACACAGACATACACGCATACATAGAAACAACCTGAAAATGTCTGCATTCATTTTTCTTCTCTGAATGGAAGTAAATGATGCAATAAATCCTTTGAGTATACAGAAAAGCTAAAATAAAATGTCCCTGGCTGGCAGGCTTTATGCCTCGGATCTTATAATGTGAATTATTATAAATGAACCTGCTGGAACCCATATGAATTTCATAGTCAAAGTATTACCCTTATCATTATTATAGAGAGAAATTGGTAAGCATGGGGATGAAACAGAGATTCTAATAAAAACACAGAGCTAATCTTGTCAATATTCTCCAGGTTTATGATACCTGGGACATCCTTAGAAATGAACGTAGAAGTAGTAAAGAACAAAAATACTGAAATAAGTAAGTTTTACAAGTAATACATTTAAAAGAGTAAGAGGCTTTTTAAAATTTCATTTTCCACAAATCCTTTTAAGAACATTTAAGAGCTACAACAGAAAGTTTTCCTCTTTAGTAGCCTGTAGATGGTGCTACTAACCTGTTTTTCTTTCTCCTGAAAATTGTTGCAGTTTATCACTAGAGGAAGCTAATTCATATTATTTCATTCCTTGTAAAGACTGAGGGGAAAGAGGAGTATGAGAAACTACCCTACCTTTTCAACAGTCACTCCATACTTGTACACAAACTGCTTTCTTTAGAAAACAGAAATGCTAATAAAAACATTATATAAGCATTGTTTAAAATCAAATTATTATAGGTGCTTACTGAATGAAATAACTGCAGAGGTGAAAAAAGCCTTGGAGATCATCTCATCTTGTGTACTTCTACTTCCAAACAAACACAATTAACATCTGTGAAAGCGACTGTCCCAGAACATGGAAATAGCACCAGTGTGAGCAGGGGTTGCTTTCTGTCCTACAGTCTCTATTAGTGAATGCCTGCCCACTAACCTAACTAGCTCAACAAAGTAAATTATGTAAAAATAGCATACTATATTGTAGCCCCAAGCCTTTCTACACAAAATTTAGTCACAGAGGTTCTAAGATGGTCTCAAGGTCACAAAACTCCTTGGTGGCAGAAAGGATTAGAACGCAAGTCTTCAAACCAAGGTACCTAACAATCCAGTGAAATCTCCGTATAAAATGTGTGCTTCCTTTGTAATGTGGTTGTTACTTAAGCATACATGTTTTGAACATCATTGTTATACTTGAATATAGCAAATTACATCTATATCATAAAAGTATATTAATTAACCAACCATCTTCTTTACATGGTTTACTTTAGCTCCAGAGAAGACCATGTTTTCAAATAATAAATGTTATTTCTTCAGAGTAGTTTTAGCTTCACAGCAGAAGTGAGTTGAAAGTTCACATACACACAGACGCACAATCTCACTATCAACATTCTGCTCTACAGTGGTACATTTGTTACAAAGGATGAACTTACATTAATGCTTCGTTAGCACCCAAAATCCTTAATTTACAATGGAATTTGTTCTTGGTATTGTATATTCTTTGAGTTTCGACAAATACACAATGACATGTATCACCATCGTGTATCGTACAGAACTTTTACTGCCCTAAAAATCCTCTCTGCGCAGCCTATTCATCCCTCTCTCCTTCTAACCCTTGGCAGCTGTTGATTTTTTTTACTGTCTCCATAGTTAGCCTTTTCCAGAACGCCATGTACTTGGAATCATACAGAATATATGTCTTCTTTCAGACTGGCTTCTGGCATCTAAGATTCCTCCTGGTGTTTTCATGACTCCACAGCTCATTTCTTTTTAGCACTGAATAACATTATACTGTTTGCATGTACCACAGTTTATTTATCCATTCACCTACTGAAGGATATCTTGGTTGCTACCAAGTTTCAGCACCATAAAAAAATGTCATAAACATCTGTGCGAAGGGTTATTGTGTGGATATAGGTTTTCAATCATGTAGATAAAGTAAGACCACCTTTAATACAGAAAGTCCCAAGCTGCTCCAAAGATATAACATTCACAGCTAATTTTAATATACATTATTTCCTCCTAAAGACTCTTGTTTCAATAAGAAATTTGTTAAAAGGTCATATATGGAGTACCAATATTTAATATGCATAAGAAATATAAAATGCTGAAAATTTAAAAAATCTCTCTCCAACTCTTGCTTTATATTTCCCCTATTTTATATTTTTAAAAGTAAGGTTATATTTTAGAAGGCCTTCATAAAGGTAGAAAGAAATGGAAAACCACTAGAATGTGGTCTGTACTCCTTCCACCAAAGAAAACATTTCAAGTAAGTTCTATAATAAATTCAAGAGGAGAGACGCTGTTTAGATTTTTGTTCCTCTTCAAACTCACATCCTCCTCTGTAAAAAATTCATGTATGTTCTGTTGTGTGTTCCTTAAGAGAACGAATGATGCTGGGATGTTTTGTTTCTCTGTGTCTGACAAGACTTAGTAAATTATACTGAATTAGTCAAATAAATACTTCAAATAATCAACTGTTCCTCACATCCTGCATGTGCACAATCCACAAGAAATTAATATGAAGATTTTGAAACTGTAGGAAATGCATGCAACATCCAAGATTTTGCTGCCTATGTTGTCTTCTATGATTTTTTATGGTTTCAGGTCTAACATTTAAGTCTTTAATCCGTTTTGAATTTATTCTTGTGTGTGATATAAGAAGGTGGTCTAGTTTCATTTTTCTGCACATATCTGTCCAATTTTCCAAAACCATTTATTCAATAAACTACCTTTAGTCCATTGTATGAACTTGTTTCCTCTGTAGACTGTTAATTGACTACAAAGGTGTGGGTTTATTTCTGGGTTCTCTATTCTATTCCATTGATATATGTATCTGTTTTTATGCCAGTACCATGCTGTTCTCATTTCCATGGCCTTATAATATAGTTTCACATTAGGCAGCATGAGCCCTCCAAATTCTTTCTTTTTTCTCAGGATTGCTGTTGCTATGTAGGGCCTTTTGTGGTTCCATATAGATTTTTGAAATATCTGTTCTTGTTCTGTGAAATATGCCATTGGAATCTTGACAGGAATTGCATTGTATTGCTCTGGGTAGTGTGGACATTTTGATGATGTTAACTCTTCCTATCCATGAACACGGGCTCATAGCAACATTTTATTGGATATACCTCCTCCGGAAAGAGGAACAAAAGAAAAAATAAACAAATAGGACTACATCAAATTAAAAAATTTTGCAAAGCAAAAGACAGTAACAACAAAATAAAAAGACAACCCACAGAATTGGGGAACATATTTGCTGATATATTTGATAAGAGGGTAATATCCAAAATTTATAAAGAGCTTACAAAACTCAACACTAAAAAGAAACCAAACAACCCAATTAAAAAATAGGCAAAGGATCTGAATAGACATGTCTCCGAAGAGGACATACAGATGGCAAACAGACATATGAAAAGATGCTCAATGTCACTGATCATCAGAGAAATGCAAATTAAAACCACAATGAGATACCATCTCACACCTGTCAGAATGGCTATCATCAATAAATCAACAAACAAGTGCTGACAAGGATGTGGAGAAAGGGGAACCATTGTGCACTGTTGGTGGGAACCCAAATTGGTGTAGCCACTATGGAAAGTAGTATGGTGATACCCCCCCAAAATTAAAATTAGATCTGCCTTTTGACCTAGCTATTCCACTTCTGGGAATATATCTGAAAGAACCTAAAACACTAATTCAAAAGAACATAAACACCCCTATGTTCATTACAGTGTTATTTATAATCACCAAGACATAGAAGCAGCCCAAGTGTCCATCAGTGGATTAGTAGGTAAAACAACTATGGGACAATTACACAATGGAATACTATGCCGCCATAAAGAAGAAGAAAGTTTTATTCTTTGCAACAGTATGGATGGACATGGAGAACATTATGCTAAGTAAAATAAGTCAGTCACAGAAAGATACATACCATATGATTTCACTCGTATGTGGAATCTAATGTACAAACTGAACTAACAAGCAAAAAGAGACAGATTCACAGATAGAGAGCAGGATAAGATGGGGACGTTATGGGGTGGTAGGACTGAGCAAAAAGGAAAAAGGACTCATGGACACGGACAACAGTGTGGTGACTGCTGGGGGGAGGGGTGCATAAGGTGACTAAATGTTAATGGGAAAAATACAACAGAAATACATAAAAATAAATAAATTTAAAGAAAAAATATAAGGACTGGGGTAAAATCTTTTAAATAAATTTACTATTAAAAATTAATCATGCCAAATGAGCCCTGATCAGAAGCTCTTAATCTGAAGAATTTCCACTCCAGTGAATTTTTAAAAATCGTTGCAGCACTTTTGGACTATGGATCCCCTTTGTAATTAATCCCCATTATAACTAAGTTAAGGAAAGGTAATGTAAATAATGTTGACAATAAATGAGATCAGTGGAGTGCCTAAAAGATGCCAGGCACTGTACTAGGGCACTTTTCACATATTATTACCAATTTTTATAATAATTATGTTAGGTATATGAGTATCTAACTTCACATTACAAATAAAGAACTTAGGCCTCAGAGAAGTGCTATAACTTTTCCAATCCACACAGCTATCAAGAGAAATACTGACAAAAACAAAACAAAACAAAAAACATAGATGGGGAGGTTAAGAATAGTACAGGAAATTGAGAAGCCAAAGAACCTATATGTACGACCCATGGACGTGAACTAAGGTGGGGGGATGATGGGTAGGGGTGCAGGGTAGAGGGGATAAAGGGGAGAAAAAAAGGGGACAACTGTAATAGCATAATCAATAAAATATACACCCCCCCCCTAAAAAAATGAGAACTTGAATTGGGTTTACTTGACAGCAAAGCCTATGGTTTTGGCTCTACACCATGTGGACTCCTACACCATTTACAGACAAGTAAGTGGTGGCAGAAGTTGTATTATAAACGTGTATCCATGGAACTTCCCCATAAAACTGAGATGTTATACTCTTCAGCATTTAATCAATACACTAAACAGAATCAACAGAAATAAAAGCCTGATTAATTTGCACAATTAGGTAAGAGTGTCTGGTAAAAGAAGGCACATGGTATAAATCATGGTATAAATCATACGCCCAGTTATGTCTGACTTAAGAGATCCATTTCTGGAATTGTGAGGATGTGTTTATCAAAGTTTTATGGGTCTCTCCTTATACACCAAGAAAATAAAATATACTCTAGTAACTCCATCATTTGTAAACAGTGAAAATGGTGGACAGGTGGGCTGAAGAGATAAGCTGAACGATTGGTAACACTTGGTTTCCAAGTTGAAGGAAGGCTATGCCTGGATTACTTCAAGAGCCTCCTGGTTTACCAATAACGTCTCTACATGTTCTGCACCACAATCCACTCCATACCCACCTGTCAGAATCATTTCTGTCAAATGGCATTGTTCAGGACACATATTTCCAGAGAAGGCTCTCTAACCTCCGCCTACTTTCTCAGTTTCATCTCTTCACTACTCTTCAAGTTGATTCTAGTTTAAGTGAAACTAAGGTTAAAAAAAGTATTAAAGTGTGGCTATTGATTAAGTTCTTGAAAGTGAAAATCTTACTCTATATATTTTTAATAGCTAGCATTTATTAGGTGCTTAATATCTGCCAGGATTTGCACTCAGGTTTTATAAACAATGTATATTTAATCATATAATAACACCAAGAAGTGAATACTACCATCTTCATTTCACAGATGAGAAAACAGAGACATGAACCCATGAGCAGGGTTCATACCCACTCAGTGCCAATGTTTTTAGCCATTATATTAAAATGCCTGTCTCCATATGTTCACAATTTGGGTTAAAAAAAATAGTAAGTTTCCATTTGGCCATTTATGGAAGCGTTGCCAGAGAAGGAAGGTGCCAGTGGCAGAATGCTAGTAGCTCAAGGAATGGGTTGTGGCAAGCCTGGGAGGTGCTCCTGCCAGCTTTGAGAGGTAAACTAATGACGTCCTCACCCTGCAAGTGGATCCAAGGCCATGGTGTAAAGGAGAACACCCTAGCTTCCCAGAGGCTGTCCTTGTTTCTTCTCCAATAGTCACTTTCATATGCCTTGGTCTAACTACCACTCAGAATGGGGGTGTGGGGCAGGGCATCCATGAATCCTCTGTGTCCACTACCTTAGGAATGAATGCTCAGCTTAGTGTATTTGAGGGCTCGCTTGGTACAAGGATTGTGGCAGGAAAACCTACTGGGTAGACCTCAGAACCTTCTCCAAAAGACTGTATGATGGTTATTGTAGCTCCTGATTTTTAACTGAGGGTGCCATTCTGGCAGAACAATCTTAGGGCCTAGCACCAGGGGATTAACTAGGCTTCTTCTCCACCTTCTTTTCATTACCTTTGGTCAAAGTCAAAAAGCCTGGATACAGCCTCCCTTCCCTGATTCCAAACCCCTATATCAGCACAGTGCTTCCATCGTCAAGTCAATCTTGCCAAATAAATAGAAAGACAGACAATTAGTAAAATAAGGGACCAGTAACAAGAGTTCATAGACCATACTCTGAAAAACAATTTTCTATGGTATTTTATTCTAGATGTGATCTCAATTATCCTCATTTTAATGTTTAATATGTTTAAATATAATATTTAGAAAGAATAACCTGTTACACATTTACTAGGACTACATCCAATATAACCTCCCTAAAATAAGTCATGGTACATGACTTATTTACCAAATTAGATTAAGATTTTACAGGGAAAGAAACTGTGTGCCTTTAACATCCCTTGCCCCTCGGCATTCCCACAAATGTCAACATAAGTGTTACCTACAATAAGTGCAGGTAAGTGCATTTAACTGATCTACATAGGAATTAGAAGGACAAATTGTGTCAGTTCAATGAAGTTTTCAGTGCCTGTACCTGTTGCAGCTTTGAAATTCCTGCTGGAAGAGGCACTCCTCTTGAAAACTGTAGTAGGCTCTCTCTTCTAACCCACCCGTAATTTCTAGCCCTCTAGAGCCACAGATCCATAGGTCAAAGGCGTGTCTGCTATCTGAAGGTCTACAAATGGCAATAACTTGCTCTCACAGCATTTCAAGGGCCAAAGGGCTGCTGAGATGAATAAGAGGTGATCAAATGCAAAGTTAAGAGGTGGTTGGAATCAGAGTGAGACAAAAAGATAAGGAAAACGGGTCAGAAAACTCTAGAAAACTAAGGCTTCTTCTCTGTTAGACGCATAATATCAATGGGCAAACTTTGTTTACAAGATAAACTCTGCCCAGCCTAACACTGTATTCAGTTTAGGTATGATGTACTATTTTGTGTTAATATTAACGTAAATTAAAAATATATTTTTCAGTAGCTTTTAATAGTTCTAGTCAAGTTAAAGCAAGATGCTCATCATGTCATCAATTAACATTTATCATAGGTTTCCTGTTGCACTTAAAATGAAATGCAAAACCTTCAACCTGGCCTCAAATTTGGCATGCCTTTCCAATCTCACCCTAACTGAGTTCTCTCCAGCTCACTACACTCCTAGCCACACTGGACTCCTTGCTCTGGAAAGTGGCTCATCTCAATCTTGTCGTCAGTCTTTGTCTGCCAAGATGCTCTACCTCCCAAAATGCCCCTGGCCAGGTTCTCTACCTTTTGGAGATTCACTCTGAGAAAAATTCTTTAAACTGGATCGGCTGCTGTTCTGTAATAGCATTTATCATATTTTGTAATTATTATTTATTTGTGTTATCTGTGCTTGCCCCATTAAACTGTAAATTCCATCAGTACAAGAACCATGTTTATATCCTTCAACACTGTATACCCAGCTCCTAACATACTACTTGTCTCATATTAGGTACACTACGACTAATTTTTTAGGGCAGTTATAAAAAGGACTGCAGGAGATGGGTAGAAGGATGGTCAGAGATTAAAAACAAAGAATGTGATAATAGAAAATGAGAAAGAACACAAATTTAACTATGAAATGAGAAAAATATCAATACTTCAGAGCCTCCGTATCTCCCTTTCAGGCACCAATGACCCAAAAGGAGTACATTTTGTGTGACAGATATTATGTTTTACCTAATCCCCCAATGTCACAGGGCCAATCCCATCACTTCCTCCATGTACAGATGAGAAAATGGAAGCTTAGAGAGGGTAATTCACTTGCTTCATCTGACACAACTCTTAAGTAATGAAGCTGGATAACAAAAGAGGTTTAAAAGGCAAACAACAAGAACTTACCATGCAGCAGAATTCCTCATAGAGGGCCTCCAACTCACATCATCAAAAGCATTCTACATAAGCTTGAAATTTTTTAGTGGGTGGCATTAAATAGGAATTGCTAATGTTCTGTTTTCATATTTTCCACTGGGGAAAGGACTGCTGGGTGCCACAGATATTAGCAAATTGTTATATTGAAATGATACCTCAAATCCAATGCTGATATATCAAAAACTTCATCAACAGTAAAACTGTTCTGATTATAGCACTCCAACTCAAGACATATATTACTACCAATGTTTGTTCTGGCTTAATCTCAGCAGAGAGTTCAGTCATGACAAGGAGACTAATCCATCCATTTATGAGCTTGATTTCTATTTGCAATCCTGTCAGTTGTTCACAACTGGCAAGACTGTCACCAGGTGCAAAGCTAAACAATATAGTGACACTATAGACAACTGCAAATTTACCATAGAATTAACAAATATAACAGTCACATCCATGAGCAGCAATTGTATCAGTGTAGTAATTATTGCTCTCATAACGTTCAGAAACTCAGCCAGAAGAATAAGGCAGTAAGTCCCACTTCCTGCATTATAGATCACTCTACAGTTTACCAAGTACATTCTTTCCCTCCTTCCTTCTCCACTCCCCAAATATTTGTTACATTCCTATTAAGTACAATGCACTGGGTATGTTATCTCACTTGATCCCTGTGTAGTCACCTCAGGATAAGCAGGACAAGGTAAAGGAAGAAGAAAGGCTCAGGTAAAACTTACTTATTTAGTGTAACACAGGAAGAGACAGAGGTAGAATCACAAATCAGCTTTCCTAATTCCTCTTCTAGCACTTTCTGGGAAAGTTACACCTCACCTGGCACTAATTTTTCAAAACAACCCAACTAGGTAAGCACCAAACAGTTGAAAGAAAATACACACTTACCTTTTGTAATTTGCCTCTGTTTTCCATCATAACAGCCCTACAATACCAATAACCTCCTCTATATAAAACCTAAAGGATTCTTTTTATTTTGTTTTCATTTTTCCACTTTGTAGATATCCAGTTTGATATCTACAATTAAAATGATTCATATTGCCTCCATAACAGCCTCTGCTTCCTTAAACTCTCTCATCTTGGGTTGTATTTCTTTTTCTACCATAAAATGCCAGATACTTGCTAATATTTCCAGGGACTCACAAACTCCAACCAAATTTATCACACTAGAGCCACACAGATCTTGCTCCATACTGCTTCTCAATGTATGATATTCCCTCATTTAAAAGTTCCTTCCTCTTTCTTTTCAATTTATGTACATATCATAGCTAGCACAATGTTGCATACACTTGGATCACACATTATAGTCATACAGACACAGACAGATTCCCATTATAAGGGATACTCACTGCTTAAAGCCTTTTCCCTTTTGGTCATACTGTTTAACTCAATGAAATTTAGTACCTATTTTTTAAATAACCGCTTTACTGAGAAATAATTTTCATTCCATACAACTCATCCCTTTAAAGAATAAAATTCAGTGGATTTTAGTATATTCAGATAATTGTACTACCATCGCAACAATATAATTAAAAAAATTTTTTTTTCTTCATTGCCACTGAAATGTTCCCCTTTCCCTCAACCATGGTAGAATCACCTAGGGAGTCTTCTTTTTTTCTCTCTGCATACTCAGTACCAGTGTCCTTGTTTGACAGCATTTACTCAGTACTTACTATGTGTCAGGCAATAGATGCTAAGTAGGCTGCATACAGTGTCAGCCACTTTTGTATCCACTCAGCCTTATTTCTTCCTCTGGCCCCTGCCTCAGCAACAGTTTTGTGGCTTCCTCCTTCCTTACTAGGTGCAATCTGACAAGTCTTCCCTCAGGTGTGCAGAGTGTACCAACTGCTTTTTGACCTGTAGCTTCTCTGACTGGGATGTTCTTGTAACCACAATGTGAAAGGGGAGTGAACAACCCTGGGGCCACTCTTAACCAAAGGAGGATGGAAGGTAATGCACTCCCTTTGTATTGCCTGGGAAGACATATCTGAGAGCATTTTATAAGATTCCTCAGAAGTTGTCCATAGTGGTGGCTAACTCAGGCTTTCCCTACTTCCTTGTTTCCCTGAAATCTCTCCCCTAATATTTCACCTGTTCGTAAGCCTTCATCTCAGACTATGCTTTCAAGAGAACTTAGGCTAAAAACAGAAGGGACATTACACAAGATCCACATAGCACTAGGAGAAAGGTTATATTATCTCTAGCTTTCTTGTTATTCAATGAGGTACCTGGTATCATTTTTTAAATGCTATCTTTTTTAAATGAATCAGCATTGCTTTTTTTCCCCCTTGCAATCAAAAGAAATCTTTTTTTTAAATGTTGCATACCTGAAATATTTTTTGTTGATAATTTATCTGTATTTTTTTTTATATTTCATTGAGCATGCTATCACAGTTGTCCCACTTTTCCCCGCTTTATCCCCTCCATCCTGCATCCCATCCCATCATTCCCACACCTCTTAGTCCATGTCCATGGGCTGCACACGCCAGTTCTTTGGCTTCCTAATTTCCCCCACTACTCCCAGCCTCCCCCTGACCACTTTTTTTTGGGGGGGGGGTCAACATTTTCCCACCACCACTTTTCCCAGAAAAAGTTTAAAATATTTTCATTACAACAAAAATAAAACTCTGTATCCATTAGCAGTCATTCCCCACCCCCCTCATGCCACTCAGCCCTAGGGAACCACTAATCTACTTTCTATCTCTATAAATTTGCCTATTCTTGACATTTCATATAAACAGAATTATACAATATGTGGTCTTTTGTAATTGGCTCCTTTCACTTAGCATAATATTTTTCATCTTTTTATTTTTTTAAGGTGCCTTGATCTGCTCATTCAGCTAAGTCTTCCTGATGACTTCTGGAGTGATTAGGCAATAAAGTAAAACCATGTAACAATTACAGTGATGGCTAAGGGGAATCCTTTCAGGGTGTCCAACCTTTTGGCATCTCTTGGCCACACTGGAGGAAGATGTGTGTCTTGGGCCACACATTAAATACACAAACACTAATGAAAACTGATGAGCAAAAAAAAGGTTTTAAGTAAATTTATGATTTTGTGTTGGGTCGCATTCACAGGCATCCTGAGCCGCATGCAGCCCATGGGCTGGACACCCCTGCCACAGACCTTTAAAGAACCTGAAGCCTACAGCCCTACAGTTAACCCACAGCGACATTACAACGGTGTCCATCAAAAGTACCCCCTGAATTTAGTTTGAGGGAATTTCAAGAATATACATAGTATTTGTATATATAGTGGCCAAAAGGGTCAACAGGAAGCCTTAATAAGGTCATCACATATTTAACTATATCAACAGCTTTTTTTTTTTCTTTAAAGGACAATCACAATTTTGGGTACAAAATTCAGATTCAGGTTCATCAGTCTAATCAAATTAAATGTCTCTATGGAAACATTTACTAAGAGAAAAGGATACCAGTTTTCATACAAAGGTTTTATTCTTTTGTTTTGTGAAAACCTCTGCCACTAGAATAGTCCCCAGGAAGCCCTTTTCACCACTAAAAAGACAAGTAGAGGGACTGTTAATTAAATGTTTCATTAGCGTTTGCTATATAGTGAGTCTATTCATTTCAGTGAGTTCAAATTTATGATACAGCAGAGTTAGGATTTTATGTGTTCTATGTATACTTTATAGTACATAGGGGCACCTCATAAAAATCAATTGTACAGTACATTTATGCCCCCCTTTTTAATAACCTGGATCATAATTTAAGATTCTAAATGACTGGAAAGGTTTATAATTTTTGCCTCTCTGCTTTTATGTCCCACTATGAGCTGATGCCAAACCTTGATCAAAAATATTACCCCCCAACTACTCTATTGTTTCTTTGGGAAAATATGCTTCCCTATATAAGATGATTGCCATACAAAATGTAGCAGCTGTCATTAAATAGTTTCTTCTCTTCAATTACCTTTGTTGGTAGTGGGAGTGGTACTTTTCAAGTTTTAGTTTTTCTCTCCTTAGTCAAATCACAGACTCCTTAATCGTCTTTATTTCCTAAATGCTATACAGTGCATAGTAGGTGCTAAAAAATGGATTTTAAGTTTCAATGAATAAATACACAGAAACAGGCACAGATGTGCTGTGCCCTTATTAGAAGGCAAAAATTAGGGCAACACTCTTCTGCAGGGAATCCAGGGTCCCTGATCAATCTTCTGGGAAAATCTGTTCAATTACTCAATATCCTGAAAGTGCCTTCCTCAAATGAGCACGTTCAGGGGCTCAATCCATCTTCACTGTGCTACGGCAGATGAACTGTTCTAACATCTAATTCTTTTTATAAAGCAGAAAATGTTTCGCAAGCTCTTTATAGCTGATTGAGCTAATTTACTGTGGAACAGGCAGCAGCCTATCTTTAGATAAATGCTAATCAGGATGTTAGTGCTCTCTTCGGTCGGACTGCCACTATTATGCTGAAAGGGAAGGTCAACAGCTAATAAACCCAGTTAACAAGCCATTCTGAACTTCACTTTGGCTTAACACTCTTCAAAGTTGCAGTCATTAAATCCATATATTATCAGAGGCTGCCCTACTATTTTTACTGCACACTAAGACAAACTTTCAGTGTAGTCATTAATTGAATTAACATTGTTTAATCCAATTTTATAGAGTGTAAACTGAGATATGACCAAGAGAGAGTCCTTCTCAAATACTCTCTCAATAAACCAATGGGAATACAGTCTTCAAAGATTAGACTGGCTGGACAGGGACAGGAAACATGTCATGTTAATGGTTTCTTTTCTCTCACAGATCTCTCTCCCTCCCTTCCTTGAAATCTTCCGACAAGTAAAAGAAAGGTATTTTGTAGTTACTAGAGGATAGTTTTACAGTGCAGAAAAACCAGGCAGAAAAACAGTAAGACCATTTGTACCATGGTCCCATACAATCCAGGACAACAATGCAGTCTCAGACAAGGAGTGGTGGGATCACTTTCTACCAGATATGACTAAGACAATTAAGTTCAGTCTAAGACCCCTAATAAGACTAGGTCCTGTATGATAAACAAAGGGTGGTCAAAACATTCCGAAGACCAAAGGGCTCTAAATGTAATTTAGAAACTGAAAACATTTCACCATTATACACTAGCGCTCTCAGTACAATATGGGCAGCAAACTCATTTAATCCATAGTTTTTAACAAATACTAAGAGGCTCAATGCCTTGTCCTAATCAAGTATGAGAGGTGGCTAGTCCTTGTTTATTTCCCAGGGATCAATATCCCCTTTTCAAGCGGAAGGAAAAAGGTATACAGTGGACTATTTCCTTCAGGTAGGATGATAGCTGTTTTCTCTATTTTGCCTATTTTGGTTACCAAAATTAAGAAACCTAACACAGCATAGGGGAAACCTTAAGTTTCACAACAGAATTCAGGTTTAGTCATTCAAAGTCACTATATCCATTAATATAAAAGATCTACTCACATTACAAAAATAATTTAAAACAGGTCTTGAGAATTTACAAAGAAGCCCCACATCTGTTAACAGTCTTTACTATGACAACATAAGAAGTGACATTTAATGGGCAATTCAATGATTCTCACCTCGGAAGGAACCATCTTCATTAACATGGCCACATAATGCAATCAGGCAGGCCCCATCTCCAACAACATGCCTCCACATGTGTCTGGGCCAGTCATGGTGATCCCGTTCAATTGCCAGTGACCGGTTTAGACGTAAGAATGCAATACAACCTGGTTCCATAAAACATGCGGTGAATGTGATGAGGTCTTCTGGAAAAGGTACCCTTATATCTAATGAGGAAACAGAAGATGAAGAGAGGCTCTTCCCTTCTTTGGGTGTGGCACATGGGAGCTTTTGCAGTTAAAAGAATTTCAAAATGATAAGTGAGCTCACGGTGAGGATATAGGCCAGGTATTGGCAAATTACAGTCCACTTGTTTTTGTAAATTAAGTTTTACTGAAAAACAGCCATAGCCACTCATTAACGTATCATCTATAGCTATAACATCCGAAGTGAACCATTTCAACAGACAATGTGATCATCAAAGCCAAATAGACTATATTTGTTCCTATACAGAAAAAATTTGCCAATATCTAATTCATATTCATAGTTGGTTATTTTTATTTTTATTCTTAATAGTTAACCAATATGTTATATTGGAGTAGTATGCCTATATGGCAGAGACAAAAAAAATTGTTCTATCTTATTTTTAAAGCTTAAAACCTAGTTTTAAGAATTATACTTTTCCAATAATATTGGCATTCATAGGACAGTTGGAAGTAACTATAGTATGTCAGCTGCAGCATCCTTTGGATATAATTCAACTGAATAAATGTTTATTCAGCTCTTACCAAGTACCACAATACAAGTCCAAATAAAATACCATCTCTATACACAAGGAGGTCAAAGAATAATAGGCAGGCCACTCAAATCCACAAATGATCTGAAAGGGGGTATAAGGTTATGATAGATGCACTTTAAAAAAAAAGAAAAAATTATCACTTTTCAGAGACAGAAACACATCTATCTGAGATTGTGACAAAAAATACTCATTTGAGTACTTACTATACTGCCAGGTACTGTTTAAGCATTTTATATTTATTAACTTTTAATATAACAACCCATGAGGTAGATAACTATTTTTATCTCCATTTTGCAGATGGGGGAAATGAGGCACAGAAAGACAGAATAACACTTGTTATATAGCAGGTTTGAGATTCTCAATCAATAAGTCTAGCTCAGAGTGTGCAATCCTATCACCATCTTTTACTATTATAGTTGAATGGCATTCTAAAAGGAACAATAAGGGCCAAAGGCTAATAAAAAAAATAAAACTGTGAGGGAAATATTCATTAGTTCTATTTAACTAGACAACACTGTTGCAGTAATAGAACTGAAAAAGGAGGCCATGGGTGTATTACTGCAGGTCTTGAAAGTCAAGCAAAGGAAGTCTGCAGTCAATCCAGAGGCAATGGGGACCCTGAGGAATTTTCTTCAGAGCTGGTAGGTATGTTGAATGAAAACAAAAGTAGATTATTCTGACTGAGGTGAAGAGACAAATTGAAATTAGAAGATTTTTTAAATCTAGGTAAGAACTAATGTGACAGCAGCATAGTCTTAAATAATGGAAAAGAGAGGAGTAAATATTAAAGAGATGTGGGGACTGAGGAAGAAAGAGGTACAGAAAAGCATAGAGATGATGAGCTCAGCTGAATAGAAGACAGGGGTGTATTCACATAAGTGATGACAGAAAAAGGAACGGTGTTGTGGGGAGTAAAGATGGGCAAGATATTGGACACAGTAATTTAATGTAAAGTGAGTCAGCATGTCAGAAATGTGGTGGAGCTGTAGTTTCATTTAATAACAAGACATGGAATGATTTAGGAAAAGGTAAAGGTCTTCTGCTTCAGAGACTAATATGATGGACTTCTCCACGCACAGCACTTTCTAAGGAAATCTGGCAGGTCAGCAAACCTACCATTCAGTAGCCAGATACCGTTCCACCAGGACTCTCTCCAAGAAATCTTGAATTATGAAACTGCCACGGTGACACTGTTAGCTAAACAACAGTGCTGGAGTAATAGAACTGAGAAAGGAGGCCATTTACCCCTAAGGGGTAAATGATAGAAAAATATGTAAGGTTTAAGAGGTTTAGAGAAAGACACTGCTATTCTAAATTTTAGTTAAGAAGGAGCCAAAAAGACACAAAGTAGAGGGAGAAGAAGCTGCTGAAAAAAAAAGAAAAGATGAATGAATACAGCTGCGTGGGTACATGTGTGTGGATGTGCGTGTGTGTGTGTGTGTGTGTGAGAGAGAGAGAGAGAGAGAGAGAGAGAGAGAGATGAGAATAAGAACGAAACCTAACAAATGATCAAGACCAAGCAGTAAGAGAATGATAACTGTCTTGGTTCCACTTCACATGAGGTCCTGCTGAAATAAGGTTCCCCACCCTAAATGTTTCCTTACTATTAAAAAAAGATCTTAAGACAATTAGAATGGACCTTGGGTCCTTATATCTAAACAAGACAGAAGAAAAAGAACACAGCTCACCATATTTCCCTGAGGCCTACCTAGGTTTATAGCACAAGCCTCAAATAAAGAACACCATTTGGAATCTTTCTCATTCACCTGACTAATAATAATCCTATTTCTATTATATGATATTCCATTTTTAAGGACATTAAAAATGTATCCATTATGAACAGTGGTTTGACCTACTTTAACTATGCCTTATAGCATTCTTACATACCTTGAAATTAGTATCATCTTTTTGACAATGTATATCAAATTGTACAATGCACATTCTTTTTTTACCTAATGTCTTAGTTTGGTTTAAGCATTTCAGGCAAGTTCCCAGGTCATGCTATGCTGTTGGTCCAGGGACCACAATTTGAGAATTATTAATATAGGAGCTGGGTGAAGACTGAGCAGTGGAGGCAAGCCTAAGAAGACATGAAAAGTGAGGAGAGAGTCAAAGAAGAGACATTAAAAAAATATGAACATTTCAAGGCTATCCAAGGAAGAGAGGCCAATAAAGCTAAACAAAACAGTTTGAATACGACAAGAAAAACCTGACAAGGCTAAAATCATGAAAACCAAGAGCAGAGAGTTTCAAGAAAGAAGGTGTCATAAGAAGTGTTAATTTAGGGAAGAATACATACTATCCCAGGAGAACTAACCAGTCAGTAGCCTCAACAAGTGAACACCTTGGCATCTTCGTCTCCTGGCCAAGTCCACCTCCTGTCCACTTCTGTCTCTCCCTCCTTTCGTCTGTCCTGTCCATTTACAAAATAAAAAAGAAGCACATAGATATACCCATTCAAATATATTCAGGAAGAAAACATTTATGTTTATTTCCTTTAAAATAGCAGCTCTCACTTGCTGGCTATAAAGCTCCTCGAAGATCCATCCACACAATCATCTGAAGTTGGGCAATGTTTCCAACTTGTCAAGACAAAATCCACTGAAGCTAATTTGCTAGAACTTAAGTTGGTATCGTGTGAGTCAAGCACTATCTATAAACATTCAAACTATTTCTTGCCAAGCCGTAGGAAACTGCCAATCTAGATCTCCAATTAGGCCTTGGAACAACAAGTCAGTCCTTTCATTGTGTGCATTATTTTTACATCCAACAGCAGTGCCTCTAATTTGCACTATAAGGAGCCAACCTCCCCAAAGGGAACTCACAGGCTGCTCTCACCCTTGCCTGTCTAATTCCATTTCAAAGTGCTGGCAGCCTAGCAAAAGTTGCTGGCAGTGACTAACACTAGGCAAGGGAAGATGGAAGACAATGACTGGGAGCCACCAAGAAAGGAAAGAGTACTACTAGAAGTATTTTCTGTAGAGGAGGCCAGTTCCTCCAATGAAATAAGAAGAGCTATCTTGCCTTCCTTCTAGTGAAAATCTGGCTGCAGATTAAGTAATAGGCACCACCAAAGCCTCGTGTGCCAGACCTGCAGCTGCACTGCCCAACTGCTGTGACTGATCTGTCTGTGCATTGAACCAGACATTAAATACTTGGCAGCAGATAAGGAAGCAATCCATCAGTGAGAAAAGCAGAGCAGACAGCACCGAAGGTGTCCCTCCTTACAACTCTTCATGCCTAGTTCAGAAATAATAGTGTCCACTTGGCACATTGATGGCCAACCACTCTGTCTTTAAGTTATCTAATCTGGAAACCCAGGTTCTCAGTCATCATCCTGAGTTGCTTATTTCAAAAATAAGCCTTGGTGAAAAAGTATGAAGATGTCATAGTTTATAGAAAAATAACCAATGATGACAAAAAGGAAGGAAATATTATGGACACGATAGGATACAGAAGATAAGATGTGAACAGGGAAAGAAAATAAATCAGGGATTGAATCTTGAGCTCAGCCACTAAATAGGCAGCAACTCTGAGCCTGGTTTTTATTTTGTAAGTCCATAAAATATAAATAATTTTATGCAATCTTTGGAATTGTCAAGAGCATTACTTGAGATTATAAAGGTATCCAAGAAAACACCAAACACGTAATAGTCACTCAATCACTGCTAGCTATCTTTATGATTATAACCTGTTACCTGAAGTTCATTAACACTAGTGATGTCTCATAAACTTGTGAGAAAGAGAGAGACAGAAAGAAAGAGAGAGATAGAGACAGGGATAGAGATAGGGATAGGGATAGGGATAGGGATAGGGATAGGGATAGGGATAGAGATAGAGACAGAGATAGAACACAGTGATGAAAAAAGACTTCTGATGGTTAATTTGTTTTGTGTTGACTTGGTAAGGGTATAGTAGCCAGTTATTAAACATGAATTTTGGTGTTGTTGTGAAAGTATTATGTAGATGTGGTTAACATCTACAATTAGCTGGCTTAAAATAAAAGAGATTATCCTCAATAATGTGGGTGGGGCTCATCTACTCAGTTGAGCAAAACTAAGGTTTCCCAGAAAAGAAAAAATTCTGCCTCAAGACTATAGCATCAACTTCTGCAAAGTTTCAGCCTGCAGGCTTCCCTACAGATTTTGAACTTGGCAGCCCTCACAATCAAGTGACCCAATTTCTTAAAATATATCTCTTCTCTTTATTCTCTTCTCTTTTCTTTTCTCTCCCCACCCCCACAGACCTCCTATTAGTTCTGTTTCTCTGGAGAACCCCAACTGATACAGAGATAGAAACAAGAGATACACAGACCAACAAAAATAAAGACAAAGAGAAACAAAGACAGAAAATGAGAGGAGAGAAAAACATAAATTAGGTGGAACTATTTAAAGAGCTTGGGACTTCCTCTATAATTACTCCATGATTAATGAAAATGCTCACAGCACTGCCCTATGAAGTCAATGAACATTCAGAGGACTCTAAAAGCAATGTTCCATTCCATTGTTTGTAGCCTGATTGTAATTGCATGGAATACATGTTGATCTCAATTCACTACACACTTGCTTCATTTTGCCACCCACTACCTGCTTCTTGTTTAAAGACATATTGCTGCACCAAAATTGTATTAAGACATAATTATACTGACGGCATTTTTCAGTAACTTACCAGGTCTTCCTTTTCATCCAAGCTCTTGTTCTTAAAGCTAAGCAAAACTGGTATTAAAATAAAACTTACAAGAATTTGAAATTGTAAAGGGCCCGGGGGGAAGACTGGCAGTAGTACAAGAGCTCTCCTTCCTAAAAGTAATCTCATCTGTTTCCATGAGCCCTATCTAACCATTAAATCAGTCCTTGAGCCCTGGCTGGTGTGGCTCAGTGGATTGAGTGCCAGCCTGCGAGCCAAAGGGTTGCAGGTTCAACTCCCAGTCAGGGCACATGCCTGGGTTGTGGGCCAGGTCCCCAGTAGGGAGTGAGAGGCAACCACACACTGATGCCTCTCTCCCTCTCTTTCTCCCTCCCTTCCCCTCTCTAGAAATAAATAAATGATCTTAAAAAAAATTAGTGCTTGAATAATTTGTGCATACTTTCTTATCTAAATACAGATTATAACCCTCCCTTCTAGTCTAACAGAGAAAATGAAGCATCTCTTGAGGTATTATATAAAGACATCAGAGATTACAGGGCATGGAAGGAAAGTTCCAAGGATCTCTTACTTACATTTTTTTTCTTTATGGGTCAACATCTTTTTAATTGTACAGAACTTATATTTTGTTGGTCTGGCTTTTCAGCACAATGGGCACCCAGATAGATTCAATCCAGACTTATTCCCTAGTTAAGACTCTCCTTTGCTATGTTCATTATTTCACTTGGAAACCATTTTTGTGAATTAGGGAGTTTTTAGTTTAGTCTAATTTAGTTTAGTTTAGTGAATGTTGCTTCCAATCCTCCAAATGAACTCCAGGAAAAATAAGTAAAACACTATAACTGAGTCCTTACTATGGACCAGGAAGTCTTCTAAGTGCTTCACATTTACTAACTCATTAACCCCACTTTACAGATGAGGTAATCAAGGCACTGCAAAGCTGAGAAAGTTAACCATAGTCACATGGTTGACAAGGTCCTAGGCCTGGACCTTTCTGCCGCCTCCTACCAACACATCACCTACTCAGCCCACAGAAGAATACAGAGTGGCATAGTCCCAATCTGATCTCTAAAAAGAACTTAAGAAAATGACATTGACCAGAAGAGCAGCTTGTAATGCTGACAAATGGGAAAGCTATCATTTGGCTCTTAAAGTGCTGAAGAACATTGCTCATGGTCTCAACTCAGGTTTCCCTACTTCTCCAACTGGGTAGGAATTAAGATGTATTTATTATTGATGATAATTATCTTATAAAACACACAATTACTGAAGTCAAAGTGCATCAAAAAAATCACCAGTTGTAAGGTTACCCTGTAAAAATGCTTTCTTAGGAGTAAAAATGTAAAAATGTTTTCTTAGGAAAAATGAGAAGACAAAAGGCAAAACTTCCAGCACTAGGTTCACAATGAATATCATTTCCCAGGCCTTTCACTCCAATAATTGAATGGCTGGTTTATTTAACTGCCCCTTTGATGTGATTCAGAAAATCAAAAAGGTGTTAAAGTCTATTAACCTAACACCCACAAGAGGTCAGTGAATAGCCTCTGTGGCAATAAACAATAACAAGAGCCTTTTCGCAGATACTACCAATTTGCTCACTACTCTTGGAGTCTGGACAGCCACGAGGCTGTCATTCAGTTTTAGTTACCGGCCACTCTCCCTTTCTCTCCCTCTCTCTCTTTTTCTTTTCTGCCAGTTAGGGCTGGCTGGTAAGTATGTTGTCTTGTAGCCTCTTCCTACATCAACATTTGATTGCTTTCTACATAAACCAGGTTATTAAGCTAAACAGAAATTGATGTTCAGCAGAATCACCTTTTAAATAAGTCAAATTAAGATAAAAGTCCATGCTCTTTGCCTTTATGGAACTGGGACACTAAGCCAGGCATTCATGTCATCATGTAGATTAAATGTCATTAGAGCCAATTTGTCACCCACACACATTTATCTCAACCTAATAATTAGCTAAAGGTCAGAGAGATAAACCTGTGTATCTGAGTCTACATTTCCTTAAGAAATGTAGGAAATGTAGATTCAAAGCAGGGTTGAAGGCTGTATGCAAATTTGGATAATCTGAAAATAAACAAGCCAACTTGGAAAAATTCAACAGAATTAAATACTAGCAGGAAGGAGTGACCCCAAGAAAATCACACTGAGTAGCAGTGGGAAGGAGGTGCTGTAAGACCTTAGGTTCTGGGAATCACAGTTTTATGAAGTCGATTTTCTCATCCACCCTTAATACTAACTTACCAGATAACTCTACCCTTTCCACTTTCCACATATTGTTAAGTCAATATGTGAAGTATTTGTACTATCTGGATGGTGCAGCCTAAAAAAATACATACAGGAAAGCTGTGAGGGATAAATTTGGAATGCCCAGTCTAGAATAGTGGGTGGGACCTCTTCAATCCAGTTAAAAATAACCTCTTCTCCTTTGCTCTTCCCGATTCCCTCCTACTCAGCTTCACAATCCTCAGGACATATTCTGCTAGTTAAGAATAAGTATTAAAAACAGACTAGTTCGGATAAAGTTAACACTCAGATAATTAGAAGCAAGTTCCAGTGGAAGACAAGTTACGTGTGGGTCTCCTTGCATCCATCTTGTTTGGGACTCTATACTTTCTAGACTTGTCTATTTCCTTCACCAAATTAGGGAAGTTTTCTTTTATTATTTTTTTAAATAGATTCCCAATTTCTTGCTCTTTCTCTTCTCCTCCTGGCACCCCCTATGATGCCTATGTTGGGACTATGTTGAAATTGTCCCAGGGGCTACTTACACTATCCTCATTTTGGGGGATTATTTTTCCTTCTTGTTCTGATTATTATTATTTTTTCTTTTTGCTTCCTTCTATTCCAAATGATTGATATGATTCTTGGCACATCCAATCTGTCGTTTCCCTGTAAATTGTTCTTTATTTCAATTAGTATATCCTTCTTTTCTGACTGAATCTTTTTTATGCTTTTGGGGTCCTCACTAATAAAGTCCTTTGAGTTTTCTTACAACCAGTGTTTTGGACTCTGTTCTGATAGATTGCTTATCTCCATTTCATTTAGTTCTTTTTCTGGAGTTTTGATGTGGCAAGAGTAAAGCAATTAGTTACCTATAGGGGAGTTCCCATAAGACTGTCAGCTGATTTCTCAAAGGAAACTTTGCAGGCTAGAAGAAATTGGCAAGATTCAAAGTCATGAAAACCAGGGCCTTATAGCCAACATTGTTCTACCCAGCAAAGATATCCTTTAGAATTGACGGGTAGATAAAGAGCTTCCCAGACCAGAAAAATTGAAGGGGTTTATCATCACCAAACCATCATTATATAAAATGTTAAAGGGACTTACTTAAGGAAAAGAAGAGGATCAAAACTATGAACAATAAATTGGCAATAAATACATATCTATCAACAACTCAATCTAAAAAACAAACAACAAACAAGAAGAACAAAGGCAGAATCATGGATACAGAGAGCATTTTGATGGCTGCCAGGTGGGCGGGGGGTATAATGGAATGGGGGAAGAAGTGAGGGGATTAGGAATCATAAGTCAGTAGTTACAGTATAGCCATGGGACATAAAGCACAGTACAGGAAATGGAGTAGCCGAAGAACTTTTACACATGACCCATGGACATGAACAATGGTGTGTGGATTGCCTGAGGGAGTGGGAGGTTCTGAGTGGAGAGGGGCAAAGGGAGAAAAATTGGAATAATGGTAATAACTTAATGAAATATTAAAATTTTAAAAAAGGAGAAGTTAGGCAAAGGTTTAAAAGCATCTTCTACTGGGAAGAAATTCTCAGGAGGTGGGGGCAGTAAGTGCAGGAAAGAAGAAAGGGAAGTGGGGAACCACTCATGTGAATTATGGATCGGAGAAGGCCCTTTGGATTCTACCCTTCTTGAGCTACTCAAGATTCATTCAAGAAATCTAAATAATTATTGATCCCTTTGTGCAACATATTAAGAATATAATGATGAACCAAACATAGTCACTACCCTCATGAACTGACGATTCTCTCTTCCAGGGAGTCTGACAAAAAAAGGTAATTACAACAGAATATTTAAACATCCAACTTTGAAAGAACTCAAGGTAGCAGATCTTAAAAGATGCTTTTGACCTATGTGAAGATGGAAGTGGAGGTGAGGTTTCTTCAACAGTCAGCTCCACAAATCTTATTTGTTGATACCACATTCTATTAAATGCCTTTCTAAAACAATATTTAGTGTCAGTCTGGGGAAGGAATAAGTGGGTGGCAGGAAACTGGCAAAAGTCCTATCTAGAGGAATGGTATCTCAAGTAGACACCATATCCTAAACATCAACAAGTCTGTTTGGCAAACAGTAAGCATTCAACAAATATTTGCAGGAAAAAAACCCAAGTTGCATTAATATTCTCTTTCACCCCTGTCCTGGGACATATCCAGATCTGTGTGCCCTGGTCCAAATGTGATCGCAAAGTGGAAAAAAGGTCAGCATTAAAACTAGCCCTGGTTGGTGTGGCTCAGTGGATTGATTGAGCACCGGCCTGCGAAACCAAAGGGTCACCACTTCGATTCCCAGTCAGGGTACATGGCTGGGCTGCGGGCCAGGTCCCCAGCAGGGGGTGTGCAAGAGGCAATCACACATTGATGTTTCTCTCCCTCTCTTTCTGTCTCCCTTCCCCTCTGTCTAAAAATAAATAAATAAAATATACATTTTTTTAAGTAATGGGATACTCTAGTAAGCAGATCAAATTCATTAGTAAGGAGCTGTAACAGAACCAATGGCTTAAGAGATCTAAATTATGTTGATATATCCCCTACAAACCACATAATACCACCTGATTTTTTTTTTAAATCAGCAAATCAATGATAACAACCTCAATGAAATTAGCTAACAGCTAATGAACATGCCTATTTCTCCAGCACTATTCTAAGAACTTGAAATTTATGAACTCATTTAACTGTCTCAACAAGACTTTAACTGTCTGGGAGGTAGGTAGCTTACTTCATAAATGTTAATCAAATTCACCAAGGTAACAGAGATAGTTGGCAGAGCCAGGCCTGAACCCAGAAGGTCCAGCTTCAGAGCCTGTGTTCGAACCACTACATTTCACTCCCAATTTCTTTGTAATGAATGTTACTAACTTATCAATGAAAATAAATGTTAAATGGACTTAGACAAAACAATGTATAATAGAAAAGGTAAGAACATACACAAAAGTTCTAAGATTTTAAGGTATTTTCTCTCCTACTGTAAGCAACTCTGTAAGAGAGATAACAGATAAATTTCATTTTACTTATAAAGTACCACAAATTAAGCCAGATTTATTGAGCACCACTTGCTATTTATAAGGACACTGATTGTAAAATATCTTGGAAGGTCAGGATTGCTTTTGCAGAGAAAAAAGTCAATTGCATAGAGAAGAGTCCTGAACAGGAATCAAATCAGGTAAGTTTTAGCCTAGGTTTAGTTAAAAGAAGCTATCTTGAACAAGTCATTTCACTTTTATGACTCTTTGGTTTCCAGATTTATAAAATCGAGGGGCTGAAGTAGGTCCCTGACAGACTTTTTAGTCCTAATAAGGTGTGATTGTGAAATCCAGATGTTCATTGATTTTAAAGATGATTAGTTCAGCTGCACTAATTAGTTTTACTACACTGAATATGCTTTAATTCTTTTAATTGTGAATGCAGAAATCAGCACATAAAGAAAAACAAAACAAAAAAATATATACACACACACACACACACACACACACACATATATATATAAAGGATGGTAGTTATAACATTTTTAAAAAGAATATTACACTGATCAACTTCATGTACAGCCGCCAAAAGAGGTTAAAAAACCAGAAATCTATTTTCAGATATGCCAACTAAACAGGGAAAGTAATTTGCATTTCTATGGAAGGCTCAGTGGTTTGATTTGAGGAGGCAGAATGAAACAGAAACATCAAAGGGAAAAAAAAAACAGGCTGTCAGTATGAGTTCTGTCCACTTCACCCTTCCAAATGTATTTCAAAAAAAAAAAATCCCAATATAATTGAGTGTTTCCAATTCTAATTCTGAAGTTTGCCTTCCTGTGGGCATTTCGGTAGTGATGGCCACTTTAACTTTATCTGGAGAGAAAAAACTGAAAATACCGGTATGTGGGCAGAAGGCCTTCTTTGGTTGAAGAGGCCACAGCAGCCGTTGGCCCCACAGGAGATGTTCCAGCTAACCCTCAGCAGGGCAGGTAACCAACTCTGAAGTTTGTACATGGGAATCCTTGTTTGCACAAGTCACGGGCATTCAGCCTTTTATGAAATGACAGCAAAACTCAGGGGAACACCACTCTGCCCTGCAGCTGTGGCCAAGGCTGTAATGTTTAAAGGTTACAGTGATTAAGCACTGTGATTAATTTAGTCTCAGCAAAATCAGTTTCACTCAACCACAGATCTCTAATTTACATACCAGAGTAAACTAAACTTGGTTCTCATCAATATAATCTGAAATTTACAATAATCTCCTACCCTCCCATTCCCAACCTCTTCCTCCCCTCCGAAAAAAAAAAAGGTGTATTTTATGAGAAAATCACAGGGAAAAAAATCCATTTTGGTAAAGTTAACATAATCTTTTATTTAGCTAAATATTATTTCATTTATTTGACATAGTTATATTACCAGTAATAAAAAATATTGAAATTTAATCCAGATTACTGCCATTACCTGGTCAGTCTTTATCACCTATACAACGTCAAAACACATCAAAGTATGCTATATTTACTTGTGTACCATATATTCATTCATACAATAATTCAAAAAAGTCTGTCAAGGAAAGGTATTGTACAATTACTTGTACGATTACTTCCCTTCTCTCCATGGTAAGCTGCACAATGTGTGAAGTAAAAGGAATTAACTATGTGACAGAATCAAATGAACCAAGATAAACTGTTCATAGCTACCCCCTCTGACCAATCATCCATAAATCCCTTGTTTCTGCAATACATTCTCCAGACCAACTTTAATCCCTAGAAGCAGCCAAGATGGTTCATCTTCATAATCATCTCTCCATCCCCTGAATCTCCTCCTAAACCACTGCACAATTCTAGTGATAGAAAAAAATATTAAAGGGGGATTAAATGCTACAGAAGGAAATAGGGAGGAGCCATCCCTTAGCTATCAATAACAATGTCAGTTATACAACCTCGAGTTAATAACAGAATATTTAGATCTGTCAAACTGATCCTGTTAAAACGATCTTACTCCCTCCTGCTTTCAGTCCAACTCAGGTCTCCCATATCATCTAGAAAACGTTTGACCACTGAAACTACTATTTATCCTTTATCCTTTCTTTTATATAATAACTCCTCTTAAGGGGAGTTCTGCTTTTATTTACAATCATTGTGTAGTTTTTAAAAAATATATTAAGATCTGCCTTCTCCTGAAATACTACACCTCATTGGAAGCAATAGCCTCATTCTCAAAATAAGTAGTCCTGTTTCAGTTGCCCCGATTCAGTATCGACATTTGTCTGAATTTAAAGTTTGAATTTTGAACAACTATGGACAAGAAGACTGACAATTCTCTGTAAGCAGAAATGCAGCCCTACATGTATAAACACAAGGGAAAAAAAAAAAGGTCAGTGGATGCTGAAATAAATGACTTAAATGAATAAAATTCAGATAGGATCAGAATAGAGACATTTCCCTGAGCCATAATGAGTTAAATGCTTTACCATTTTTTCTTAAAAGGAGATACAAATAATTCATTCAAGAATAAAATTTCATTTAGTTTTGTGTATTATTCACAGTCTGCTGTGTTTCTTTGCATGAACTCTGAATCAAGAAGACAATCCTCTCACAACATGGGTTGTGTCCTCTCAACTAATTCTTTTTTTTATTGTCCTTGTAAAGCTTCCAAGTAAAAAACTCTGTCACTTGTTGACGAAGTTATTACACTATGTTACATACAATGGTTACAAATGTGAACTAGCTCAGAATTCAGATATACCTGCCTTTAATTCCAGTTCAGCCCCACATTACAGCTGTGAGATTTTGTGTAATTATTTAATCTCAACTTTTTAATCTGCATCTGTAAAAATGGGGATAATGATAGTACCTACTTCACGGAGTTTCTGCGTGAACTAAGGACAACGATGCCGTAAAGCATAATATCTGGCTCATAGTAAGCACTGAACAAAACGTTCACTGCTTATTGTTGATACTAATCCTTATTAAGCATTGTCATAGCCACAAGAGACATAAAGACAGATAAGACTTTGTCTTCTCCAGTTGAGATGGTCAGATTAGCAATTGGTTAGTACAGGAGAAAAGCAGATCTAGGAGGACTTTTCCAGGGGAGTGTGCAAGGGAGAGAAATCACCAAATTTCATCCCTTCATATTTGAGATAGTGTTGTTTGGTTACCATAAGCGCTTGACAACTGCTACCACCACAGCAGCTGGGCATTAGGATTTCTCAGAGATGTAAAAGAAACATTATGTTCATAATTTTCTAGTTCCAAGAAAATGGCAACAGTTTAGTGCTACATATATCATGGTTGCCTAAAGAGAAAGATACCACATAACAGCAGCTTGTTTGAAAATGCTCTTTCGAAGTCACTTGCAGGTATGAGCTCTGGAAAATTAGTCCATGCCAATTCCACTGCACCAGGTAGAGTATGCTGGGCAAAGTACTCAAACACCTTATTCCAACACCAAGAAAAAGAAAAAAGCCTAACTAATCTGACAACACAACCTGTTACTTGCCAACAATCATGCATCATTTGAAGAGGTGTACATGTCTGTGTATATTCACACAAAAGAAACAAAGCATCATGTATAAACAAGAACATAAGAGAGAACTACTGAAAAATCATAAAGAAAAACAAGAGTATTTAGGGGAAGGGCAAATGAAGCTAGGTATCAATATTCAAATTCTGATTTACTGAACACTTACCTACTGAGCGCTGAACAAAATACTCCAATGAGCACTAGGGGCGAAATAAATGAGTGAGAAGTCTGCAATTACTCCTAAGTAGGCAGGTTTTAGTATTTTTAAGCGTTATCTATTTCTTTTTCCACCTTCAAAACCATCCCCAAAAAATAAGAACCAAGAAGAATGGTCTGCCTTGGATATAGTAGGCCTTTCCTTTCTAATCCTTCCAATTAGTTAAAAACAATGTTTCATTTAGTGCATAACTGAATTTAAAATATTTGTCTTTCTAAACTCCCTTTGAACTTGCGAGGAAAGTAGGTTTCAGGCTCAGAGCCTTCCATAAGAAATAGTATTTAACTAGAATTTCATAATATTTTAATCGTTATACACATTTTACAGGGTTTTTTATTTTTTAATTTTATTGTTTATGCTATTAATAAAAGTTGTCCCACTTTTTCTCCCTTTGCCTCCTTCCACCTAGCCCACCCCTGCTTCCATAATCAGTCCCCCCACCATTGTCCATGTCCTTGGGTCCTTCACATATGTTCTTTGACTAATCCCTTCACTTTCTTTCAATCAGTCCCCACCTCCAACCTCCACCCTTATAACTGTCAGTCTGTTCCATGATTCTATGTAACTGGTTCTATTTTGCTCATTAGTTTATTTTGTTCATTAGAGTCCTCTTATAAGTGAGATCATGTGGTATTTGTCTTTCACCAACTGACTTATTTCGCTTAGCATAACAGTCTCCAGTTCCATCCATGCTATTGCAAAAGGTAGGCATTCCTTCTTTCTTTCTGTTGCATAGCATTCCATTGTGCACATGCACCACAGTTTGTTTTTTTTTTATCCACTCATCTACTGATGGGCACTTAGTCTGTTTCCAAATCTTGGCTATTGTAAATACTGCTGCTATGTACATGGGGGTGCATTAATTCTTTGGAACTGGTGTTTTGGGATTCTTTAGGTATATTCCCAGCACTGAAATCGCTGGGTCAAAAGGCAGTTCCATTTTTAATTTTATGAGGAAATGCCATACTGTTTTCCACAGAGGCTGCACCAGTCTGCATTCCCACCAACAGTGCACTAGGGTACTCTTTTCTCTACATCCTTGCCAGAATTTGTTGTTTGCTGATTTATTAATGATAGCCATTTTGGCAGGTGTGAAGTATGTCTCACTGTGGTTTTAATTTGCATCTCTCTAATGGCTTGTGATGTTGAGCAGTTTTCCATGTTTATGGGTCATTTGTATGTCTTCCTTGGAGAAGTGTTTATTCAGGTCCTTTGCCCATTTTTTAATTGGATTATTCTTCTTCCTGGTATTGAGTCATGTCAGTTCTTTATATATTTTGGAGATTAAACCCTTGTCCGATGTATCACTGGCAAATATGTTCTCCCATACGGTCAGTTCCCTTTTTACTTTGGTGATGGTTTCTTTAGCTGTGCAGAAGCTTTTTAATTTGATGTAGGTCCACTTATTTATTTTTTCCTTTATTTCCCTTGTCCTAGGAGACATACCAGCAAAAACAATTGCTATGCAAGTTATCTGAAGTTTTGCTGCCAATGTTTTCCTCTGGCATTTTTATGGTGTCATGACTTATATTTAAGTCTTTTATCCATTTTGAGTTTATTCAGCTGTGTGATGTAAGATGGTGGTCTAGTTTCATTTTTTGCATGTACCAGTCCAGTTCTCCCAACACCGTTTATTGAAGAGACTGTCTTTACTCCATTGTATGGTCTTGCCTCCTTTGTCTAATATTAATTAACCATAGAGACATGGGTTAATTTCTGGACTCTATTATGTTCCATTGATCTATGTCTGTTCTTTTGCCAATACCAGTCTGTTTTGATTATAGTAGCCTTGTAATACAGTTTGATATCAGGTATTGTGATCCCTCTGACTTTATTCTTTCTCAAGATCATCAAGGCTAATCAGGGTCTTTTGGGGTTCCATATAAATTTTTTGGAATACTTGTTCTAGATCTGTAAAATATGCCATTGGTATCTTAACAGGAATTGTGTTGAATCTATAGATTGCTTTGGGTAGTATAGACATTTTAATGATATTAATTCTTCCAATCTATGAACATGGTATATGCTTCTACTTATCTGTATCTTCCTCAACTTCCTCCTTCAGTGTCCTATAGTTTTCTGAGTACAGCTTTTTTACCACCTTGGTTAAATTTATTCCTAGGTACTTCATTTTTTTGTTGCTGTTGCAATAGTAAATGGGAATTGTTTTCTTAGTTTCTCTTTCTGATAGTTCATATTGAACTACAGTTATTTTCTTACAACAAGTAATACTTGTCTTCTGTTTAGTAGAGTGGCAGAATATTTCCTTTTAAGGGACTATGTTTAAGAAAAACAAAAGTAGCCAACTTTTTAAAATGTTCTGAGTAAATAATGACAAGATGAGACTTCAAAATGTCAAACTGAGAAGGACAGTAGGTGATCCTTGACTGTTGCAGATACCATGAAGTTAGGAAGCTGAGAAATTGAAAGTTTCCCTCAGCTCATCCTCTCACAGCTCCGTCCGCCTCCCATTCCACTTTCCATGGATCAAGACTAGATCTCACTGACAGTCAAATGTGGGTGGGGGAGTAGTTAGATGAAGTCATGCCAGTTTTTCTGCCACTATTCAATCCAACAGTTCTTCCTCTGCAAAAGGGTATTCAGGAGAGCTGAAAGTGATAGTGAGTGACTTAGGCAGAATTCCTATCTCCCAGCATGCAGGCTAGATCCTCCTCATCTGCTCTGCTGGCTGCTCTGAGTTTAACAAGGTGAATTTCAAGAGACAGGCTTTATTTTTCAAACTCAAGTTAGTCCTCAAGGTTCAGACAGTAAATTGTTGCCACCAGCTTTAGGAAAGGAGGCATGCTTTCAGTCACAGAAGGATTAGTAATCAAATTGTATTCACTGCATCACAGGTAGGTACAATTGCAAGCCTGCGGCATAAATGATCTTTCAGTTTCTAGATGCATCTCCACATTTTCACCCCTTGCTGCACCACACTTTAAAGAGAAATGAATTCTTCCAGTAAAATATGCTTTCACTGAACTGGGCTAGCTCCTATAAAAAGCAACCATATGGAAAATGTCTTTATAAAATACTCTTTCTCCTCCTTCTCCTATGTCCATGCTGGCAAAACACACCATAGACACATAACTGTCCTATTCACTTGTACTATTTCTCTATAACCCAAACTTCAGAAAATCCTCTAACTAAACTATCATTTGTTTTAATTTTTACACTCATAGCAGAAATATCTTAAATTATAAATACAATTCAGCTATCTTATCTGAAAAGCCATCGTCACACACAGATCACATTACAGAGTTTTTCTTTCAGCCAAAGTGCACAGTCAAGATGTTTCCTCAGTGTCGGGATGGTGCACTTTCAAATATTAAGCTTAATCTGATCTTCCTGATTGCAAACACAAAGGTAGAGTCTTCTAACATCATTAGATGAACAACTACCTATAAAGGATAATGACAGTGTCCCTCCTTCCTGCTTCATATAAGAAAGGGGGAAATAAAGTAGGGGAAAGTAAAGCAAGTGAGAGGATGAAAGGAAGTAAAGACCAAAGAAAGGATGGAAAATTCCTGACTTCAGAACACTGAACTTCATAAAGACCTATATTTTTACATGATGTGTTCCAGAAAATGAATGTTAACTTATGTGTGAGTTGAATAAGCTGACATGTTTATAAAGTGGACCTCTTCACCGAGAGCTAAATATATGAACCATGCAGGCAGAAAAGAACTTCCCTAGATGCCAGGGCCTAGGGTGGGGGATAAGGGGAGTGGGGGGCAACCACACTCTTTCTACCTTACCTGCTTGTTTGCCCCTTCCGATTTGTCCACCCACTGCCCTAAGCATCCAAAGAGGTTGATGGATAGTGCCTACGAGTGACTCTCTCTGCCTCCTCCCCTCACACAGAATACTTCAATTGGTACATGTCAGAATCCAGTACCGCCAGAGGAGGAGTGGTAAAGATGAAGATGCAGCAAGAAGAACATAGCTTAGGAGGAGATCCCCTCCCTGAATGACAGCCCTGATTCACCAAGCCTAGGTCCTTTCTGCCTCACAGTGCAAGGGTCCAATGACTCCTCAGCCTATTACTCTCTCCACTGTTTAAGGGATTCATTAGACAGAGGATGATGGTGCAAAGACTGAGGAAGTTACAAAGGAACTTTCTATACCCACAACACAGGAAGGTATGGTAGAGGTTCCATCTTCCAGGGAAGACTGAGAGGCTGCATGGCCAGCCTGGAGCTCAAAATTCATAGATGGCCTAGCAAACTAGGACAGAAGCAACCTTGGAATATACAATGAACTGCTTTGAAGTATGAAGTGGTGCCAGAAAAGCCCAATACTACTTGTTCAGAACACCAATACCAAAGACCCATGTTACCCACCTCCCATCTATACTCAGTAGCCTTGGCTTCAATGGGGTTCTCAATAATTTTTAATGTAATGTCATGATAAAATTGATTAAGTCAAGTTTTCTAGTTTTGGACATAATATTTCTGTCTCCGTTACGTGGGAATTGGTTTCCAAGTTCCAAGTAAATGACTTACAATCCATATTTTATAACAAAGGCCTTAATGAGCTAAATTAGAGAAAGGGTAAGCAAGGATATGAAGATGGAAATGAGGGCATAAGAAAGAAAAAAGGGGAAAGCACCAGAAGAATGACAAGACACAGAGCATGGCTGATGCTAATTTTGTTAAATTCAGTCTCCAGGCACAGAGTTGGATGTAAATTCCAGATCTAAGCAACACAATATAATATAATTCTTATTTGATTCTTTTATCAGCCAAATAACTATGTGACCTTTTCCATCCTCAATGCCCCACACCCTCCTGCTTTACTTAGTCATGGTTGAAAACAGAGCCCTTGGGGGAAATCTTGCCCTTTTCCTAATTTCAAATCAACACATAAGTATCCTTTGCTCCTATTTTAAAGGTATATCTTTAGTAAGAGTTATGAGTAATCTGGCCGTCCTTTATGGCTAAATACCAAATCCAGTATGTGTCAAACCTCACTCAAGTAATTGAAGAAAATCTCTCCCTTGGCTGTCCAACAGCAGGTTTAATCCTTGGTACTGAGCTCTCCATTTAAGCTTTTCTTCACAATTTCAAAATTCTGTTGTATGAGCACCGTAAAATGGATAGATCCTATTTTGAGATATTGAAGAGCATCTAGTTTTGGTATAATTTAAGATCTTTAGATTGAAACAAGCAAAAGATACGAATGATGCATAATAAACATATTCTTATGATCTGAGTCAGTTAGGATAGATTAATTATAAAAAATCTCAGTCCTGGCTGGTGTGGCTCAGTGGATTGAGTGTCGGTCTGCAAATAAAAGAGTCACTGGTTTGATTCCCAATCAGGGCACATGCCTGGGTTGTGGGCAAGGTCCCCAGTTGGGGGTACGTGAGAGGCAGCCACCATTGGTGTTTCTCTCCCTGTCTTTCTCCCTCCCTTCCCCTCTCTCTGGAAATAAATAAATAAAGTCTTTTTAAAAAATCTCAGTGGTTGAAAATAACAAAGGTTTATTTCTCATTCACTATATGTCTTTTATAAATCAGTAGAGGTTCTTCTCATCAGAGTCATTCAGGAATCCAGGCTGGTGGACTGGCTGCCATCTTGAATATTACTAATCCTAATGTAGGGGAAAAGAAAATATGGTAAAGTACATGCCAAAAAATCACACTCACATTTCAGTGGCAAAACCAAGTCATATGGCCACCCAAAGTGAAAACGGTCAGAGTAGGCCATGTGTTTAGAGAGAAAGGAGAAGTTGGAATATTTGCAGACAGCTTTAATGACTATCACAAATATGTTGTACTATTTCAAGGACACTTGAGAATGAACTTTCCAAAACATTAACTATAAATTGAGATGCACATTTTTACCCTATTCCTTAAGATTATGGGGGAAAAATCATGGTTCGCGGTCAAACAGCAGAAGACAAATTTGACAACTCTGCCTCAAGAATCATTTACTTTACACTAGAACAGATGAAGACTGTTTCTCCTTGTACTTAAAAATGTCCTTCATGACAGTTGAAACTTTTTTTTAAATTAGGCTCAATATAATACGACTTTGTTAATTACCATCTTATAATACTGAGCAGGGAAGACAGGTTAGTCTCCAGGGAGTAACAAAGAAAATGTCTTATAAATTTGAATAGTAGTTCAGAGTTAAAAAAAAATATATATATATATATATATATTTTGACATATGTCACTCTGGGCAGGCTCCTAAATAGATTCTTTAACGTTTTAAAGATGAGCAGGTAGATATGCAAATCTCTAAAAAAAAAAAAAAGGGAGGGGGGGTTAAACTTCACCAAGTCAAAATAATACCAATCTAGGTTTCATAAGAGTAAAGCTAGAGACCAGGCCCATCATTTATAAGTCATGTGACCTTGGGCAAACAGTTATTTAGTGTGAGTCCCATTTTCCTCATATGTAAAGTAGAGATAATATCTTGGACCAAACTACTATGTAAGGTTATTATGAAGATCAAATGAAGAAATACACCTCGACATTTTTCAAATTATAAAACAGGACTCAAAAATAAGGGGCATAAAATTTATTACAGAAGATCTTTGTCATCGGTAGCTGCACTGTATATGTGCCTAAAACCACAAAGGCAAGGCTCACTTCTTTCCCTAAATAAAATCAAAGTAACAGTTTGGGATCACCTAAGGTATTATTAAGGTTTGATGTAATTTGGAAGGAAGAAGATATTCCGCTTGAATTTAAATCAATGTTATTTCCAGTCTTCTCAATGCTGCAAGCTAAACAATTCCTTTTGATGCTAACTTTAAATAAAGATCATACTTCCACTGTAAACTTCATCTAAAGTTGAAAAATTTATTTTGTTTTATTTCTTTCCAGTGAAGTCTTTGAGTATCTCAAAAGAAGTAGAGGATAAAAATCATTTCTATATGGGCCATATATACTTAATTATTTATTTGCCACAAGTTTATTTCTTTATATAATATTGACTTTGTCCTCAGTTCCTAAATCTCTTGCAACTTCCTGAGTCCTAGGGATGTCTTTTGTTCTCAGAGGACTCTTTGCTGATCCCCCAGATAGTTTCATGATGGGAGCTGGTTGCCAGAAAGACCAAAGCATGATTGGAGGGTTGGAACTTTCAGCCCTACCCCCAACCCCCAATTTAGGAGAGCAGAGACAGGCTGCAGATGTTCAATCACCAATGCTGAGAGGGTGGTGTGCCCAGGAAGGGTATGGAAACTCTGTATCCTTCCCCCATACCTATCCCATGCATCTTTTCCATTCAGCTATTTTTGAGTTGTATTCTTTATAATAAAACAATAAGAGTAACTAAAGTGCTTTCCTGAGTTCTATGGGTCATTCTAGCAAACAGCTGAGCATGAGGAGGTAAATCATGGAAATCCCAGAATAGTTAGTCAGTGGAACTTGTAGCTAGCATCTAAAATGGAGGGCAGTTTTACAGGACTGAAACCTTAACCTGTGCAGTCTTTGCTAACTCCAAAGTAGATAGTATCATAATAGGACCGAATAGCAGAACACCCAGTTGGTGTCCAGAGAATTGAAAAACTGGTTGGTGTGGGGGAAACCATTAACACACACACAAACACTCATAACTGGTGTCAAAGGTATAAGTAAAAACAGTTAAAATATGAAAGAGAAACACCACTGACAGTATCTGAGTACTCTAAATTATGTTTATATCGAATTCACAAGTTCAAAAAACTGCAGAAATTTTAGCAACACAGCTGTGGAATCAACCACAAAACCTCAATTTTTAAAATCTTAAAATTCAAAATCTTCTGAATTCATGTTATTTCCTTTTACTTTGCCGATGAGATTTGAATAAGAGATGCAGACAAGTCACAAAGCAAAGATGAGACCATATTCAGGTTTTGGTTATGGGTCTTCTAATGCAGAGATTCTTTCCATTTAAAAAGAAAAAGATGCCTGGCTTTTATAAATTTTACTAATTAAAATGTACTGTAGGCATAAGAACAGACAGATCACAGACACAAAAAAGATAGCGTAAATAGATGCTAGTGGACAAAAAATAAAGTATAAGCATACCACACCAAAGTGAAATATATAAGGATATATAAGGCATGGTGACATTTAAAAAATAGATTAGCAAAACAAATACAGAATAGGATTAGCTACCAATAAATAAAAAATCAGGGCCTTGCCTCATGCCATATATTAAAATAAACTCTAGATTTGAATTAAAGAGTTGGCTATAAGTAATAAAATCATGAAGGAAAGCAAAACTAAATCACTGATTTGTGGGAGAGGCAGATAAAAAAAGGATATTTATATACTTAAAACATTCACACAAGGTATGTACTTTGTTCAAAAGAAAGCAAGCAATACAAGGAAATGTGTTTTAAATAAACATAACAAGGTACTACAGCTAACATATGATGAGTTGGTAAAAAAAAAGTAACAGGTCAATAAAAGCAGCGGCATAAGGCACTAACAATTTACAGATGAAATACAAATGGTCAATAGCAAATGAAAAATGTTCGATCTCTCTAGTAACCACGGAAGGACTAAGGTAAAAGTGAGCAATCATTTACTCCAAACGCTTGTAAAGATAAAATACCTGTGAGTATATTTGATGACAGCAAGAGTACAATAAGTATTCTTATGAACTGTGGAAAGTAATAATGGACAGAAATTTTAGGCAACACATATCAAGAGTCTTAAAATATTCAAATATTTTAAAGAATGGACAAATGGTAAACAGCATGAGCCTTGAAAACGGGTTGTCTGAATTCAAATCCCACCTTCATGTCACAGGCATTGTGTGAAATTAGGCAAATTAGTTAATGTTTCTCAGCCTCACTTTCCTCATGTATAAAATATAGATAAATTAATCCTCACTTTACAGGGTTGGTATGGGAACTAAAATGTGTAATGCATGCAAAGCATTTATTATAGTGTCTGCCACATAATAAATGTTCAGCACGTCTTAGCTCTTATTATCATCACCACCACTACCACCAAATCCATTCTAGAAAATGACCAAAGTATTAATGTAAGTTTATAAGTGTACAAGAGAAATATACACACTGAGAACTCTAAAGAAAAAGCTATAAAGGCACACTGAGTTAGCATTTGAGATGTGGAAGGCCCTTGAGAAGATCAAGAGCAGGACATTATAGGTGAAGGGAACAACAAGTGCAGAGCCGCTGAGGCAGAAGCAAGCTTTAAAGGGGAGAGGGGCATGGCTAGAGATCAGTGAATGAGGAGGTAAGTAGCAGAAGCCAGAAAGAAAGGGATGGACAGACCATGCAGAGCACTGTAGACTGCTATCAGCTAGCTGCATATACCAAATGTAAGAGTGGCTATTATAGAATTAGGAATGACTTTACTTTTTCTGGAAACAAACTTTCTAAGTTTTCTACAGAGACTATGTTACTTCTTTTTAAAAGAACTATTATTTTGAGAGGAAAAGGAAAATTCCCTTGAGGTTATTATTTTTATTTAATAATAAATATAACAAAATTAAACAAAACCAAAGTTGTTTCTGTCGAGTATTCTTCTCAATGTGTACAGCATTTTTTGCATTAATTTCTAAGTTCCCATCCTCACAGAGGAACCCAAGAAAAATATTTAAGGCAATGGGTGTAAAAGAGCAATTAAAGATAAATATTTAGCCCTATGAAAAGACAGTATTACTTAGCTAAAACCTAGAGAGACATATGACAATATCAGAACTCCTATCTTTAGCTCAGAATACAGAGAAATCATATCAGAAAACCCAGATTCTTATGAAAGCAAATATACCAAATTCATTCTCCCCATATCTTCCCCTTTTTGGAGTAAAACCTCAAACAAAATGGATGTTCCAGCAGAAATGAGTTTCTGTAAAGCATTCCCACAATACATTACACAGCAAAAAGTCTCTATTGGATCCCCTCTGCTCCCTTCCCAACTCTAGTAACAGGATAAAGAGAGTGACAGGGGCATGCGATCATTTTATAAAGGTACCACACAAGCAAACCTCTTTAGAACTGAGGGGGGCGGGGTGCAGTGATTATCAAAAGCTCTTGTACCATCTGTCTGTAAAGGGAAAAGAAACAACAGCTGGTACAAGAAGAAGCAAGATGTTGGTCCTGGAAGTGACAAGATGGGAAATGACAGGAAACAGCTTTTCACTCTTCCAACAGCAAAAGAAGCGTGCAGCTTGTGTTCTAGTGTTTGAAAACCTCCAGCTGCTGCTCTCATCTCACATTTCCATATCTTTGTTCAGACAACATCTGAAAGCTTGCCTTTCTTTTTTCAAGCACTTTCTTTGAAAGAACATACAAAGCTATCAAGTGCAGGCTTCTCCCCCTCCTCCCTTCTCTTATAGGAAACGTGGAATGAATTTTAAGCATCACCATGGAATTAAAAAAAAAAAAAAGGATACATAGCATCATGTGAGCCTCTGTGAAACTTTTTCCAGTTGCCTTTTCCAAGAAAAATTTACCATGTGCTCTGGTTTCTGTCATCTGTTAGTTAAGCTAATATTAGATTTGGAATAGAACTTTTAGGGCGCTGAGGAATTAAAACCTACAATAAGCAGCGTTCCAGGGATGGGGCGCCCAATGCACAAACTGACTACTTGGAAGTAGTGGGTTGTGCTACTCTACCCCTTGCACTAAACACTACCACATGCACTCATTTCTCTCTATTTTAAATGCTGGGTTTAGGAAGTCAGAAAGAAAGTAATGTTATAAACAATACATGCCATCTAATGTCAGAATTTCAAAGGGCCAACATACAACATTAATCAAATATTCTGATTTAAAGTCCCATATCCTAAACATACATATAAAACCAATTTTCTAAGACTTTGGAATATGCACATAAAATATACTAAAATTACACTAAGTAAAATTTAAATTTTTATTTGATGTCAGAGATCACATTTGGGAATCTCACTGTTTCAGACTCCAATTAACCTCTCTCTTGTCCTATGTGATTTTGTACAACTAGTACACTGCTCCAGGTGCCCCTGTCTTCTTCTTCACCAGGCCACCTCTGTCTTTATGACCCTGGTTGAGTTCCATTTTCGGTGCACTTCCCAAAGTCCCCTTTTTGAAAGAGTGACTCTCTCTCCTCAATTCGAACAGTGTATGTGTTTTGTAACAGCCCTCTAGGTGAATCTCTGTTGAAAGGTGGGTCTATTACAACTCATAGTTAATTCCACAAAAGAAGAGATCATGTCTTATTGAGCTTTGTATACCAATCCTACCTAGTATAATGTTTGACAATTATTTTTAAAAAACTATTCATCGCTACTATGTCAGATATCAGAGATTCAAAGTTTTTATGGAACACAGTTCCTGTTCCATAGCACAATGTGAACCTAAATATACAAGTAACATTACATCAATGTATTCAGTGTTATATGAAGAACGCACTCTGGAAATACAGACCAGGACATCCATGGAAGATGCTTAAAATACACATCCCCTCGATATAAAAATCTTCACAATAGGCTCAACAGTTGGATGTGCTTACTAGAGAATTCCATTTAGCTTTGTAATCTTGGGGAAGTTATTTTCTCTCTGCCTCGGTTTGCTCATCTTTAAAGCAAGATAGCAATATCATAAGGTTTATATGAGAATTAACAAATTATAGTTTAAGTATTTAGGACAATATTCTAGCATGTGGTACATACTTAACAGAAGTTGGATATTACTTGCTAATGGCTCTTCCAATTTCTTCTATAACAAAAAGGTAAATGTTGTATTAATTACTTTATTAATCTTTTGAGAGATAGTACATTTCAAGATTAATAGCCCTTTTCTCTGGCATCACATACCTAACCTGTAGGCATATCCTGTCAGTTCTAACAGCCAAATGCAGAATTCCCTCATTCTTCCTACCCTCCGCCCTCAATCTGAACTCCATCATGTCTCCCCTAGAGGTTTACTGCATCAGCTAGCTGCCTAACCAGTATCCCTGCTTCCATCTTGGTCTGTACTCTCAACACTGTTACCAGTGACCATAATGTAAATAGAGCGTATGATTTCTGCACCCAAAACACTCCCATAGCTTTCCAGTCCACACTCTTTATAGCAGTCTGCAATGCTCTGCATGGTCTGTCCATCCCTTTCTTTCCTTCTGGCTTCTACTACTTACCTCCTCATTCACTGATCTCTAGCCATGCCCCTCTCCCCTTTAAAGCTTGCTTCTGCCTGAGAGGCTCTGCACTTGCTGTTCCCTTTGCCTATAATGTCCTGCTCTTGATCTTCTCATGGGCCTTCCACATTTCAAATGCTAACTCAATGTTCCAATATTACCTGATCAGTGAAGCCTTTCTGGAACACCTTATTTTAAATAGTAGCACTGTCCCCCAGGACTCAATGTTCCCTTTATTTGCTTTATTTTTCTCCATTGTTCATAAATGCACTTGATGTAACTTGTATTTTATTTGTTTAGTTGTGTATTGTCTCACTTTCCCCATGAGAATCTAAGTTCTACAGGGCAGAAATTTTAAGCTGATATATTCCGGGCTACTATCCATGGCACCTAGAATGGAGTTAAGATCACAATAGATACTCAAGAAGTTTTGAAGAAATAGTAAATGAACAAATGAATAGCAACCTGAAATTATAAATGAAATGGAAGTACAAGAGAATTCATTTTATATTATTCTTAACAATACAGCCATGTGCCACTTAATGTCAGGTATATGTTCTAAGCCTTTCGTTTCAACATTGCAAACTTTTCATCTTGGCCACAATAATTGTGGTCCTAGGAGGGACACATTTCTGTGTCTCGTCTTCAAACCAGGTCATTAGAACTGTGTCTGATATTGGCCTTTCTCAAATTTTTATTATTCTCATTGCCTTCAATGAAGCAAATCCTTCAACAGTTTCTGTCACATTATTCTTCTTCAAGATCACAACTATGGTGAAATGGAACATGCCTGACTGGTGAGCAATAACCATCACTGATTTTCCACCTTCAAATCCTTAATCGCTTTTAATTTCGTTTCCAGGTCAATCATTCAATGTGGTCTCTTACTGACAATGTTAAAAATTGATTCTGTATTCTCAGGGGCTATGATGAACAAAACAACACAAGATTAGATCAAGCACAAGAAAAAAATGATACAGTCTAGAGAGGGCAAATGCTAGGTATGAGGTTGCTGAAAATATAACACCGTACACTGTTTTTCACCAAAATGATCAGCTGCCTCCTGCATGCGCCCCAACAGGGGATTGAGCCCGCAAACCTTTGGTGTACATGGCAACACTCCAACCAACTGTGCCATCCGGCCAGAGCTCAGTAAACTTTCTTTTATAAGTAGAAAGTGTACACTTTTAAATAACAATAAAAAGTATACTAGAGTAAATACATAAATCAGTAGCATAGTCATTTATTATTATTACCAAGTATGTGTACTGTACATAATACAATGTACTATAGTTTTATACAACTGGCAGTGCAGCAGGTTTGTTTATACCAGCATCTCCACAAACATGTACTGCATCACACAATGATGTTAGGATGGTTATAACATCACAAGGAGATAGGAATTTTTCAGCTTCATTATAACTGTATGGGACCACCATTGTATATGTGGTTTGTTGTTGACTGAAACGTTATGTGGCCCATGACACTATGTAAAGACATCATACAACACAATATCAAAAAAGCAAACAATCCAATTAAAAACTGACAGAGGACCTGAATAGACATAGAAGACACAGAGATGGCCAACAGACACATGAAAAGGTGTTCAACATCATTAATCATCAGGAAAATACAAATCAAAACTACAGTAAAATATCACCTTACACCTGTCAGAATTGCTAATTATGTGGTGGTGCGGGACTGTATGTGTACCGGTGTTTACTATCCTTCACAATTTACACATTGCCAACACACACCTTCCCTGATTTCAGCCTCATAAAAGTTAGGTTTGGTAGGCAGGGAGAAAACAACCACCACCATTTTATAAAGAATAAAACTGCAGGTGAGAAAAGTAAATGGTTTGTGTGGTCAATGAAGCCAGTAAATACCAGGAAACAAATGAAATGAGGACAGAACCAGGCCCACTGTTCTTTCCAGCTGCCTAGTTGCCCTCCCAAGTATGTAAAAGCTATGATATAATTAACCTTAATAATTAACTGGCTCGTGGAATATTATGCCTATTTCCCCATTTCCTCCCACTTAAAACATAGCAGGTAAATCTGATAAGTACACCTATGTAGAGAAGGGAATAGGAAGCGTGGAGGGTTCTCTATATTCTATTCTTTATATGTTAACACTACACTTTTGATTTTTAACAGCACTTTTTTCAAATACAACAGGCAGCAAAGTACATCAATTATGATGCTATCATATATATGAATTCTAATGTGTGCTACTTGGACAGGTGGGGATCGAGCAGATGAACAATGCTCATTCACTGTCCAGTTTATGAGAAACAAAGTAAAATAAATGTAGGCTATTGTTTCAATGCATTATTTAGATGAGGCCTCATATTCTTTTTTTTTTTAATGGCTTTCTGTTGCCTACCCAATTGTCTGTTGCCAATGGGCTTGGCAGGTTCTGACCCTAACCAGTGCTAACAGACACCTGGATCCTTCCACTTCCTGTGTCCATACATCCACCAAAGCTGCTTCAAGTTCATATTCCATATTTTACAACATTGAGGTCTTACACAACTACTGTCTATTTTTGGAACACCCTTATTTTGACCTGTCATCTATTCTCCCTTTAATATAATGCATTCATCTGCTTCACAATAACTTTTGTCATTCATTGAACTCAGGTTTGTCCCTTTAGGTTTTCACAACACCTTGCCTTATATACAGGCAACTATATCTCTCTTAGCACCCAGAAGTCTCCATTCCCCCTGAAACACACCCCACCCCTCTCTATCTTTGAAGCTGCTTTAAGGATCAAGATCAAATCTTGGCTAGCTCAGAGTTTTGATGAACTCTTTTCAATTAACATTATTATTACTTTTTTAACAAATTAATGTTGTGTTAAGTTGTCATCAAATGCTGCCATCAAATGGCAACCAGGAGTAAGTCATTCCAGTGGGCCTGGGGGACACCAGAGAGGTTCCGTGCCCTCCACAAACCCAGCTTTGAATTTCTACAAGTCAGTATTCCAAATCTGCAACACACTTGCCTAACAAACCTTATTTGGCAATTATTTCTTTTCTGCTTTGTCCACCAAATCCCAAGTTCACTTGGGGGGAGTATCTTATATCCGATCACCTCATATTACTTCCTTTTTAACACTCCTATTGCAACTGAAATAAACGTAATTAACTCTTAGAAAAGAGGAACGGACTCCTCTTCCAGGCCTGGATCAGAATCCTTTCATTCTCCTTGCCAGCAACTGATCAGGAACTCATGCCCATGCCAATCCAAGGTGAAAATTTTTATGTCCATACCCTAAACTGGTCCAGAGAAGCAAGCAAAGGTAAGAACTTTTATTTTATTCTCTGTTTGTGGGGAAAAGTCACCTTGCTTTCAGTCCCTCTAAATCTCCCCACATATACTCCCACCCTTCCACAATTAGATTTAAGCAAAGCAAGTGGCCTCAACTGTTATTGGTGGCCATTCACAACTCAGGGAAGACACTGATACTATGAATGCAAAGACTTGGGAAAGAAATTAACTGGGCCTCTGAGGACAGGCAGCCCATTAAATCACTAAATCAACAAACAACCCTGAGGCCCTCCCCACCTCTGGATTTCCCATATGCCAGCCAGTAAATTTCCTTTTTGATTAAGCAAGTTCAAGTCAGGTTTTCTGATACTCATGGTTGAAAGCATCCTAACATACATATTATCCAATAGAATTCTCTACAAGTGAAAAAAAAAAATGTTGGTACCCATTTCAACACCATGTAACAAAACTTAATTTTAATGTGAGATTGATCTTATCAGTAAAAAAAACACTATATAACTTTAGTTATTTGGGTAAAAAAAAAAATAACTCAATGAAAAGTTATAGTCAAAAAAACCAGACATTTGCTTGGTGTCCATAAATGTGTAATAATCAAAGCATTTATGACTCAGGTTGGATGCAAACTGACCCTTTGCAGCACAGTGCCGACATCTTCACCTAGTGGTAAAAGCAAAAACGTGGATTTGTGCTCACATGTGAGTAAGAAATGGAATTACTAAAGAAGGATGTGCTCTAGATGCTGAAGGAATGCTAGCGTAAGGGAAAAACAAAACAAAACACATGGACTCTGAAAACCCTGATTCAGGTGTCTCCATTACACTACCTTCTTCAAATCAATAAAGCAATGTATCCTGAGTGAGAGACAATGTGTCAATTTCCAGGCTCAGGCATCAGCTGCCCTATTAAATTCCAGACAGTACCCTTCTAGAAGGCCTTCTCAACTTCAGAAAATGAGTAGGCTGAATGTGTTCTTTCTATTCTGGAATGCTAGGTCATATAACCAATCAAAGATTCTGTTTTCTATTGTGTCCAATGAGGATTTTGATCTAAATACCCAGACTAGTTATCTCAATATTTATTCATAAACACTTATTAGGTGCTTACTATGTGCAGGCCATGAAGAAATGAAGAGATAAAATATAATCCTCACCTCCAGAGAGTTAACAGATCTATGGCAGAGCTGTTTTAAGTATAAAAATATTAGTGAACTAAATGAAATCCTACAACTGTAGAAAATAGGTCTCAGTTTTCTAAGATGAAATTAACACATTAGAATGATGATTTCCAAGTACCAGATGAATTTTAGAACTAGAAGGAAACTATGCCTCAAATCAGGATAAGACAGATGTTCTAAATAGGTAATGAGGAGCAGTTTACTTCAAAAATCAATTTTAAAAGATTGTGCATCTGAATTTGCCCAAACCTGATTGATTCATGATTCTCACCTTAGTTCTTTCATCCTTCCTATTTCACCAATGAAACATGAGCTAGTCAGAAAGCATTCCTGATCTGCCTTGCTGATTAATTTCATATTTCCTTAACTTCTTCATTATCCTTACATGAACGGGAAACTAGGAAACATAACAGATAACTAGGAAACATGCCATTTATAAGTTCTGAATCTCTCATGGTGTACAAGGTATGCCCAGAAAAAGGCCAACTATTGTTAATACAAGAATGATTTGTACAACATCAATGTAACCTGGCAGCCAAGGAGAGGGGACTGGAATGTGCATGTGTGAACAATGATAACTTCACTGTACTGGCCACCGAAGGCTGTAGACGCTGCTGAGGGAGCATGTGTACTGTGTGGCCGTTGCATTCAAAATGACTGAGCGAGCAGAGCAACAAATCTGCATCAAATTTGCTTTAAGCTTGAATGTTCCTCTGCAGAAACTATTGAGGTGATTCAGAGGGCCACGGCTATGGGCAACTGGTGATTAGTAGCTTCATCACAACAACACACCTGCTCGTGCATTACTTCTTGTGCAGAGATTTTTGGTGAAACATCAAATCACCCAGGTAACTCAGTCCCCCTACAGCCCAAATTTGGCATCCTGCGACTTTTGGCTTTTCCCAAAACTACAATCATCTTTGCAAAGGCGGAGATTTCAGACCATTGATGAGATTCACAAAAATACAAAGGGGCAGCTGATGGTCACTGGGAGAACTGTGTAAGGTCCCAAGTTGCCTACCTTGAAGGGGACTGAGGTGTCACTGTCCTATCCACAATGCTTCTTGTATCTTGTATCTTTTTCAATAAATGTCTCTTTTTCATATTACATGGTTACATACTTTCTGGACAGACCTTGTATTACATACACATACATGGTGAGCAAAAAATACATGTGAAACTGAATTTTTAAATTCATAGTATTATAATGAAATACGGCAACTCCTTGTCTTACTCACTGCAAGTTTTCCTGTCAGTTTCCCCAAACATTCACATAACTACCAAGTTTTTCACAATCTTCTAATTGTTCTTATAACTTGTTCTTATGGTTGATTTTTTTAAAAGAATTAACATTAGACAAGTTAAATGCTTTTAAATCATTATCTGAAAATCCCCCTTTGAGTACAGTTCTGTTATTTCCCAAACTAGCTTTTAAATTGACTGAATTTTAACAGCCGTTTGGATCTTTTGAACTTAAAGATTAACAGTGATTTACAAATAATCCAAAATGTGCAGAATGTGAACATTAACAAGATCTGTGACTCTGAGCAAGTGTGACCTTCAATTTGTCCATCTCCTCCTCTCAAACATACACAGTGTAGCCACTTTCCAATTATATTATTTTAGATACTTATTAAGGAAGTCAAAAATACCATTTAGTTTATTGCCAGGCAAACACATTGGTGACTTAATGAACGTGTCTGTTAAAAATCATGTCTCATGTTTCTCAATGCTTTACTTTCACAGTTGGGTTTGATTAACATAAGTTCACCACTGCCCAGAGAATGAAAATCCAGGTGTGTCCTATTTCTCCCACTCACCATGTTTATGATCCCTCCTATTTCCACATCATTTGAAACCATATCTTCATCCCAGTCAATGATAAAATGTGAATAAGCTACACCTAAAAATATACATTTATGAAATGACCCTGGGCAGTTATATCCAGAGTGTAACACATTTTCTTAATCAGTGACCTCAGAAATAAGTTACAGAAATTATAAATTCTTAATGACTATAATGCCATCTAAGGATCATAGGAGACCAAGCCAAAAATCGTGTTGAAGTCCAATGAATTTTGTCTTTGACATGCCTCTCTCCCTGCAGTTTTGCCCACCCCACACCCTGAAAAAGGTGGGGGGTATGGGGATTCATGTTGGCTTTCTCTAAGTACTCTCTTCTTTTCTCAATGCTTATGCTTTCACTTGTTCTAAAATACTGTCCAGGACCCAAATGAAAGTTTACAAATTTTACTTACATTATTTTCATTATTAAAGCCAAAACAGATTAACTTAAAGATAAGTCCATTTTCTGCAGGCAGGCAGGTCTTCCTTTATAATCTATTCTTTTACCTTGAACTTCCATCCCATCTGTTAAATCTCAACGTCCCCTGTTTACTAAAAGCTCATTTTGCTTTACAGAGGGGTCAAATGCAAAATTGTAACTAATGAATTCTGCATTCTGTGTCACCCAGCACTATACCACCCACCACTGGCAGTAATCATCATTCTCAGAACAAAACTTACAAGAGCCCCTGCTTTTTCTTTTTTTAAAAATTTTTGAGATTTGTTAGAACTCTTTTTCCAACCACCACTAAACAAGCCCTCCAGTACCTAAAAGCTCAAGCTTAAATCAACCCAACTTTCCATTGTCAGTAAGACCATCTAATACAATAGAGAAGGCTGGGGGGAATGCTCAGCTTCTGTCTAGTTCCCAGGAATTGGTGCCCTGGCCAACGACTGTATAGTCAGCCACTACCAATTTCTTGGTTGCTGTTTTAAAGGAGGCAGGCAAAAGAACCACCCCTTGTAACTGATAACGAGAGACACTGGCCAAGATGGTGCCATCTGCTAATATGTGTAGGAATGATGTTGAAGAAAGGTTAGAGATGGGGCAGATGGGACTTTCTTTAATCATCTGCTTTACTATTTTCTCCTGTTTATGTTTGATAATTTGAGAAAATGATAGAAAGACACATTTTTTCTGTTCAAATAAAAAGATGATGGGAGAACACAAAGTTGAATTATTTATCCCTCCTGTGTCTTCATTCCAAACAATGCCCACACCATCCTCCTGGCTGAAGGAGGCAAGCATTCCATTCTGAGATAACAGACCACAAAGGTATTTTCTAATGTTCACTGGAATTAGATGGCCTACTGCTGTTCTCTTTGGTGAGACTAAATTTAATTTGCACAAATGTACACCACTGATATTTTATGCATAATGTCCTGACTTAGCTCTTTACAAGAACATTTAAATACCAGAATAGAGGACAGGTAAAATATACATGACTATAGCAAAACCCAAGGGCCTAGAGGCACAGGTTTAGATCCCATCTTTGTCTCCCTTTTTGACTAACTCCTGACATTCCATCCTTTCCAAATTATACAAAATCAGTCATCCTATTCTGATTGTAGTTCCCTGATTATACCAGAATGAATCATACTTCTTTGTACAGACTGTACTGATATAAAGTTTATTTTGAAAAAATAAATTTGCAATAATGCAACTGATATAGTAGAAACAGTTTGAGCGTAACATGAATTTTTCATTTTCTTGTGTACAATTTCCTATGCAAGATATACTAGGTGAACTGAGAAAACTGTACCCAGTTGAACCAGTGTAAAAATGCACAAAACATATACACGCACATACTTCGAACATTTACCAGCTACCTCCGTTCGTTGTATGGATCATGAGTACTCATGACCACATCTGATGTTACAAATTTCCACCCATTTCACATACCCTTCTTCTACCACTTCGCAGTAATTCATACGTTGCACCCTTTCGGCACCCACTTACACAAGCCAACCTAAAGTCTTTTCCTATATACAGTACCATGCTTAATGTACCTTTTTGGGAGGTAAGCATTTAACATTTGAAAAACTATACTACTATTTTTATTAGGTTCCTTTCCTTTGTCACTGATAAATTTTGTGATTGACAACATATACATCTGAACTACAAGAAACATGTGGCTCCAGGAAAGGAAATTGAAGTGACCGCCACCAGGCTTTCTACAAAGTAGGCTCTCAATAAGCACTTGGGATAGATGGATAAAGGTTAATTAAAACACCCTTTTACAGTCAACATTCTATACTCTCTTGGGGTACATTTTCAAAAAAAAAAAAAGTAAGTCATATTCACACAGTCATTCAGAATTTAATGTATTATACCCTTTTTCATCTGGTCTTCACTGCTGCTGACTTTAACAAGTAGAAAAAAACTAGCTTCATTTTAGACAACAGAAACAGAAGCATAACCAAATGAAGTATTTTCCCTTGAAGTCCCACATGTAGCTGTGGCCAAAGTGGACCTATAATCCATGTCTTCTGATTCAGACACCATCTATTTCTACATACCTGCCCAATCAGAGTGAAAAAATAATGATGAAAACAGTATGAGGCATTGAAATTGTATCTGCTTAGAGTTCAGAAATGAGTTTTTTAAAGCAAGTTTCATAGCCCCTGCCCCTTTCCTTCAGGTGCTAATGATAAAATCTAAATCATCAAAGATTATAATTTGGTACAACCTTAATCCTAACTTGTTATATAGTAGACATAACCCAGGTAGTAGACAAAAAAGAGGTCAGGCCTCCTTGCTAACCCTTACACACTGCAGGTGCTCTCTGCCTGAAGTGCCCTCCAATCAGATATCTGCATGATGTACTCTTCTACCTCCAACAACTAATTGTTTCAAAGTCCATCTACCTTTACCACATTATTAAAAATGTCACATTTACCCATCTATGGTAAAGAGGTTTCCCTTCTTACATGCTACCTTTTTGTAAATTTCACCTCCCAAAATACTTTAAGATTAATGTATTTATGGCTTCCGGTTAAGGTGATGGAATAGGTCAATGTGGTACTGGCATGCTCCTATGACCACATCAAAATAACATCACTGAAAACTGCCTGAAATCTACCTGAACAGAACTCTATAACTAAGAATACAAAGAAGAAGCCACATGGAGACTGGTAGGAGGAACAGTGATGCAGAACAGGTTGGTCCCACACCCACCTGCGTTAGTTAGGAATCAGGAGGGATATCTCAGCTGTGGAGGTCTTCCCTGAGGAACAAGGGGTCCCAGCCCCACAGCAGGTCCTCAGCCCAGGATTCCATAACTTCTGTCTGGGAAAACCAGTGGGGATTGTGGATGAGTGAAACTGAGGGCTTCTGGAGTCCAAGTGATCCTCTTAAAGGGCCCACACACACATTTACTTAGGCTCACTCATTCTGATCTCCAGTGCTGGGACAACATCTCAAAAAGGTAGTGGGGACATAGGGAAAAAAGCTGAATTGTATGGCTTTGGAGTGAGAGCTGGAGGTGCAGCTTTCTCCAGACAAAAGTACTGGTAGAAGTCATTGTTTCTTTGCTGAGCCCTCTCTGTGCAGGCATAGGCTAGCACCATATCTGAGTCTCCATCAACTTGCTAACAAAGTTCATCCTGTCCTAATGACTCCCTAAGATCCCACCCCACCCAATTTGTGGGCCCACCCATTCTGTTTCCAATGGGTTTTCCATACAAATTGTGTGTCTTGGCTCATGCTGCAAAATTCCCTAAACTATCTCAAACGTTCACAAATGTCAAACAAGTAGCATCTGGTCTTGGTGTGCCATGTACCTCTTACTAAGTAGCTCCACACTGGCACTAGTGTCCACTGGCTTTGGTTTACAGCTTGGCCTTCCCTGGGCAACTCCATACACAGAACAAGAAGCAGCCATCTGCAGATCGCTTTGTAGCTCATGCCACATAGCTCAAGAGAGAGCACAGTAAGCTGTTAACCTTGAACTGCACCCCTGGGAGGCTCTAGAGCAAGGGTACCTGGTGGTCAGCTCCAGGCCACGCAGGGCCACCACCCAACCACCTCCACAGTGACCCACTTGAGGCTTAAGAGGTGGACTTGGTGGGCACCAGAGCCCTGCTAAAAGCGAGTCCAGCTCCATGGGATTGACCCCTGCATAGCAGCACCTCCTCTGTAGTCATGGAAGGCCCTAGCTTCCAATCAGCCTGGGGGTCAATTCCTCCCATTTATGTGCCAACAGCAATCAAGGCTCAACAACAACAGAAAGGTACACACAGCCGACACATGGGTGCACCTGGAGTGCCAGGCTCAGGTGACATAGGAGGTCGGGTAACTGGGCCCTACAAGATGCCTATTATATAAGGCAACCCTATCAAGACTGGGAGACATGACAGATCTCCCTCATACATAGAAACAAACACAGAGAGGGAGCAAAAATGAGAAGACAAATAAACATGTCTCAAATGAAAGAACAAGAGAAAACTCCAGATGAACCAAGAAAACCCCCAAAACAAACTACCAGACATAGAGTTAAAAACAATCATAATAAGGATGCTCAAGGAACTTAGTGAGAACTTCAACAGCATAAAAAGGACATAGAAACCATAAAATAGAACTAGTCAGAAATAAAGAATACAGTAACAAAATAAAGAATACACAATAAGTAATCAACAGATTACTTCTAATCAACAGATAAGATGAAGCAGAGGACCAAATCAGAAATGTGGAAGACAAAGTAGCAGAAAACAACCAATCAGAGCAGGGGAAAAAAAAGAATTTTAAAAATGAGCATCACTTAAGGGACCTCTGAGACAACATCAAGCACAATAATATCTGCATCACAGGGTTAACAGAAGGAGAAAAGAGAATAAAGGGATAGAGAACATATTTAAAGAAATAATGACCGAAAACTTCCCTTACCTGGTAAAGGAAAAAGACACACAAGTCCAGGAAGAACAGAGAGTCCTAACTAAGGTGAACCCAAAAAGGCCCATACCAAGACACATCATAATTAAAATGCCAAAGGTTAAAGATGAAGAGAGAATCTTAAAAGCAACAAGAGGAAGAAGATTACCGACAAAGGAGCTCCCATAAGACTATCAGCTGATTTCTTAACAGAAACTTTACAGGTCAGAAGGGATTGGCATAAAATATTTAAAGTGTTATAAAGCAGGGACCCACATACAAGACTACTTTACACAGGTTATCATTTAAAATTGAAGAAGTAAAGAGCTTCAGAGAACAAAAAGCTAAAGAAGTTCATCGCCACAAAACCAGTATCACAAGAAATGTTAAAGGAACTTTCTGAAGAGGAGGAGGAGGAAGAGGAAGAAGAGGAAGAGGAAGAGGAGGAGGAGGAAGAAGAGGAGGAGGAGGAAGAAGGAGGATGAGGAAAAGAAACACAAAAATGAATAATAAAATGGCAATAACTATGTACTTATATACAACCACTTTAAGTGTAAATAGATTACATGTTCAATCAAAAGACAGAGGGTAGCTGAATGGATAAGGAAACAAGACCCACATATATACTGTCTAGAAGAGACCCACTTCAGATTGAAAGACACACATAGATTGGAAGTAAAGGGATGGAAAAAGATATTTCACGGGGTGGGGGGGAGGAGAGAAAAGCTGGGGTAGCAATGCTTATACCAGACAATATAGACTTTAAAACAAAGGCTAGAACAAGAGACAAAGAAGGACCCAACAATTCCATGGCTCAGTATTTACCTGAAGAAAACCCAAAACACTTACTCAAAAAGACATACACATGCATATGTTCATTGCGACATTATTTATGATAGCTAAGATATGGAAGGAACCTAAGCATCCATCAACAGATGAATGGATAAAGAAAAAGTGGTGTATGTATACAATGGAATATGACTCATGCATAAAAAAGAATGAAATCTTGCCATCCGTAAAAACATGGATGACCCTACAAGATACTGTATTGAGTGAAATAAGTCAGAAAGAGAAAGAAAAATACCATATGATTTCACTTAAATATGGAATTCAGAAAACAAAATAAACAAACAAGCAGAATAGAAGCAGACTCATTTTGATGCCAGATGAGAAGGGGGTTGGGAGGATGGGTGAAAAAGTTGAAAAGATTAAGAACTACAAATTGGTAGTTACAGAATAGTCATGGGGAGCACAGAGGATATAGTTAGTAATACCGTAATAACTACATATGGTGTCAGATGGGTACTAGTTTTATTGGGGTGAGCACCTTGTAAGTTATATAAATATCTAATCATGGTGTTATACAGCTGAAACTAATATAATATTGTATATCAACTACAGTTGAAAAATAAAAGATTATTTTAAAAGTTACATATTTACTTTTCCTTATATTCTCCAATATAATTTAAATTCCACAAAAGCAAAGTTTTGTTTTGTTTTGTTTTTTTCTATTTTGATTTGGATACCATTATTCCAATACTCAGAACAGTGCCTGGCACATGGCAGAAGTTGGACACATGAGTACATACACTTATGCACAAGCATGGTTCTCTAAGCCATCATAAGAATGAATTAATAATCTCAAGTGCACAGAAGCAAGTACCATTAAGCAACTTGTTCAAATACATGAACTAAGAAAAACACCTGGGCTCCTTCTGAAGGGCATGGAAGCTTTCCCATAGGTGTGGTCCATTCAAAAGACTAGAGACAGGTTCCCACTTGGGGCATCTTAGAATTATAATGTGTGTTTTTTTAAAAACGAGTGTGGTTCACATTTATCATCTGAGGCAGATTTGCTCCACATGGTCGTAATTTCTATAGGGAAAGAACCAAATCCCTCCTCTGCAATAATAGCACCTGCAGCAAAGTCCCTTGACAACAAATGGTGGAAAGGAGGTAATGTTGATTGCATTCCGAAAGAATCCATGAATGAGGAGGCACAGTTCATGAAATAACACCAAAGTGTTTCACCACAAAACCTCTAAAAATAGCAGATACGAATTCTTCTGCCCTCCAATGCATTCAAAGCCCAGCCAGGTTTAAAAGTCAGTGATAAACCACAAGTGTTAAGGTCATTCTCATTTCCCATGAGCTTAACAAAATGAACTAATAATGTCTATCTGCAGCTATGTATATTCAAAAGAACTTAGCACACAAATACTTGGTTCCAAGGTATATTGAAATGGTTGACTTAATTTCCTATCAAAACAAACATTTCATACATATACTGTGACTATCAAATAAAAAGGTATATGCATCCCCAAACAGTTGGTAATACTCTGTATACTGTTTGATTATAAGATTTAAAAGAACAAGTGATTCTCATTCTTGACATCAGCACCTCATACCTCTCCAAACCTCTAATTTTTCATCTGAAAACAAGAATAATGCCAGCTGTGCATCACAAGGTTACTGTAAGGATTAAATAAACAAAGCCAGTTCACTTTCTAGTTTCCTTTTCAGATTATGAGAAGCACCTAGAGGGATTTTCAAATCTCAACCACTGCTGCACATTTAGCATCACCAGAGGAGCTTAAAGAAATGATGACCAGGCCCACACTACAAATATGGTGATTTAAATAGTCTGAGGTTGAACTTCAGGATTTTTTTTTTCCAGGAATTTTTTAAAGTGTTCTAGTTCTGAGTTATTTCAACATGGAGCCAGATTTGAAAACTCAAAATTTATATTCTAATGCCCAGATTTAGTAGAACTGGGGTGGGTTAGGGGACATGCATTTTTTTCACAAGCATCCCTACATGATTCTTAAAGCACTACGAGAAACAGTGGCCTAATGTACATAACAAAGCGTTTATCACAGTACCTAGCACATAAGTAAAAACACTCAAACTATGGCAAAATAGCAAATAATTAAATATATATAACACTATGTATTGATACCACATGTATTGATCCAGGTCGCTTTTGAAAGAAATCCATAATCATAAACTATATAACATATGGTTAATGATTAAACAGTTTTTATCTTTGACAATCATGCTTCTAATGTCAGAAAATTATTTATTTAAAATATATGCTAGATTAAAAAAATATATATTTTTACACACACACACTAGAGTACAAGTTTCAACATTTTTAGAATTTTCTTTAAAGGAAAAATCTATCCTGAATACGTCTGGTGTAACTTTAAAGAGAAAGGGGAAGAAGATGAGAGGGTGGGGGAAGAAGGAAAGGACAAAGAAAATTAATCCTTGTGAATACTGTCATTAGGCAGTGGGGACAGAAGTATTTTCAGGAGATTCCCAGACCAAAAATAACTTTACTTAAATAATTTTGTTCTCTTTGTCTCCAGATGAGGGTAAGGAACTAATATTTATGGACTCTGGCTAAGTGTCAGGACTTCTACACCCATGATCCCAGTCAACACTCCTAACAACCCTACAAGGGAGCCCTCACTACCTATAAGCAACACAAGCACAATCTACATAGAACACAATCATACTTTTCTTCTCAGAGACTCAAAGAGGCTTGGCCACTTGGCCCTGACAGAGTGAGTTCACACAGTCAAGGCTCCCTACCTACCTCACCATGCTGGTAGGCCTCACACTCTGTGCTATGGATATATGAAAGGGATTCCAGACTCTGGCTTTTGTGACATGGCACCTCCAACTATCTCTATTAGATAAACAGCAGTACCCTGGCAGGGTCTGTGACTATCACTGAGGGAACTTATGGACTCCTGTGAAGGGAGCTCAAGGAATGAATAATTTATTATTTATTACTATTAGGACAAAACCAGACTTGTATTAGAAAATGATCTGCTTCCAAGAACAGCAAAGTGTTCTTCCTTCCAACTCGAATTACTAGACTTACCTTAGAGAAAACAAAAATTTAGGATACGAATGCAGACAGGCTCAGAAGAGCAGTCATTACCCAGAGTGCTACTGGCTTGAACGTATCCGTCAACTTTCAGGTATAGTTTGGGGTGTCAAGAATGATCACGTAGACCAACTGACTCACCAACTGGAATTCTATGGATTAAGAGGTAAAATAATGTGAAAAACAACCAGAAAGAATTCTAATGCTTCACAAGACCAGCAACAGCAATTCTGATGATAGCAGCAGAAAAGCTCTTGGTCTTCTATCTGTGGGGCAGCAAGGCCTTGACCCCGGGGTGCCTTGCTGGGCACACAAACTGAAGAATGATTTGTAAAACAACTCTTAAGTATTAAGTATCCCAGAAAGCAGAGAGCAAACATGAGATGAGAAATAGGAGGAGGAAGAACCCTTCTGAAAAATGTCCTCCTTAATAGTCTCAGTAGGTATTTAATTTCTATTTTTCCCTCTTCTTTGAATTCACAAAGGCCAAATCTTCCCGTCAAATTAGAGCGCAGTAAAGCATGAAGTCAGTATTCAACAGGTTTAATTACTGTGTAAAAGAAAGAAATTATTATTCATTCATGACATTTATTTCAGATCCAATGCTAGCTGCTTTTATACAAAATTGGGAGTGGGGAAAGTAAAACTTAGATGGGGAGAGAGGAACAAGAACTAGGATATATAATTACAGCTTATTTCTTTGCCAAGCATTACTGAGCCTAAACAAAAAGTACTTGTTTGCTCTCCTGAGAAAAATCATGTGATCCATCAGTGGTAGCTCAAAGAAAGCCTCCCCTTTCCTGACACATGGCCAGACTTGATAGGTATACCAATATCTAAACTGCCAATAACAGGGGGCTTATTTTGGCCACAAAGCCTCGTACAGCCCATTGTGGTTCAGAAGTCCTGACCTCCAGAAACAATTCTAGCAGTCAGGCCCTACAAAGTAATGGCAGCCCCACTGCCCCACAAGAGAAAAGAGCCTTTAAACATCTCCCACAGGTAGAAAAGAGAAACACACACACACACACTAAACCTAAACTAAACTAAATCACATGTGATTATTTATTTTTAACTCACACATGTCTGCCCAGTGGAAGGGGCTGCAAAAGGGGATACCTGGGCAGCTCGTTCAAAACAGAGAGAATTATTTGTCCACAAATCAACACCAGTAAATGGGAGATAATCTGTTACCTGAGTTGCTAAGACTCTATGATTTTATCAGAATATAGTCATTACAAACTATAATCCTACTGAAATGCTCTAGGTTTTCCAAAGAGCACTTTGAACTAAGTGAAATGTCTAGCTAATCAAAACATATCCGGTTCCTATTCAAATATTCACACAAACACATGAGAACACACATACACACACACACATTTTGGAACCATTTATTCTTAAATCTTCCCTAAACCTCCAACCACTAGCTTTTAATTACTACAATTACTACAGCAGTTAGGAATTAGCAGAAATAACCTCAGTTTGTTTTAAAACCTGAGACCACACAAGTTGTAGACAAGAAATTGTTGAGCAATTTAGATAAATTTCAGGACCAAGAACAATTCTGAGAAGTAATGATAATGAAGCTGTGATTGTTAAAGATTTACTTGCTCACTTAACCAACCAATTTAATATACTGAGCTCATCAGAAAAAAACAATTTTTGTACTTACCTTAAATATTCACTGAGACTAATATTTTAACTCAAACTCAGATATCAAAACAAGCTCAATATTTCACAATGTAACTTTGGGGAAATAACTGCCTATTTATCAGCCTCGGTTTCTGAGTTTTTAAAGTAAAGGGTTGAGGTTGGATGAGTATCAAGGTCATTCTTAGCTCTATGATAACAGTTTGCTAAAAGCTTATTTTTTTTTACAGTATATTTAGTTCTTCAATAAAACTAAGAGGAAGGTACAAAGATTTCCCATATACCCCAACCCCCACACAAGCACAGCCTCCCCCACTGTCAACATCACTCATCAGAATGGTACTATATTTTACCAAGGGTGGCACATCATAAACACCCAAAGTTCTACAATAACTTCCTAATGATTGAGATTATCATATCATATGGTATTAATAATTTCCTTATATATTTCAATTGAGCTAAGCTCTCAGTAGTAAGTCTAAAGTTTCACTTTTTCTACTATCATATACTAAACAACACATACTATTCTACAAATGTATTAACAGTGGTCTAGTTCCTTTAATATTTTAAGGAATTTCTCACCCAATGGCTAACTCCTAGAGAGATGAGTCCATCTGGGATATACTAACAACCCGCTAGCTCTTGTTTTCATCAGATCGGTTATCTCATAGTGAGCTGTTCCTGTCATGATTCTGACAGATCTGGATAAATGGGCAATCATAGTTCATTCATTCTAGGAAGGTCCACAGGAAAATCAAATTGTTTAATCCACAAAGTGTGGCCCAGATGTGCTCCATTTTACCTTTCTGAAATGCTTTCCTATAATCTATCACTTCAGTATAAACCTAAAATTATTTTACTAGTAGCACAAATAAAATTAAACTCTGCAGCGCATGCTCTAGTTTCCAGGTTCCCCTTCATTTTCACTTATTAATGGCTTTCACATGAATTAAACACAAGATTTCTCCTCTCTTCACAATATCCCATATCCTTACTAAAAGACAAGTCTTCTCTTCCCAGACTGCACTCTTTCCCCTACCGAGTTCAGATTAGCTCTCCTCTTTCAGCCTTAATCTATTAAATATGACCACCAACATTAAAAGCTAACACTCCAGTGGACACTGATACTTTAATTTGCCAGGTGCAGCTTTATCTAAACATCTTTTCACAGATTATCTCTTTAATGCTCACCAACCAACACCATGAAGTACATATTATTAGCCCTATTTTACAGATGAGGAAATTGAGGCACGGTAAGGTGAGGCAGCATGCACAGATTCTAATTGTGGCCTTGTCCTGCTATTTTTGTTTTTAATCTACTTCTCTTATATGGGGAAAACTTTTATTATTTTTCCCTAGTCTACTTGATGTCCACTTGCACACATCTTAAAGGCAGAAGCAACAATTAATGATACCATCTAAAACCTCACGGAGAGAGAAACAATCTATGAAAACAGTCCCTGGTTGCATTCACAACTTAAATTGACAGGCCAGTTACAAAAATTCCTTCCTCTCTCATCTTCCCTGTCATCCCATATACCAAATCTTTATTAAATAACTATGATGTGTCAGACACTATGTTACAAGCCATCTGTTCTCTAATAGCTGTTCCAAGGAGTTCAATTTTTCATTTCGGGTCATGATTTCAACAACTTTCTACCTAAACACAAATTCTGCACATAATAAATGAATCTGATCCTCAACATTTCCTCAAAACACTTAAAGAGTGTCAGCATTTTTTCAAAAAGATTTCCTGAGGCATAACTGACTGACGATGATAACAGACACACACACAATACACTGCACATAAGGTGGCAGTATACTGAACCATGAAACCAACACAATCCCCAGAGAGTAATAGCTTATTCTCTTGGAACGTTACATTTGAGTGCCCACACACAATGTTGAGAATTAGCATCGATTCACCAAATTCTAGCCCTGATCATCTTGAATTGCAGGTGATTACATGGTATAAATTTCTGGTTCCACAGTTCCATGAATGAACTTGACCAACTATACCATGCAATTTATTGCAAACCTACGTACCTACATACCAGCCCAAACTGTCTTGCCCAAAATCATGGTTAACTCAATGTTTGTCTTTACATCTTATCTGCCTCTTTTCCTGTCCTTTTTCCATCTTCAGTCTCTTCTACTTTCTCATGTTCTACCCTTATTTTCATCTAAAGGTCCTCCTAGGGGAAAGGTTGTTGAGATCATTCACACTAAGTTAGCAAAGCACTGAACTAAGTGTGCTTAATATATTAACACTCTCAAGAGTGCTGGAAATTAAACAGGAAACAAATGTCTAATTTTTCTGTTTAGACCATTAGCTACGTGGAAGGGGGTGGGGTGTTCTAGCAGATTAATTATTTCCCTGAAATCTTGCTACATGGACAGCTATAAATCTATTCCTAGGTCATTTTGGTCCTGGTTCACTCATTCATTTAATAAATATATAGTGGGTGCCTATCACCTCTGAGCCAGTTCTAGTTCTATGTACCCAGAAAACAGCAGTATACAAAACAGACAAAAATCCTATGCTGAAGGAGTTTACAATTCATAAGGGGAGTTAAAATAAAGAATATGACAAATGATATATAATTATGACAGTTCGCATTAAATCTTATCCATTCTTGTAGATATATGTACAAATGATCTGAGAAGCCTGTCGTTCCATTTAAAGGAAGGCATGATGTACAGTAAAGGTCAGAAAACTAGCACTGAATTCCAAAGCCAGCACCAGCCAGCTCTGCCATCTTGAAAGATGTAAAGTCCTCCTTATACAGAAAGAAGGTTGGGCTAAAAGAATTCTAAATGCAGTTTTGTAAGATTGTCTAACTATCTCATGGAAAAGTATGGATCACAAAGAGAATACTAAGAGTGGCAAATATCATTCTTTATGTTATTAAGAGTCATCAGTCTTTCGAAAGGCACTTACCACTTCCCTGAAGGCAACAACAATGTAAAATCAGCTTTAGTAAAGCTTTGGATGCATTATCAAAGTTATACTCAGGTAATCATTCATATTCATGTTCTCCCTTTCCCTTCTCCTCAGAACTCTTTCTGGTTTGAAGAAGAGTGACTATTTTTACCATTCAAATACCATTGAAATAAGGTATCAGCTGGCACAATATGAAAATGAACTATATATTTTAAAACAAATCAAATACTCAAAATTTCATACTGAGAGTAACAATGAACAAAATTGGTAAACACACTTCTGCTCTCCCTGGGCACATTACAATGAGTTTAAAGCAAAAATGATGTAATGGAAGACAACCCAGTAGATGCTTGGGATTATGAGCTCTTTCCTTCCACTTTACATTCCTAATCTAGACTCCTGATAAACTAAAGAGTATTAATTGTCTGTATGAAACCATTTCATGAGCAGATTCCATTAACAAAACCTAAATGTACCAACTAAAAACTATTTCATCGCCAATTTCATTATTTAAATAAAGAGGAAAACTGGACTTAATTTCTAAATAGCAAGTAGTCTTTTACAGAGTTTATTAGTGGTGAAAAATCACTTTAAAGTATCACTGCTTTTCCACACTTAGCTTCTCTTTATTTCCCCCCAACATTTTATTGTGAAAAGTTAAATTTACAGAGAGCTTGAAAGAGTACAATAAATGATCATATACCCTTTACTCATGTGCCTGCCCTCTTCTTCCCTCCTTCCCCATCTCCTACTCTCTTCTCTACCCTCTCCATTGCTTCTCCCCCTGCTACACACACATTTTATTGAACCATCTGAAAATACTGCAAACTTTATGGTACTTTCCCTTCACTTCAATCCCTTACTTTAGCATGACCTTAAAAACGAGGACATTTTTCTTCAAAACTGTGATATCATTAATACACTCAAGAGTTTAAAATTTATTCAATATTATCATCTAATAAAGTGCAATTTTTAAATTTCCCTAGTTGTCCCCAAATAACCCAGACAGAGTTTCCCTCAACCAAGGAGGCAATCGAGGCTCACAATCTGCTTTTATAATTGTCATATCTCTATGGCCTCCTTTAATCCAGAGGAGTCCTCCCTTTCATCTAGTCATTTAATCAAGTTTAACACAGATAGATCCAATGCTCTATGATTGTCTTGTGAACTGAATTATAGTATCAAATCACTTTTATAAACAGTTATAAAAATGTTTTAATCTGTCTCAGAGAAATTATGGGATTATGAGGAATGGCTTCAAGTTTTTTGGGGTGGGGGGCGTTTTCTTTTTTTGTGTGTGTTAGCTGTTGTCATTTTTTTAAATTGCTCAACTACAGCTGTCCCCACTTAAAATTTTCAATATTTTCATCTCAATGTTGTCTTTGTAAACTTACAGGCACAGGGTACAGATGCAGGTTAGCAAAGTTTACCTCTAGACATTATGGACCCAGTTCTGAACTCAAACCTATTGCTTCTGTAACTCCAAAATATAACACATTAAATCTAAAGAATTTTTATAAAATATTGGTAAGGGTTACCAGAGTATTTACATCAGAGATAACCCCAAAATTAACAAAATAAGTGTTTATTATTTTGTTTCCTACTTTGAAATCAGAATCTCAGACAAGGCAGTGTGCTGAAAAATTAGACTAACAACTGAAGGTAATACAATTTGATCTGGTAATAACTAGATTCTCACAGTAAATTCGGATCACTGTTCAGATGCATATAAAATAATGATGTTAATATGTATGATTTCTATTGTGCTTTCCAACTGTCAGCTTTAGTTTTTCAAGCAAGGAAAACTGTCCGAGACAAGAACGGAGGCCAGGAGACCCTTAATAATATTGGAAGGTTTGCAATGAGTTTGCACTGGCCTTTGGCCAAAATCAATGAAGTTCCGATCTGGAAACTGGTTTTGCTGCCAAGAAAAGGCAAAATGTTAGGAAAGAGGAGGAGATAATGATCAGCAAGGTTACTTTCCCAAGCAAGCCTGACTCTGGATTTCTGTAAAGAATTCCAACTAACAATTCCAGATTATGAGAATACACTGTTTGTGGGGACTGAATCTAACATTTTTTTTTTATTGCTCACACAGCACCTGTCATGCAACATAAGCTTGTTTTATTTTCCCATTTACTCAACAAATATTTACTTAGTAAACTCACTGTGTGCCTGGCACTGTACCAGGTGCTGAGGATGTAACAGCAAATAACACCCTAAAGGTCCTTGCTATCACTGAACTTACTTTCAACGAAAAATGACACACACAAAACAAATACTAAATTCATAAGTAAATACATATACAAAAAAGATAATGTCAGGGGTGGTAAGTATCAGTAGAAAGAAAAAGGAAAGAATGGCAGAGTCAGAAAAAAAAAACAAAGGGGGCAAACACACATGGACAGTCAAGAGACAATGACACTGAAGAGACAATGACTGAACTAAGCCCCAAGAGGCAGGAAGGGATCCACCATGTGCAAGTATGTGGCAGAGAAACCTAGGCAGAGGGAACAGGTCAAAGGACTACAGGAAGGCCAATGAGAGACTCCTGGAGGCCTAGAGGGACGAGGAAAATAGAAGTAGGCAAGGGTCACATAGAATGTTAAAAAACTGTGTTCTTAAAAGATCATATTGGCTGATATGTATAGAATGAAAAGGCCATCCATCACCGCAGTGAAAACTAGTGAATCCTGTATCACCACTCCATTGTTTATGACTTCAATTCTACTTTCAGAGGAAACAATTCTACTTCCAGAAGCAAAGCTATGACAGTACTATGAAGGCTGGGTTGCCACAGTGATGGAGCCACAGAGCAACTGGATCTGGTTCCTTGCCTTGGTTCCAGGACAGAGACAAAGCTGAACTACGGGGAAATGCAGCACATTCCTTTTACATGATGCAAATGTATTTAGGGAAGTGACATCAGCAAGATGGAGAAGTAGGAGATGATGGATTGCATCCCCCCACAAAAAAATAAGAATTACAAAGCTATCCACGAACAAAAAATAGCCCGTGGAGGGCTTAAGAGTTCAATTAAGAACCCACAGCTACATAGTGGAACAAAAAACAGAAAATAACTGCAAAAAAAAAAAAAAATGATGGGTAGATGAACTTGGTTGAGGCTTCAGGAGACAAGGAAGAACAAAGAAGTAGGGGTTATCATCAGCCACACAACAGGTGCCATTAGGGTACCAAGTGGCCTGCTCTGCAAAAGACACTGGCAGCTTTTGTGGTTGAAGAACTCAACAGCCCAATGGTAGCCTTGGACCCCTTGAGAGGGAGGTGCCACTATGCAACCCCTCAGAAGGAACTGCCATTGTACCAACCCAGAACCACTCCACAAACCCCACAGTTGCATCTATTCCACATGTGCCCACACTTCAGACCCCAGTTCCACAGCTGCTCCACATGCACCTACATCTCAGGCATCAGAGCTACCACTGTTGTGGCCAGCCAGCCTCCCAGATCCTAGAGCTGCTGTTGCCCAAAAAGCATCCATGCTCCTTCCCCTAGCTCTGTGCCTGCTCCATGGGTTCTTGCACATGAGCCACCAGTGCCACCACTGCCCTAAAAGCACAACAAGCATTAACTTAGCCACAATACCTCTGTGGAATAAATCCACATATAAAGTGGAGCCACAGAGTTCAATTACATGTTCAAGAATCAACTGTACACACACACACACACACACACACACACACAGGTACTCACCCATGTGCACACAATGGAATATTCTTCAACCATAAAAAAGAAGGAAATCCTACTATTGCAACAATGTGGATGAACTTGGAGGGCATTGTGCATAAGCCAAAAGAAAAAACACAAATATTGTATGGTATCATTCATACGTAGACTTTTTTTAAGTAATATTCATAGAAGCACAGAGTAGAATAGTGGTTGCCAAGGGCTGGGGGATGGGGAAAGTGGAAAGATGTTGGTCAAATGGTACAAACTTCCATTTGTAAGAGGAACAAGTTTTGAGGGCCTGAAGAACAGCATGGTGACTACTGCTATTAACATTGTTGTAGAACAGAAAAAATTGTTATACATAAAGCATACAGTATGATGATTTATGTATACACTGCAAAATAATTTACCACGTTAAGCCAAGTTAATTAACACATATATCACCTCACATAGTTACCTTTGGTGTATATACATTCGAAAAAGCTGAAAAAATATACTTGGAGACCTTCTCAATGGTTCAGACAATGAATGAAAACTGGCTTTATTTTTCATTTGTCATCAGTTTTTCTTCATAAAATGTAAGCAAAATCCTTCCCCAAATCTTCTATCCTGACTAGCCATTATTCTTAATTACCTCCAGATTTTAGTGTTGTAAAAGATCTCACAACAATGGCAGGTGACACAGGTTGCCCAGCCCCTCCCACCCAGAGCTCTCAATTACTCATCTGCCAAGGCCCACAGTTAGAAAGCATGTTAGAGAAGTAGAGTAGCTGGATTTTCAGAAAGCATTATTTAGTACAATGAAGAATGAAAAGAAGTCTGTCTGCCACCAACTATGGCAATTTCAGACAAGCTGGTCCACGAAATGGAAGAAGGTTTTCTACAGACCAGTCCCCTGAGAGGCAGAATACACCACAGTCAGCTCAGAGTAAAGTACCCATACTCATTTGTTTATAAAGATTAAGTCAAACTTTTCCTGAAAATAATATAATGCAATCAAGAAGGAAAAAAAAAATGCACGCTCCTTGGTTCTAATCACTCCACTATCAGAAAATCATTTGCTGGAGACATTTATTAATTAAACACTTTATAAAAATTTTCATAAACATTTTAAAGTCAGATTTGTGACTTCTAAAATTCCTTTTTTGACTTACAACTATTTGAAAAGAAAACAGTAAAACAACACCATTCAAATCAACATTAGATCAAAATTCTTACATTTTTGACCATATAATTGTTCCTACATGTTTCCACATGATAAAAAGCATAATAGTTTAAATCAGATCAATAGATAAACTCCACAGAATGAAAACTGTGCTGTTTGATGCATCACAGTATTTTGTAGTTAAATATTTCTGTTCTTTGTTATATTCCCAGAACCCTGGAGGAAGAAAGAATATATCTGAATATATATTTAATATAAACAATAAATTTTGACACATATATCTCTTTAAAATTTCCTTCATAAAAGTGTATAAATAGGTCACCTATGTTTACTTTTATAATTTAAAAAAGCTATAGACTAGTTTCATTTTCATAACATTGATTTTGCCCAACATTAGCAAAGCTAATCAACTACACTAATGGAAATGGTTTTATCTTCCCCAGGAGAAGCAGCAATGTGACAGGTATGCAAAACCTTACATTAAGACTAATCAGTCGTTTGACCTACAAAGAGTAGGAGATATTTTTTTATGTCAAGCATATTCACACTCACACATGTGGTGTGGGGCACACTCCTTCAGATGCCAGAAGGCTACAGAATGCTGGCCATATCACTGCAATGAGGTCATTGCCAGGAACATTAATGATGAGAATACACAATTTAAGAGAAGGAAAAATTTCATCTACTATATTGTTTATTATGGCTTTCTCCTTCATGACAAAAAAACTGAATACGTAAGTGCTCAATAAGGGAATAAGTTGGTAAATTCTAATGAAAATCCAAAGGAATTATGACAAATACTATATTAGAAAGAATGATGTATGTGCCCAAGCAAAATATAAAAGTATGTAGAATTAGTTATAAAAGGTAAATAAAGAGCAAACACTAGAAAGAAATATAAAAATTAAAAATGTGCCAATGTTAGGATTATAATAGCTGTTCCCTGATAAAAGAAAAACAGAAGTACTGAAAGAGAGGAAAAAGTTCAAGTCTGGTTACACCACTGGTTTCCAGGAGAGTAAATGTACTTCATTTCTACATCTATACTTCTAGCTACTAATGTTAAGTGTGATTCTGGGCTTCCTGCCCTCATGTGCAGATTGAAGGGGACAGAATAAATAGTTTTCAGTTCTAAAATTCAAAAAGTCTTTCCCTGCCACTAAAAATCGACCTCAATATCAAAGTCTTCCCTTATTCTTGCTGAATGACAGTCACTGCAATGAAGCTCTCAAAGGTTATAACAAAAAAGAATATGAGTAGAGTTGCCAAATTATACCTCTTCTTAAGGTTTTCATCCCTGTCAAGAACACAGCACAACTGAGTCCTACATTCATTAAGTAAATGGCCAGGCCAGCAGGTTATCACATGCCAAGACCCATTCTTTGTCTCTGGCAACTTATTCAGTTCACTGAGTAAAGTGGCTGGACAGAAGCAAACTCATTCATGTAATTTGTGTTCACTTTACGTGTGAACAATCACTCCCACTGGAAAGCACTGTCTTGCTTTTGCCTCCCCCCGCCACCCCAGACTCACATACATATAAACATACACAACCCAGAGGCCCAAAGAAAATATTCCATGTTTTTAAGGATAGCCTGGAGCAAGAGGGGGAGAAGAAAAGAAAAGATGAAGAAAAAAAAGCACACAAAGCTGTTCTTGTTCTTGTAATCTCTCTGAGACAAATTCTGCATTAGAGAAAGCCACAGCTGAGGATTTTACAGTGGTGTTAAACACTACTTAAGTCCCCTGAGAGAGGGAAGGAATGCATTCCCTTTAGTATTCACTGTGCTAAGCTACTCAGCTTTCCTGAAAGATAATCTAACAGAGCAGTTCGAATGAAAAAGCATACACCTTGGTACTTGCACTTAGCTACATATACACATTTCTTTCCTTCCTAGGAAGGAAAGAAAACAAAAAATGATCTTGGGATTTGCTCTCAAGGCCTGGTGTTCTGTCCTGCACAAAGCAGAGATCTAATATCCACTGACTAATTCAATAAATTTAACTCAGTATATTCCTAAAACTGTGTTCTGTGTTGTACATACTAAAACAGAGGAAGACTAGATTCCTTGTCCTCAAGAAATACACAATCTGAAAATAAGACAAAACAAACAGATATAAACCAGATCAAAGAGAGCAAAAAAAGACAAAAACTTATGATTAGCTATTTAAATGAAAGTAAAAGTGCAAATGCAATTATCACAAACAACTGAGAAGTTTAGATGTGGACACATCAAGTAGTAAGAACTGGAGATCATACAGTTTGATGGGTCTGACTAATTTCATATAGTCTAATAAGGGCCTACTAATGCTATAAGGTATATCTACAAGCACAACTTATTAGGAGAAAATACCATTTAGTAATTCCTGAAATTCAGCCTTAAGATTTTCTACAATTTATTCACAAATCTAATGTGAAGTTTATGTCAAGACATGTGATGCTCAAAGACCAGACTGAATTCAAGACTCTTAAGCTTGACGGTATATAATGAAGGCCCATAATGAGTATTATTTAGATGATTAGGATGCAATATAAAAACCACAGGCAAAATACAGTTCTCACTCTTGGCATTAGCAGTGATTATATTGGTTATATCTATGTGTATTAAGTGCTAACATCAGATACTAATTAACCTGAAGACCTGAATAAGAAATTAAATATGAAATAAAAAAATCCATAGTTATATATTCACTTAAGGAATAAAAATGAAACATATCCCACCTTCTAGTAGGCGAATATTGACTGATCTAAAAAATCAGGCCACCCACATATCTTTTACAATAAATTATCTTTTAACTGACTTCCTTTCAACTGACCACCTACATCAACGGATGGTCCTCATTTCCTTTGTAAAACATACTGAACAATTAAGAGCCGATGAATGTTCCTGTATGAGATACCAGGAAATCATACATTCACTAATAGTAAACCATTCCCAAACCTGTTTATGCTAGTTTTATTTATTATTTAACTGTCATATAAACCACTGATGATTATACAATGAAAGTAAGATAATGCTTCCATAAAAATTAAGCTGAGCACTGCTAAGGGGGCTCCTTTAAAAAAAAAACACACAAAACATAACCCACTGTTGAATTAATGTGACACAACTAGGAAAGGCTAGGAAGTGGAACCTAAAACGATTCTTCACTTAATTTACTCACATATGTCTAAGTTGTTTAAAGTTTTAGTAAATACTTATAGACAACTGTGATCAATGCATTATGGATGTGGTTTATTAAAGAAAAAACAACTGGAACACAAATCTGTGGAATCATTCTCAAAGCAACCCTCAATGCACATTTTAAACACCTGGGGTTCTTTTTTAAAAAATACAATGCCAAGTCTGTACTTCAGACCAGTTTACTAAGAATCTCCAGGGCTGACACCTGGACACCACTATTTTTTTAAAGCTCTATCTGGTTCATATGTGCAGTCAAGGCAAACCACTTACCTACATCAAAAGATCGGTGAGAGAATGTATAATCACTTATCTTAAAATAAAGTAATGTATTTAGGTATATGCTTTTTTTCCTCTTAATGATTTCAAGCTTTAGTGGCTGCTTCTAATTTGTAAATGCACTATGGAACTGGTGATGTCATATAAGAAATATTCTACAATACAAGAGAAAGCGTGGAACCAGATCAACTTTACCCTAACAAGCAAAATGAGTGGAATTTGAATGCTTTTCTTCTAACAAGTATCTGCAGGTAAGTTCTATCAGTTAAAGCAAAGAGAAGTTGAAACATCACTTCTGCAATTTCAGTGAAGTTCTTGTGTCCTTCCTCTGAAAAACTGATCTATCCTATAATATTGTGAGATCCTCAGCTACTCTAAGTGTACACAGTGACATTCTAGACAGGCAGAGGGGACAGTAAGCTTGAAAAGGTGGAAGGGCGGTATGGTGTTACCTTGTCGAGGCGACAGAAACTACTTTCAATATGTGTACAGCAAAACCTCCAATTGAGGAAACCAAACTCAATAATTCACTCTCATTTATTCATGCAAAAAGCATACAGTACATAAATATTCTATATTTAAACCTATTCCAGGTGCTCTAAAACAATGAAGAAAAAATGCAAAAACATCACCTGAAAAAACAAGGTCCATATATGAGTCCATATCCCTTGTTAGTACCTCTTCTGCTGCAACATTATAGCAGACAGCCTTTTAACAAGAAGCTATTATAGACTTCTGAAAGAGATGTTTACTGCACTCGGCAACACACAAGGGTAACACTGCTTAATAAAAGTCGCATCTGATGTACTGTGTACTCTTCAATACCAAGTGGCTCTTATTGCCGGCTCCAGTCCTCGTATTCTTATAAAGTATTCTGGAATCACTCCTTTAATTTATATTAGCTATATTTTTTATTTCTGAACTACAGTGATAATAATATAGTCTTTGATGTTTTTTTATAAATCTGTACAAATCTATGTATTATTGAATTAGTGTTTTGGGTTCCTTCAGATATATTCCAGAAGTGGGACTGCTGGGTCAAAAGGCAGATCCATTTTTAATTTTTTGAGTTATCTCCTCATATTGCTTTCCACAGTGGCTGCACCAGTCTGCATTTCCCACCAACAGTGCAAAAGGGTTACCCTTTCTCCACATCCTCACCAGCCCTTGTTGTTTGTTGACTTACTGATGATAGCCATTTTGACAGGTGTGGGATGAATCTCACTGTGGTTTTAATTTGCATTTCTCTGATGATTAGCGACATTCAGCATTGAGCATCTTTTCATATGTCTATTGGTCATCTGTATGTCCTCTTTGGAGAAGTGTCTATTCAAGTCCATTGCCTATTTTTCAATTGGGTTTTTTTTTTTGGTATTGAGTTTTGTAAGTTCTTTATATCTGAATATTAACCCCTTATCAGATGTATTGGCAGATATTTTCTCCATTCTGTGGGTTGTCTTTTTATTTTGTTGATGATTTCCTTTGCTGTGCAAAAACTTTTTAGTTTGATATAGTCCCATTTGTTTCACTTGCTTCCCTTGGGGAGAATATTTGTTTATTTTTTCTTTTGTTTCCCTTGTTTCCCGTGGGGAGATATATCCAATAAAACACTGCCATGATTAATGTCCCAGATTTCGCTGCCTTATTTTTTCTATGATTGCTACAGTTTTGGGTCTAACATTTGTCTTCGATCCATTTTGAATTTATTCTTGTGTGTGGTGTAAGAAGGTGATCTAGTTTCTGTCCAATTTTCTCAACAACATTTATTGAATAAACTATCTTCAGCCCATTATATGTGCTTGCTTCCTCTGTTGACTATTAATTGACTGTAAAGGTGTGGGTTTATTTCTGGGTTCTCTATTCTGTTCCATTGATCTATGTGTCTGTTTCTATGCCAGTACCATGCTGTTTTGATTACTATGGCTTTATAGTATAGGTTGAAATTAGGTAGTGTGATTGCTCCAACTTTGTTCTTCTTTCTCAGGATCACTGTTGCTATGAGGGGCTTCTTGTGGTTCCATATAAACAGAACATAAGCATCCGTATGTTCATTGCAGCATTATTTATAATCATCAAGATATGGAAGCAGCTCAAGTGTCCATCAGTAGATGAGTAAATATAACAATTATGGGACATTTATGCAATGGAATACTACTTCGCTATAAAAAAGAAGAAAATTTTACCCTTCGTGACAGTATGGGTGGACTTGGAGAACATTATGCTAAGTGAAATAAGCCAGTTAGAGAAAGAGATTTCACTTATGTGTGGAATCTAATGAACAAACTGAACAAGAAAAGTGGGGAGAGACTCACAGATGGAGACAGCTAGTTTGGGGGGAGGTTAAGTGGTGGAGGGATTGAGTAAAAAAAGAAAAGGGACTCATGAACATGGACAACAGTGTGGTGGCTGCTGGGAGAAAGGAGGATATTAGGGGATTAAATGGTAATGGAAAAATATAATAAAGATTAAATTAAAAAAACAAATGTAGGTATTATTGATAATGCAACTTAAAACAAGATAAACTTTTGATGGGGCTGCTTCTAGCAAATGTTAGCAAAGTATGGTGACATTTCGAGCAAAAATAGGAGAAATATAAAAAACGTAATGGAAGATAATTATCACTCTCTACTGAGCACTTAATATCAGGCCCTATGCAATGCAAACATTTAAAACTGTCATTTAATCAGTTTTTAAAAAGCATGTTAGGGGACTATTGCTCCCAAGAAAATGGAACAGACATACTTTTCCCTATTACTCACACAAAGTACAAATAAAAACCTGGGATATTATAGATAAAACAAACATAAATGGACTCTGAAAGGTAGAGAAAAGTAGGCAGGTCAGTTAGAAACCTGGGAACCCCCAAGAAAAGAAATGGTGGTGAGTTCCTTAGGTTTTTTTTTTTCTTTTTTCTTTTCTGTTGCCTCATATATCCCATACTATGAATTAAAGAAGCCAGAAGCTCAGAAATGCCAATAGCACATACCAAAAAAGCCCTAAGAAAAACTGGCTCTCTTTACTTTAGATAAAGGATCAGGAAAAAGAGTCCAACTAGCAAGACAACTTATATACAAACACCAGAGGGAATCCTGGAAACACCCATTCCCTCTTCAGCAAGATGAGTGGGGAGCCTAGACTTCCTCACCAGGCTTTAATAAAGTACTGCACACCTCCACATCGAGTTGGTGCTAGAGAAACCTGAGCAGAGATTGTGGGTCTTCAACTCCACTGGGCATAAAAGACACCCTCCTCCTCCTCCCCAACAATGTGTCAGTGGAGACCACGTGGGTAGCCTAGCTTTCTACCCTCTACAGGGCAGTAATTAGGTGCCTCCTACCTCTCGCCTTTAAGACAGTGTAATAAAATGAGCTGGGGAGTCACTGCTTGGTGGTAACAAGGCCACCCCACTCCCCTATGGTGTCAGTGGAGGAGACAAAAGAAGCAGTACCAAGACACTATTACCCTTCCCTGTCAGTGCGGTATCAACTGAGGCCTGGAGGAGAGTCAAAACTCCTATGCAGCATTAACAAGGAGGCCCTCTCCTTTAGGCAACAACTGAGTACTAAGTTCAAAATCAGGACTTCTACCTCAACATGGCAGTCACCTGTTCTTACCAGAGAACTGTCAGAAGAATCCAGCTAAAAATAGAAGGTTTAGATAGGATCCAGAGTCACAAAACATAACACCTAAAATACCTAGGTTTTAATCAAATATCACTCTTCATACCATGAACCAGAAAAATCTCAACTTGAGTGAAGAAAAGGCAATCAATAAGCACCAACATTATGTCTATTAAACTTATTAAAATTATCTGACAAAGATTTTAGAGCACCTTCCATAAAAATGCTTTCATAACAATTAAAACATGCTTGAATCCAAAGAAAAAACAGGAACCCACAGCAAAGAGATAAGTCTTGGCAAATTAATAGAGATATAAAGAAGAAATAAGAGAAAATTTTAGAACATAATAAAAAGAGAAAACTCAGAAAACTAAAAAAAAAACTAAGAAATTAAAGAAGACACTAATAACTGGAAAGACACTTCATGTTCATAAAATGGGTGACTTAATATTGTTAAGATTTCCACACTACCTATAGAAGTCTATAGATTCAATGCAATCCTTATCAGAATCCCAATGACATTTTTTGCAGAACTAGAAAAATTCACCCTAAAATTTATGGAATCTTGAGAGACTCCAAACAGCCAAAACAATTTTTGAAAAAAAATAGAACAAAGTTGGAAGACTGACATTTCCTGACTTCAGAACATATTGCAAAGCTATAATAATCAACAGTGTGGTACTGGCATAAAGACAAACAAAAAGACCAATTATACAGAATAATAAGCCCAGAAAAAAACCCTTTGTGTATGTTGTAAAATAAATACTGATTAACTGGACATACATAAACAAACAAACAAAAAAATCCTTGACTTAAGTTTCATACCTTATGTAAAACTTACCTCTAAATGCATCATGGCCTTAAATGTACACTACAAAACTTTTAAGCAATAAAAAATGTAGTATGAAATCTTCAGGATCAAGAAATAAGCAAGAGTTCTTAGGTTAACAATAAAAGCAAAGCAAATAAAAATCCATGAACTGACTTATTAAATTAAATGTTTGTTCTGTGAAAGAAGAGAATGAAAAGAAAAGCTACAGAATGGAAGAAGATATTTGCAAAATACTTATCCAAATAATAGATTAATATCGAGAATACACTGAGAACTTTAAAAAATTCAACAGTAAAAGTAAAAATCCAATTAGAAAATGCGTAAAAGACATTTAATGAGCAAGAGTTATTTAACAAAAGAAGATGGTAAACAAGCACATGAAAGATGTTTAACATCATTAGCTATCAGGAAAATGCAAATTAAAACCACAGTGAGATACATACCAAAAGGATGGCAAAAAAATAAAAAAATAAAAAAATAAATAAATAAAAAAACAGTAGCAGTACAAAATGCTGGTGAAAATGAAAAACCAGATAACTCATTCACTGCACTGAAGATAATGTACAATGATAGAGTCACTATGGAAGACAGACTTGGTGGCTTCTTAAAAACTAAATATGCTTCCCAGAAATTGCACTCCTCGGCATTTATCCCAGAGAAAAGAAAACTTATGTCTACACCAAAACCTGTAAACAGATGTTCATAGTACTTTTATTTTTTTAAGAGAAAAAAATGGAAACAACACATTTCCTTGGATGAAGTGGAAAGGGGGTAGTGATTAAACAAACTACAGTGCCTCCATACCACATATACTACTCAGAAACAACAACAACAACAAAAAGAAAGAAGCAGAAGGAACAACCCACAGCTTGGAGGAACTCTAGAGAATCATTCTGAGTGAAAAAAAAAGAGTCCCCAAAAGTTACATAGTATATGATTCAGTTTATATAATATTCTTGAGATGATTAAATTTAAAAATTGGAGAAAAGGTTATTGGTTGCCGGTGTGGGGGCAGGGATGAGAGGAAAGGGATGTAGCTAGCTATAAAAGGTCAACAGGAGAGAATCTTCCAGTGATAAAATTGTTGTGTATATTGTCTGCATTAATGTCAATATCTTGGTTGTGATACTATACTATAGTTTTACAAGATGTTACCATAGAAGAACGAGGTAAAAGGCACACTGTATCTATCTACATTATTTTCTTATAATTGTGTAGGAATCTACTACTGTCTCAAAATAAAAAAGCTTAATTTTTAAAAAGTATATTAGTTGATAATTCCCCCAATTTAATAGATGAGAAAACAATTTTGCCAAGTTCCTATATATAGCCAAAGTCACGTACTACCAGTAAATAACAGAAGCAGAATTCAAAATTAGGTCTGCCAGACTCCCCCAAAAGATTTACTCTTGAGTGTCAAGAGAAAAATTGAGCATCTGTTATGTGCTGGTATTAGGGATATAAAAAAGAGACAACATAGTTCTGTATATCTAGGGTCTCACAGTGCTACAGAGAAAATATATTAGTGCATAAATTATTATAATAGAATGCTGTTATAATAAAATGTATGTAATAAAATGCATATCCAAGGCCAAGTACTAACACAGCTGATGGAGATCAGCTGATGATTCTCAGATGGAAGAGGGCAGCCATTCATAAGCAAAGGACTAAAAAATCCTAGATTGACCTTTTAACAAGATCACTCTACTTCTGTTTTGGAGCGTGAGAATGTATCATGAACAGCAGCATGGAAATATTGGGTTGGCCAAAAAGTTTGTTTAGTTCTTTTCTGTACAGTGGCTCTTCATGCTTAGCTGTCTTTAACTTCATTCGAAACAATCTGGTTAGATTGTATTGTGACAGCTGTCCTATCAGCATGTATTTTTTAAGAAAACTTAAAACTGGTGAATTTTTGTGCAGTCATTTTAATATTGAAGATGGAAGAAGATACACAACATTTTCAGAGTATTATGCTTTATTATTTCAAGAAAGGTAAAAACGGAACTGAAACAAGAAAAAGGATTTGTACAGTATATGGAGACAGTGCTGTGATTGATCAAACATGTCAAAAGTGGTTTGGAAAACTTCTTGGCACTACTGACATTCTGGCCAAATAATTCCTTGCTGTGGGGCTCTCTTATGCATTGGAAAATATTTAGCAGCACCCTTGGCCTCCACCCACTAGAAACCAGTAGTTGGAGATCCCTGACATACTCAAAATATCCAAATCAATAAAGTGGTGAAAATGAAAAATGTGTCTTTTATTTTACGGGAAAAACTAAATGGACTTTTTGGCCAACCCAATAAATTAGGAGGCTGTAAGCACATGCAACTCAATAAAGAGATTAGAGTACTGATCGAGATTTTGGAATAATCAGTTAATAGGATATAACTAAAACACATGAAAACGGAATTGTTCAGAGAGAATATGTATAATGAGAAGGGCTGAAGGGGATAAAATGAACTTAATTAAGCAGTATTTTAGAAGAAATGATGGTGAGGTACCAACCTAATTCAAGAAAAAGATAACTCATAAATAAATTAAATGGAAATACAGAGAGTGTATAAGTGTTTATGGTGGGGGTAAAAGAGATGTCTGTTGATCAAATATACTTAATTTTGGAAAGGAATCAGAATCCTGATGATCACAAGGAAGTAATGCTCTCCCGTGCTAATGTTTCTGGTAATGCATTACTTGGTTTAATTTATCTTGCTCAGCATTAAAGGTTGATTAAATCATATTCTTAAATGTAAAACTAGGAAATTGCTGGCTGCTGAGGATGCCATGTAATATATCTTCTTATACCTGTAGATAAACTTCACAGAAAAAATATTTTTCCAAAACTTAAAAGTTTATATCAAATCATTTGGTCATTGTTTGAAAACAGAGAGAGGTGTTTCTTTTTTTGCCTTTTTTAAGATACTGGAGGAAATTACAAATTAACAATCCTTTAAAAGAATGGCTTTTTGGGAAAATATAGAAAAGAATGATTTAAATGAGCTTTTAAAGAATCACTGTCCCTGGGTAAACACTAAAACTTTGTTATCTCCCCAGATGAAATTAAACTCATTTTGATGAATGTTTGGTGGGGGGCGGGGGTCTCTATGGAAGTTTCAAAAACAAAACTTGAAGAAACAAAAAAGTCCTCCTAAGAATCATGGAGATCCAGACCACCATAAGCATGTCCTCCTAAAACACTGAGATTTTTGTTTCCATTTTCCGCCATCCCAATAAAAGAAGGACATTCTTTAATTAGTGATGGAGCCTTGCATTATTTAGCTTTGTATTACGCCCATGTCTACTATATGAATGCATGTGCTCTTTGTTAGGTTACTTAAAAAAAAAATAAAACAGAATATCATTCAAATAAAGTGGTTAATTTAATGTCCCCCTTCTTTTCCTTTTTATGAAGCTGATTTCTTAAAATGTTTTCCCTATTTTAACATTAGTTTACTCTAATTCCTTAACTCTGAATTTCAGGTTTCTAATGCAGGATACAGAAAGTGAAAGGAAAAGGTTAAGGGAGTGGAATACAGTTTAACCTATCAAAATTTGTAACAGCAAAAAATGAGTAGGTAGGCTTCTCAAAGGAAAGTAATCCACTGAGGAAAAAAGTAAATCCCAAACCTTAATAATAACTTTTCCTAACACTATAAACAAAGAGAAACTATTTTAGTTATAATAGCCTTAATAGTTAATAATACAATGGGTTTAAATCCTATACTTTCAATATGTGTAAAAAACAAGTAATTTTCCTAACATAAAAACACAGTAGACAAATCCACAGAGAAAAAACAATACAGGAAAAATGAGCCCAAAGTGTACTAACTTCTTTGTTAAACTAGAGGAATGGAGAGGGATTTTTTAATGTGCTTATGCATATAATCCTACGAGGTATGAAGGCAGTCATCACAAATTACACCTTACCACATCACAATTCCATTCTCTACGGCCTCAGCTTAACGCTACAGTCAATACGCCAGTGTTTTCAATGAGCAAATCAGGGAAGAAAGAATTTCAAAAAGTGGGGCATTTTAGAATCCTACTGTAACCCTCATTAGTAACCCTATACATTTCCAACAGAGTGATATCATATATGGGTCCAGAACTAAAAAGATGGTCAACAGCCTCAGGTAAGAGACAGTGTGTTAGGAAATATACACTTCTTTCCCCAAAGCCCAGTAATTATATATTAAAACAGAGCTGTAACATCAGAATTGCAGATGCAACCAAATCCACTGTGTCCCTATAATATAACTCCCCACCCACAACAGACAGTAAAGGGACAGTCTCATATGTGATCAGTCAAAATGATGGGAATTCTTTCTATACCCAAATAACTTTGCAAAGCTCTTCAGAAATGAATGAGCTGGTCAGTCAAATGAAAGAAAAAATTAAAATGCTCTGACTAAGCAAACTACAGGTAATGGGAAGTGATTACCAATTTGTTTCAACCAAATATGCATCAAGTTTCATAACATATATTTTTCTTGAAAATTCTCTACTCAATCTAAAACAGCATAGCCTGTCTTTCCTGTTAATGCAGTTTCACTATTTTTCTTCTTTAAACTCTAAATAATGCCTCTGGAAAGGGCTTAAAGATTCCTTCCTCTTGGTTAGTGGCAATGTCAGGATGCAAGCACAGAGCATATGTTTCACCCAAGAATCATTAAGCCAGAGGAAATGCATTCACAAATAAAATTTCTAGGCTCATTCGTTCCCCCCAGTAGCCAGAGGAGCCAGTCAAATGAGAGGACTCTAAAGGAGGTGGCAGGTTTCCCTTAGGGGGAAAAAACACATATTGACTTACCTTCTCTGCATACTTGAACTTAACATAGAACCAGCTTGACTTGATCATTGTCTCACCTCCTGCCCTCAAAGGAAAAGATGATGAAAAAAATAAAAAAGAAAAAGAGAAAAAGGAAAAAAAAACCCCAAAAAACACAGTATAGTGCTGAAGAAAAAGCAATGTTTCAGCAAAGGCTTCTTTTAGATGATGAGTTTCCCAAAGGATGATACATACTCAGAGACAGGAGGGGCAAAGGGGAACAAAATCGGAAAATGCACTATTTCCAACCTGGCCTCCTTCCCCTTTACGTTCCTGTACACCTTCGTTAGCGCCTAAAACACTGTGTGATCTTGCTGCGGAAACTGCACTCCAGAACTGCCTCGCTGAGCTGCCTGCCTCTCCCTCCCTCTGGCTCCCTCTGCGTTGTTCTCTTGGCTGGCTGACAAGAGAATTCTTCAAATGGACTTCAGCTGCCTTCATCACAAATGGCACATGTCAGTAAAGGCAGGAGGCAGGCCCAGGCCCTGCACCCACACAGGACAACCGCCTCCTACCGCCACTACCCCAGGGGATGAATAAAGAATTTCAGCCCGCCCCCTACAGACACAGATTAACACCTGGCCAAACATTATTCTGACAAGAGCCTGTGTCTAGAAAAAGGACCCTGCCACAGCTTTAACCCCATTATCCCTAAACAAGGTCAGGAGGTGACCTTTCTCCAAGCCTACAGAAGATGACAACACTAAAATCGGTCCAGTCTCTTTAGCAAAAAATGAATAAGAATGCATTTTAAATTCCCTAGCTGTAACAACATCTTCCAACCTCTTGTAGCCAGAGAGAGACAAAAAGCCAGCTTTCTTTCCCTATTCCCTTTTACTTCTACAAGCTGTGAAAAGAGCTCCTGGTATTCGGCCTCAAGAGGTAGCAGCTTAGAAAAATGACTGACACTTTTTATACATACATTTATTTTCAGAGACGTAAAGACAGTATTTTTGTGTTTTACTACTATTGACTCATTCAAGTTGCATTATATGAAGAAAAATTGTGAAATGGCATCAGCATCCACCTTACAAGATGCAAAAAATGGATGAAAGGGTGAAAAACGGGTGAAACCTAGGAGAACAGCTTTAGGATACATGAATGTGCACTATCACTCCAAGGGTGAATGAAATGCTAGAGATAATCAGGCACACGGAAAACAGTAATTCTCAAACCATTTCATATGATGGCATATCTTTCGTCTCTATTTCCTACATCCCTACCCCCAAGTAATAAATATTTATCAATACAAAATAATTAAGATTAATCTGGATTTCCATATGAAAATACGCTTAACATCACTAATCATCAGGGAAATGTTAATTAAAACTACAATGAATGTTGCCTCATATCTGTCAGAATGGCTATTATTAAAAAATCGACAAATATCAAATGTTGGCAAAAATGTGGAGAGAAGGCAACCCTCTTGTACTAATGATGGGACTTGCAAACTAGTGGAGCCACTGAAGAAAATGAGATGAAGTTTCCTAAAAAACGAAAAATAGAACCAGTATACAACTGGACAATTCCACTTCTGGGAATTAAAGAAAACAAAAATAATAATTTGAAAAGATATATGCACCTCTATGTTCGCTGAAGTATTACCTACAATAGCCAAGATATTGAAGCAACCTAGGTCTCCACTGATAGAGGAATGATTAAATGTGGTAATATATACAATGGAATATTACTCAGCCATAAAAGAGAAGGAAACCTTATCATTTGTGACAACCTGGATAGACCTAGAAGCCCTATTATGTTAACTGAAATAAGTTGGAGAGAAAAAGACAAATGCCATATGATTTTACTTATATGCAGAATCTAAAACACAAAACAAACAAATACACAAAACAAAACAGATACAGAGAACTGATGGTTGCCAGAGGGAGAGGAGTGAGGCATGGGCAGAAAGGGGGAAGAGGATTAAGTACAAACTTCCAGTTATAAAATAAGTTATGGGGATGTAAGTACAGCATAGGAAATACAGTCAATAATATAGCAATAAAAAACAGTTATTATGTATAGTAAAGACTATTGCGAGACTTATGGCAATGACATAAGATATATAAATGTTGAATGATTATGTTGCACGCCTAAAACTAATATTGTATGTCAATTACAAATAAATATAAATTTTTAAACTTTGAAATAAAATAAAAGTTCATATGGATTTAAAAGTAAATTCTATAAGACAGTCGTCTTATAGAATTACCCCCATGTGCAAAAAAGGAGAAACAGGTGAGTTTGAATGTCTGATATTATAGCCTCCACCTTTAAAAATGATTTCAATAAAGAGTTTAAAATATTTTACCACGCAATCTCATTGTGTCCACTCAGTCCTAATAACGAAGGAGCAATGAAGCCAATATGCTGTTTAAATGAGCAGATTTTATACCAATCAGAAGGGCTGAAGTCTACAAGGGGGCTCATATCCCTTTCACATCTGCAAATGACCAGGAGCATGTGTGGACTTTTATTTCATTTCTCTACCTTAGTGTCATAGAAGTACCAACCTTTCATCCCTAGAAACCCTTCATCTGAGGCTTAGTCAAAGTGTTTGAGGACATACCATTTGCTGTGGTCTAAATGTCATTTAATTAATGTCTTTATGGAAAAGGGATATGCTTCCATTTTTAACCTGCTATTACATACCATCAGGCTAAGCAGTAGCTTCATTTTAGCCTTCAAAATTTTAGGCTGATTATCACTGAGAAGTCCTCCTGAAAAACTCTACCCCCACATCACAATAATTATAAACATTCCCACAATATTCTGAAGTAGTATTTTCCCTACATTCATGCCAAAATTCTAAAACCATTTAAGCAAAGCAGTTGTACAAGGACACAGTGAGAATATACATCACTTAGGAGGTGGGAAAGAGAGTCAATAGAATTCATACCTGAAGACTTCTAATTTCTCTGAAAACTATGGCTCTGTTCTTACTAGCCCCTCTCAATTCCCTGAAGTATTTCTGGCATCCAGCTGATCTTCTTTCTAGAACACCTTCACATATGCCCATCACATCACCAAATTCATCCTCTCCCATCCTTTAGATTGGCACTTAGTTGTCACTTTCTCGAAGAAGCCTTCCTTATTCTCATCCCCAAGTCTGGGCTGGTTATATCTATAGTATACTTAACTCCTCCCCTTATTAGCACTGAGCATACAATGTTCTTGTGACCTATTTACTTCTTTGCATCTCCCTCTGAATTGACGATCTCTTGATAGAAAGTCACCAATCTGCCTCAGTCACAATTATAGCCTGTGGCTAGGCACCATACCTGGATACAGCTGATGCTCAGTTAGTGATGGAAGGATGGATGGATGGGAGGAAGGGAGGAATGGAGGAAGGGAGGAAGGAAAGGTTAGGCCTTAAAGCAAGAACAGGGATGAGACAATGCATGTAAAGTCCTTAGCACACTTTATTTAACACAGTAAATTCCTGATGTTTGCTATCAGTGTATTCTTGAATGGGGAAGAGTTTGAAACTGCCACTAGGGGGCAAAGAAAGCAACTTAGTAAATGTACTAATGGGCAATGCTGAAAAAGCCATCAGATGTCAATCCCCACTGAGCTATAATAACAGTCCAGACAGAGTTTTAATTCTCTCAAGTGGAATATAAAACTCAAGAGAAGGCGGAGAGCCAAGATGTATTGGGAGGAAATGGGCAAAAGGACAAGAGCTTCAAGGAACCCCTGAGAGTGCTGGTAGGAGAGGTAGTTAGGGGATTACATACACAATGCAGTCTCATTAAGTGAAGAAGCGAGGCCAAAGGGACTTGTGGTCTGAGAGAAGAGTAAAGTGTACAGGGTTTCACAGGAAACATGGAATGGGGAGGGGAAGATGGCAACGTGACCACTGACCAACTGTACTTACAGACATGATGTCAAAACATCCTGTCTTTGGGACAGATTATGAAAGACTATTTTTTTAAAAATTTCAATTAACTTCCTTGAGATTTTTTTCCCTTTATCATAAACCCAAATTATCGTGGAAAGGGGGAAAAGTAAGATAATAAAAAATTCTAAAAAGCTACAATTTGGGTAATCAAGTAGGTAGACTCATTCATAGGCTCAGTGAATATTCTAGCCAGGGTAGGACTCTGAAAGTTCATGAAAACCAACAGTGTCTAGCTTTTAACATGAGGTGCCCTTTTAAGAAAAAAGAAGAACTGAACTCCCCATTTGATAATACACTGATTTACAGCAGGTATTCATTAACTGGAGAAAAACAAAATGTAAGAATTTAATGATGCTTTTTAATAAAGTTCTAGTTTATTAACCATCGCTTCTATGGACACCTAAAAATAATGTACAAATAAGAGAGTAGCATATGTGACCTACTGAGTGCCATGATAAAGGCTGTGTTCCCAGGCTGGGAACAGCCCTGGATCAAAAACCACAGTGATGAAAGAAGTGAAGCCCTGAGACATGAAATGATTTCACCAAGGTGTACAGCTGGTCTGTGGCTGAGCAGGACCTAAAAGACTTTCCTGGCTCCTTGGTCTATCATCATGCTACTGCACATAAGAGTATCCTGAGAATACTGGCAAGACTATAGCTGAGTTATTCATCTCAGGTAACGTAATATGATCATGGAACAGTGAGAATTAATAATAGAATATAAATTCTTTTAAGAGTCAAGGGGAAACAGAATAAAATTGCTATTTACCTTTCCCCATCAAATATCTGTTTGCATGACTATATTCTTAGTGAGAGATAAGGAAGGAGATTCAGGAGGCAGAGTTTTGGTTCTGCTTTGTTTAAAGCATCTGAAAAGAGGGGAAGGACAAAGTTGGTAGAGGTAGGAAGGAAAGGCTACTTATGGGAGATAATATAATGTAACAGGCTTGGTTACATGCAAAAGCTTTGGAGATGGGAGGACCTCAGTCTCAACATGCGAAATACTGGGTATAATTCCAAACTAGTCACTTATCTCTCTCAAACCTTCTACTTCCCTATCTGTAAACTAAGGGTGATCAAACCTACCTTAACAGGAGGATTCCTGTGAAAATGAATTGGGCTCATAGCTGTAAATCAGTCAACATAACTCCACCCTCACAATCGGATCTTGATAAAAGGTAAAGACAGTGTCACCTTCCATTACATCAATACCTAACTTTTGTTTAGTAGCTACAGTCAGCTCAAAGCACAATAGAAACAATCATATTTCAGACCTCAAGTCAGAAGCCCCAACTGCTTTGACAGAGCCTTCATTATCCTCTGATTACATTCAAACCCTGACTTGCCAGAAGGAAGGAATGAAAGGAAGGGAGGAAGGGATGGGGGCCAGAGAACATGGCCCCCATGTTCTCCCAGCTCCTTGGTGAACACAAGTGGTGAAAGTGAGTATTTGGCTCTTGAGCTGCAAGGCAGTCATTTCCAACAATAGCAGTGTGTCCTCTAATAAAAAGGTGACTGCTATTTTTCCTTAATGTTTACTGGAGAAATAAAGGTTCACAAAAACATACAAAGAGATATGACAAACTAGCAAATGAACCCTCTTAATAACTGAAACCACAACCAAGACAGGCTTCTGCAGCAACTCATTTTCATTTCCTGACATAAACTCCTTCTTCCAACTCCCACCTGCCTTTTTTGTTCTGTTTTAACAGTTTGCTGTTAAAATGGGACAATCTATGTGGGAGAATTGCTTCAGCTGCACTCAAAGAACTCATTTCCATTGCCACTGCACTTGGAACACACCACTTCCTCTGGCAGAGCATCTGAAAGCCTGTTAAGAGAGGCTGAAGAGGTATGATGGGCGCTCAAGGACTTTCCCTTTTCTCAGCAAACAAGGCTGGTCACAGCTCTTATAAAACCTTCCGAAGGGTTCATTTATATGTCAAGTGCTGTGGGAGTCTTCCAGCCTTCATAAGTTGTGCTTCCTCTCCTGGGAATGACTTTTCCTCTCTTCTTCAACCCTAGTTGCTGCCCAAGCAACCACATGCATTCATGTATATGCTTCTGCATGCAAACCACACACACACACACACACACACACACACACACACACCCCTTTGCTTAAATCCTACTTCTCTTCTGGGACTTCAGCTCTTTACAAAAGCTTCCCTTTACCCTCCAAGGAAAAGTGTGCAAATTAAACCACTCAGAAGTTTAGCTTAACAATAAAACTTAAAATGACTTGAAGACCAACTACAAAGAGAAACAGCTGAATTGTAAACAGAAAAATTTTTATTCTGCAGTCTGCTATTCAGCAGAAAAGAAAGCCGTATGTTCTTCCCTACCCATTACACTCCATGATAAACGTGCTCTTTAAACCCTTAGGGGGAGGGAGAAGTGCTCATCAGCTGAGCATTTCAGGAGGAAGAAATCATGCCTGTGTTATCTGCATCTGACCTCCACTCTGTTCCTAAAAGGCACAGGGCCTAGTAGGACGAGATCCAGGGCCCACTGCCAAGAACAGACTCCAACGGCACCATTCCAAGCTAAGTAGTTTCCAGAGTCCTTGAGGGAACTAGCCCAAAGTCCCATCTAGGATTCTCAAGGAGGGGGGAAAATCTCAACAAAACACCAAGCCATTCAGTCAGCAGACTGGAGGATGAGAACAGCCTCTGCAGGGGTCAGCTTCCTTGCCCCTAGAAAGAGTCCACTCTGGATAATGTTCCTTCCATGTCATAACCATCATCTGAGCAAGCGAACTCAAGCTATCACAGACTTAGGTACATGAACCATGCATTACCATGTTCTATATTACAGCAAAGAATGCCCAAATTTTGAGCCAATCGCCTTCACTGAGGTAATCTTTGATACTTAGGACTCCTTGAGGTTGTATGAATTTTTTTTTCCTCAGAACTTTCCCAAAAGCCCTCAGAAAAGTCAAACTGTTAAATACTGGGTAAAAAGCAAAAAACCAATAACCCTCTTTTGAGAAGAAGAGCAATTTAGCCTTAGAGCCTGGGTTCTGTCTATGTAAGTGATATGTTAAGAAACATTCTATTTATTCATGTTTCTATTTTGTACATGTGTCCAGCTCATTAAACTAAATAAATATATTGACTCTGTTGAACATTAAGGGCCAGGGAAATTTGAGCTAAGAAAGCATATCAGAAGCTGTCCATATTTTCACCGTTACAAAAGATGGCAGATACTCACATAGAAGGAAACGGTAAATCCGGGGTAGGGCAAAAATAGGTCTACAATTGTGAGTACACGAAACACACAATTTATTCCTGTATTACTATTTATTAATTATTGCATTATTTTCTATGCAAACAACTATAAACCTACTTTTGCCCCACCTTACTCTGAACGGAAGTTATCAGAATATATTGAGATTACAAGTAAGAACAGGATCAATGTTGATGAGATTTTCTAAAAGGTTCCTAAGAATAGATACACTATGACTTACTTTAAAATGTAAAAATCTAAGCCCTTACCCAATTGCCTTGTCTATATCTAAAATGTATGGATCAAAACATTCACCACCAAGAGGTAAAAGTAGCAACTTTCCCCTTCATCTCAGAGCTTCACAAAAGATGAAGAAAATCCTGACAGAAACTTCACACCAGTTATATTAGAGCTCTTTTTGAGACACTGGAAAGAAAGCACAAAGCTTAATGATTTCACAAAAATAAGGCAGCATCAAGCATACAGAAAGAGATAAGCAAAGCAACCATGGAGGAGTTAGACATGCGTGAAGAGCACTAACCATGATTCATGAGAAATACGAGAGGGAACTATACATACGCACACAAGACAGAATAATCCCTCCTGAAATGATGTGGCAGTCTGGTTGGGGAGACTAATGATACACCTAAGAATGACTTATGACCTCCTATTACAAAAAACAAATCCCAAAAGTGCAAATCGATACACCACACACAAAGAAGTTGATGAGCATCTGGAAAGCAGTAGGAGAAGGTTTAGAGGTAGATGAAAAAGACGTGTTATGAAAAAGGTGCTTTGAAAAAAATACAGAAGCTGATTTGGTCAAGGAAATAAACAGGACATTCCAGGTAGACATAAAATACCAACAAAAGCAAAACATAGGAAAACTGAAATTGTGCTCTTTCCCATCAATATAATTTTCACTGATTAACTCTTCTCATGTTCACTTCATCTCTCACCAAATGTTTTTGGAAAATGACTTAATACTGAAGTTTGGCATTGTGTCTTTTTATAAAAATGTGTGTATGTTTATACATATTTCTATACAACTGTACTCATACACCTTTTTCCCTTAACACATAGAATTACAAAGATAAATGTCAGCCAAGTTATTTTAACTGGTTTTGCATTATGAATTCAGAATGATTATAATTACAGTTTCTCTTTTAAAATGAGATTTTATTCTTTAATATTCACTGACTACTAGCTTGCTTCCCAGATGCAACACATTATTTATCATACAGTGGCTTGGTGCATCAATTACGGTAATAGTTTGTGAATAACATTCATGTTATGGAAAAATCAGCCTGGTTACTTAGTTCTCCCTCTGGAAAACTGTCACAAACATATGTATCATCTGTCTTTACTTAGACTGCAGCAATTAGTAATTATAGTGTATATACTTCTTTAAAGCAAAGGGAGAAAAATAGACCTGAAATGTCATGTTTCCAAATGTTCCTAGGATGTTGTGTAAAATTATTCTGTTTGACCTCTAGTTGAAAAAGAGAAAATGCATTTTAACAAAATGAGAAGTCATCACTAATAGCACACTGGATATGGAAAAACAGACAAAGCATCTCAAATAACATCACTTATGGAACAATTCCTTCTTCATCCAGATCAGACTATAAATGAATAGGCCATGAGTGATGGGAGGTCTGAATACAATACTATGAGGCAAGACAGACCTGGATTCTAACCCCTGTCTTACCATTCCCTATATCAGTTAAACACTTATTTACCAAGTGCCGACTATATATACCAGACAGAGTACTAGGTTCTACAGAAACCTAAATTAACAATACAAAATAATTTTTCTTGAGGAGATTACATTACAGTATGGAAACTACAAACATAAATCAATACAGTTTAGAACAAAGTATACAGATTTTTTAATAAATATTTTTTAAATGTAGAAATAGTTCCCAGAAGAAAAGTATTTCTGTTGGCATAGAAAAAAAGTTAAGAGATAACTTTACAAGGCCAAAATTGCTGAGCTGTAGTGACAGAATAACAATGGAGTTCATGATTCCCCAAAGTAACTTTAGCTGACAACAAAGTGCAAGATCCAAACATGAGAATGGACAGTTAGGAGGAAGTGAAGCAAAGGGTCAGAGGGGGAGGAGGCCAAAGCCCTTGGAAGGCTGGTTTCTGATGGTCATCTTCATAGGTTTGAAATTTCCCAGGTCACACATTACTGAGCTTCTTTGACTCCATATTTGTAATTACTAGTCATTTATAAAGTGAGGAAAATAGAATACTACCAAGAATTTTTGAGAAGAATGATAAAATTATTTTCTAAGCAACTTGCATAGTTTCTGACACCAACAGGCTCCCAATAGCTCTTAAAACATTAGCAATTTACTGCAACCAAGAAAATGATTACTTAGAAAAAAGGTAACAGGAATAATTTAAGAGTTTTCATAAGAAGAAAAGTGAAGAATAGCAGTCATAACAGCAGGGATGCAAAGAGACCATGAAAAATAATCTACCATGATGGGTTTTGTTCTTCCACACTGTCCTAAAAGACTGATCAATTGAGGATCTAGAATTTCAGTGGCAACAGGCAAAATGTGGGATAACAGATTATTAAAAGGAGGCCTGTAGTTTCCTTAATATAGGCAGACTTACAATTTAGTCCAGGATATAGCTCTAGTTACAAATCACGGAGTCATTTAGAACCTAGGTTCTTTCCCAATGTCATCTATCACAGTGGACACCCAAGTGAATCTCTTCCCAATGCCAAAGAGAAGCAGGCTACCAAAAAGCAATCCAGTCACACTGTCTTAACTGTAGAAGACCAACTACTCTTCTAGGAACTCCTTAAAGATGATCTAATACAATCATTCTCAAAGTGTAGGCCCCAAACAGACCATACCTGTCTGTCTGGTGAGCATCACATAGCATCAGCATCACCTAAGAATGTGTCAAAAGAGTAAATTTTCAGGCCCTCCCCAAACCTTCAATCAGAAACCTTGGGTGCCTGGGGTGGATCCCAGCAATATTATGTTCAATGAGTCTTCTAGGTGAATCTGATGCCGGTTTAAGTTTAAGAATTACTGACCTAGTGTGATCTCCTAGTTTAAAGTGAGGGAAACTGAGACTGAGAAAGGTCACACCATAACTTAATTTCAGGGCCACAGTGTTCAGACTCCTAGCCCTTCATTCTCTTCTCTGCACAACATTGCCTGTGTAGATACCAAAGCAAGGGATACATCCTGCCTGAATGTTTTTATTTATGCCCTCTGCCTGAATATGTCTTAACTTGATTCTAATGGAGATGTTTTTCTGCAAAACAGGGTACGGGAGAGAGAAGCCATTCAACTCATGGCTCAGGTACCATGGGGCAGTACCAAAAGCAAGTACTGAATCATCTTCTAGGCTGGAGATCCACAACCTTTATCAGAAGAGGGTCAGATAGTAAATACTTCGGGCTTTGCAGGACACACAGCCTATGCTGCAATTATTTAACTCTGTCATTACAGTTCAAAAGCATTCACAGAAAACATGTAAACAAAGGAGTGTAGCTTTGTTCCAAATAAACCTTTATTTACAAATCAGACACTAGGTTGAGTTTGGCCGGCAAGCTGTAGTTTGCTGTCTCTGTTGTAGAAGATGGTTGCCACAGAAAAGGTATTCAATAAATACCTCGGTGAATGAATGAATAAATAAAAGAGTGGCGACTAGTTGCTGCTGCTTTCTACATTCATCGACATCTCCTGCCCATCACTCTTCTTTCTTTTTTAGCCTCATCATAACACTTTACATGCACTCACTTCTGTAGGTTATATCTGCAGAAGGATGAAGGGCTAAAGGGTGCTAAAATCTAGCACACACCCGCTTGCCAGGCCACATGTTGTAACACAGGGCTCCCTTGCCCGAAAAAAGGGGATACTTCTGAGGTGTTCACAGAGGCACAGGCTGTTCACCAAGCCATGTGCCCTTAGGAATTGTTCTGGGATTCTTAGGATATATTCCCCAGGAAGAGCTATTCTCTAATTTGTATATAATATCCTCTGTCTCCCACTTGTCTTTTCACTCTTCTTTTCATCTAGACCCCACAATACCCATTAATGATTACTGAACACTTCTACTGGTAGTTCTTCAAACCAGAAATAGTCTCCACATGATTTTGATTATGAACACTTACCATAATCAAAAAAAATTTTTGCACATATTCCCATGATATGTCTATAGCTGTTTATATGGCACTGATGGATTGTGCATATTACAAAATATGTAAAATAAAATGGTGAAAGGTTATCAAGATAAAATGAACACAATTTTTAATGTCTTATCCAACATAATGGCATTAGCTAATATCTCACTGTATGCTTCCACTCAGGGCAAGGTAAATGATTAATGATCATGAATTTAAACCTAAGCTCTCAATTTTTTATAATTTCAATTTTTGGGGCCAACTTCTTTTTAGATATAATTAAGTAGTTGTTGTTTGTAACCTAGTAACATGGTTGAAAAAGAGCTCATAGAAATAATGGAAGTATCAGCTCTGCCATTTTCCCGCTATTCTCTTGTGTTTTCTCATTCCACTGTTTTATTAAAGGAATTTTTATAAATCACTCAACATCACTAATCACCACAGAGAGGCAAATTAAAACCACAATGAGATACCACCTCAAACCTGCCAGAATGGCTATCATCAATAAATCAACAAACAATAAGTGCCGGTGAGGATGCGGAAAAAAAGGTAACCCTTGTGCACAGTTGGTGGGAATGCAGACTGGGGCGGCCATGGTGGAAAACACTACAGAGTTTCCTCAAAAAATTAAAAATGAAATTGCTTTTTGACTCATCAATCCCTTTTCTGGGAATATATTCTAAGAATCCCAAAACAATAATTCAAAAGAATATATCCACCTGTATTTTCACTGCAGTGTTATTTATAATAGCCAAGCCCATCAGTAGATAAGTGGATAAAAAAGCCATGTTACATTTACACAATGGAATACTATGAGGATGTAAAAAGGACAGAATTCTTACATTTTGTGGCAGCATGAATGAACATGGAGATTATTATGCTAAGTGAAATAAGCCAGTCAGAGAAAGACAAATACCATATGATCTCACTTATATGTGGAATCTAATGAACAATATAACCTAATGAACAAAATAGAAACAGAGGTATGGATACATGGAACAGACTCATGCTTGTCAGAGGAGAAGGGGAAAGAAAAACTGGATGAAAGAGGGTGAAGTGATTAGCCAAAAAAAAATATGTATGTATATACATAACACATAGACACAGACAACAGCATGCTGATAGCCAGAGGGAAGGGGGGGGCTGGGAACTAGGTAAAGGAAGGGAAAGGGGGTAAAATGGAGACAGAAAAAAATTTTGCTTAGGCAATGGGTGTATGATACGGTGTCCAGACTAAGCAAACTAAGAAGAACAGAGACAGAATCATGGATATGGAGAGGGTTTTGATGGTTGCCCGATGGGAGGGGTTGTGGGAGAATAGGTGAAGAGGAAAGGAGATTATGAAGCACAAACAGGAAATTACAGAATAGCCATGGGGATGTAAATTACAGCATAGGAAATGGAGTAGCCAAAGAACATGTATGCATGACCCATGGACATGAACAATGGAGTGAGGATTGCCTGTGGGAGTGGGAGATGTTGGGTGGTGGGGGGCAAAGGGGGAAAAGTTGGGACAACTGTAATAGCATAAGCAACAAAATATAATTCAAATAAAGAAAACACCCCTCTAGATGACTGTTTCTCAAATACAAGGGGATTCTGGTCATAAAATCAACTTAGCTGGTAATCACCACTATATATGTATGCATTTGTGTTGTGTGTGCATGCTGATGGAAGAGAATAGAAAAGGAAATGGTAGGGTATATTGCATGTAAGAGTGTGTTGAGTATAGTAAGGTATGGCTTAATGAAACTTTGTCTAAGTTTTACATGTGTATATGTAAGCACATGTGTATGTGCATTTCTACATGTGCATATGGGAGTACATACACTCAAATCATGATCTAAACAGTATTTCTAACTGTGTGGATTAGGACAAAAAAGTTAGGAAAGCCATATTCTAGTCAAAAGAATGTGGAAACTCCTTCGAATGAGAGGCCAGTCAAAAACCAAGATGAAGGAAAGATGGCAAAGAAGACCCAGTGTCACTGTGAAATGGCCTTGAGGCTTAAATTGGATTTGCATCTGCATGCCAGTCCTACACTTTTCAGATGTCTAATTAGGAAAAGACACAATCTCAAGCTCCTGCTTTGTTTACTAAAAAGTGGAGATAACCATGCCTATCTTACCGAGTTTATTAGGAAAGCTATAGGATATCTACGAGATACCTAGAGTGCGTGGTACACAGTAGGTACTGATGGCAAAAGGTGACTTCCCCTTAAAGTACAGAAGCATAGCACCTTGTTAAGGAAGTTCAGTTAAACTTGGCACAAAACACATGGCAAAGATCAGCATAATAGAAAGCAGTGTCCAGAGTGCGCACTGTATTCCAACGGGCTACGGCGTACGAGATGATGTTCTGTACATGAACACAAATATTGGGAAAACAACTTAGCAATTTGTAAGCAATATGCAAAATTGATTTACTTGGAAATGTAAGAAAATTCCTGTGGCATTACAGAACAATTGCAAATCAATATGTCTGGGAGTTCCACTTAAGAGCTGTTCCAGCCATCATAATGGGTTCTTACAGATAATTTCCAAAATCCATTTGGCTTATCCAAAAGCTAGATTAAACTTCAATAATCCTAAAATATTAAGAGTCCAAAACATGAAACCCTGTTCGGTGCACAGTTAGGACCACAAGTGACACTAATGACGGATCTTACAGCACTTAATTTTCTCAAACAGCCCAATAGGAACACGTTCTAGACCTGGATGGACCACTGATCAGCTTTGCGACACTGATTAAAGCAAAACTCCTCTCAGCTTCTCTTTTGTCATCTATAAAATAATGAAGTGGCGAAAAATAGACAGCAATTAAACTAGGCCTGTTTTATTTGGCCAGCACATTACATTTTTTAGTGATTTTTAAAAATATTTTATTTTTATTTTTAGAGAGAAGGAAAGGGAGGGAGAAAAAGAGGGAGAGAAACATCGATGTGTGAGCAATATATTGATCAACTGCCTCTTGCACGTCCCCAAATGGGGACCTGGCCCACAACCCAGGCATGGGCCCTGGCTGGGAATCAAACCAGTGACCTTTTCGTTTACAGGCCAGCACTCAATCCACTGAGCCACACTAGCTAAGGCCTTTCTTTTTTTTAATGGTTTTGATTGCCTTAAGAAGAAATAATCACTCTGCTCTTTGCCATAGTCCCTACCTCTCTGTTATATCATAAGGGAACAGACACAAAATTATGTTATCGGCTCAGCACCCAAAGCCTGAAGGAACTGCAGGGGCTCCTGCTCTAAAATTCTAATTGCAATGGGAAAAATGAAAGTGAATGAAAGAGAAAGTAAATGAAAGTAAAAAAAAAAACAGATCTAACTTTAAAAACTGATTTTATTAAGAGCACTGTCTAATTGTGCTTAGGGATCCACCAACAAATCAGCATATGTTTTTGATTTCTTCAGACTCACTCTATGAACCAGCTACCAGAATGAAAAAGAAGCAAATGTGTAACAGAAGCTGACCAGATCATGCATTATTGAGACAGAGCCCCCTGGGCGTTAGCAGCCAGACTAAATCCTCAGTATGGGAGCCTGTGAGATATATGCAGAGATAGAGAGGCAGGCTCCTCTCCACTCTTGACTCCAAAGTAGGAATTCACTAAGTCCATACAATTCCCATTTCAATGGGCAAGTCTTTGGGAGGTCCTTATGTAATCTCGATCAGGCCCCTCTTCAGTGAATGACCTAAAGTGAAGAGCTCCCTAAAGCTAGTGGAAGAATGGAGGACAAGTAGGCATTTCTATGAAAAAATGTCTACAACAAAGAAATTTTAATATCCCTGCCTACAGTTTCCACCTCAGGCCAGCTACCCTTCCAATGAATGGGAAATAAGCAGAAGGCTGGCTCTCTCCAGATGTTGAAGAACATCCCAGCTGCTGAGTGCAACCTGTTTGTAATTTTCTACTCAACCACCAGAATGAAAACTCAAACCTTCAGAAAAACAGGCCCTTAAACTTCCTCCTGACTGTTGTTAGTGGTTTCTTTAATCTTTTAAGCTCTTGGGCTTAATACAGCAGCTGCCATCAAAAGTACTTACATTGTTGCTGAAGACAGGAAGAAAGGAAGGAAAAACCCAGCATACTAAATTCAGAAACATGAATTTCCATTCTGCTAGAATGCAGGCTAAAATAAAGGACAAAAACAAGGAACAAAACTATAGTGAGCATTAAAAATAGAGAATCACCCTCTAGAATTAGAGGGGCTTGAAAGGGACATCAGATGTGTCTAATGTGCCTATGGCATCGCTCTTCACTCCTCCACTTCCAACACTTGAGCATCTTCCTTTCAGAATAAGACCTCTTAACAAAGTTGTTTTCAAACAACATTGAGATAGGTTCCATGTAAATAAAATGCATGAACTCTGCTCTAGAAAATGTCACATTTAGGAGGAGGGAATTTAAAATGGAAATGTTTTCACAGTTATATTAATTTTAGAATAGGAAGACTTAAGTGTTCTCTAACCGTGATCTTCAAATTTGTCCACCAGAGTGACCTTAACAGTAAAAAGGAGTGAATATAGAACAAGAGGATTCTTCCAGTGGCCTGCAGTTAGGATAATATTTCATTTAGTTTTGATATTACATTTTTAACATCATTAAGAATACATTCAAATTCCTTTTAATCCTAAATATATATTTGTTTAAGTATAAATTAATATTTTGCCAAAATCTCAAGTAAAATAGATCTGGAAGATACATCTGCTGCATTTTTGTACTGTGACTTTACACAGCTCCCAGCACACTGCCACAATTCCCAAGAAAGTGCACAATAGGGAACTATGATATAGTCCAAGGTTACAGTTTTAACTATTGGGAAACTATGACCTAGAGAAGCAAAAACTCATCCCCAAAGTCACATGTGTTAGACATTCAAGCCAGTATTGTAACTCCTAGTTAAGTGCAGTATACTTTTCACCAGTTCACAGTACTTCTCTGGACGTTAGTTTTAAATACTAGACAGAGGTAAATGAAAAAGCTGACTACTCAAGAATTTATCCGCTCCCTCCAAACTGTCCAAACCTTGCTATAAATGAGGGGGAGTCCTAGTACACCTGCTGCTGCCCATGAACTACTACCTCCATCTGAATTCACATTAACAACTTAATAATTTAGTGAATGTTCATCATTTATTGCTTTCATTTTTAAAATTTAGAATCACTATCTTTATATCAAGAAGCATAGGTACCACAAAAATATTTAAAAGATAAACACCACAAGTATAAATTTATACTTCTATGCTTTAACATTTTTGAAAGAGGAAAAACATAAATGGTATCCTGTGAGAGGGGAAAATACATTAAAAGCTTCAATCCTTAGAACAAGAAGCTGTCACAAAAATGAAGGAAAAACTATTTGCAATTAAAGTACTTAAAAATTAAAATGTGAGCACTCTCTTTGAATAAATACAGCAGAAATCCAAAACTTAAAGTAACTAAAATAATCTGATTTTCTCTAAATAAAATCTAAGGTCCTTAATATCAATTTTCCAGATTGGGGGTAGGGGAAATTTTTAAAATACACCCAGCATATAAATAGGTAAGAGTTAAAGTCATATTTTTTCTCTCTAAAACAACTCAACTTCCCCCCTTTCTTTTTAATTTTTTTTACTCCTCAGCTGAGGACATTTTCTTTTTTCATTGCTCTTTAGAGAGAGAGAACATAGGAGAGAGAAACATCATGCGAGAGAGAAGCAACGATTGGCTGCTCCTGGACCGGGGATCCACACAAGGGGAACACCCATGCCCACACCTGGACCAGGATAGAACCTACAACCTAGTATGTGCCTGACCAGGAATCAAACCGCAACTTTTCAGTTAGGGGATGACACTCCAAGGAACTGAGCCATACTGGCCAAGGCCCCGCTTTTCTTATAGCTCGTAGCTAACAGATGCTCCTAGTAAGTTCCTGTTAAAGGGGGAAATCAGCTCAAAGCATACTTCTGGGTGCAAGTCCCAGAGGCACAATGAAAGCCTGGCTTCCATTTTGAAAGCATGTCTTTTCATCAGTTCCCTGCCGTCATTTTTGAAAAGGGTATAAGTATTTATTATCCCACTGGTTGTTTCTCAAACACCTTTGGTTAATTCACCATTTGGATTTACTTAGTCCTCAAACGAACCAAAGGCTATATGGATGGCTACTGTCCATCTACATTATCAGAGAGGCTCATCGTACCTATTCTCAGCTCTCAAAGGTTCCACATACAGTATCAGGTAGCATCAGCCCTACCTACCTCTGCAATTTCAGAGCACAAACTGATGAAATAAAAATGCAATCCTGATCAGAGGTTAGAGAACTCAGAAACTATAATCCTTCATATTTGCTAAAGACTGAAAAATTATAATGTTACTCTAAAATGAAAAAAGGCCTAAAGATTCAAGGAAAGCAATCAGATAATATTCTCAACTGCTAACTTAGTTCAATCAAGAAATATATGAGGTAAATAGTAATCAAGGCTCTCAAAAATCAAGATTTTCTAGATTAAGCTTCAAATTCACACCAGATACGAAGAAGCTCTTGGAAGTCTGGCTCCATGATAGGACCTCAAAGAACCTAATCAGGAACTTAGAACCATGATTCTGGGTAATTCAAATGAGTGGTCTGGTGTTTGGCGGAGCTCAAGATAATAAAAACTTATCATTAGCTAAAAAGACAGTAAGCAAATTTAGAATGTCATTTTAATGAGATTCCCTTAGCAATTTGATAAAACTGTTTTGCTGAGTTAAGGTAAGTGAACTTGCAATAATATTGAAATCTGCATTAAAATAGGTATCTAAAGCAATTACTGTTGGAACCGAGAAAAAGTATTCCTTGCAAATTTACTAAGATCCTCTTCTATAATCTTCTCCAAACCTGCCCATTCTAAGCTGAAATTTGTGTTAAATATTAAATATGGTACTTGGTGCCATGGCATGACCTTGCCATATATGGGCAACTCTATTCCTCTTCTTTATTCAAACTCCTGCAAAATCTATATAGAGCACATATTGATATTATTTGATCTTCACTTGGAACACGGGACCAGAAGTCACGCAGCAGTGCTTGATTACAAGGTGATCAGAAAGATGATTCTCAATATGCTTACGCTATTCTGAAGAATGAACTCAGAATAATGGTTTATTCCACTGAAGTGAAAATATATTAAAAATCATCACAGAATTCATCAAATCTATACATCTCTTTTTGAGTAACTTAACACACATTTATTCCCAACATATTTCATCCCAAAATCTACTAATGTGTGCCTTTCCCATTTTAAGAATGAAAGAACTATATTGGGCAAAGTAAAGTATTTTGACCAAAGCTGAAAGCTAGGAAGTGGCTGAACCAGGATCCAAAAGATCCATGTTCTTTCCACTTGCTCATGCTACTTTCAACAGCATGTAAATCAATAAAGTGTAGTTTTGAAAATCTAATTTTCTAAACATTGGGATGCCTATAAACACTGGGACGCTCACAAAGTATGCTGCAGAAACTGTGTGACACATTTTTAAAAGTTTTTATTTTCTTCACTATGGCAGTATCACTGGCACTCTTTAAACAGAAAAATAATACCATGTGCTCTGAGCCATACTTAGAAAAATTCAGTCTCAATGATGCATTCAACTGATCTCTTTTAGGAATGACAAGTCATCAATTTCCAGCCTGAAAAAAGGAGGCTCTTCATAAGCACCTAATGCTGCGTGCAATGACCTTCACTGGAAAGTAAATATCATAATTAAATTTAAACGTTTATTAAACATCCAATTCAACAAATATCTATTAACCATCTACTATTCTCCAAGCACCAACAAGGTGCTAGCAATGCAAATAAAAGCTAGACAACTTGCTCCTAAAATATTCCAGAGGATTGGCAGGGGAGATCTCATGGTCTAGGCTGGGGTACCCAACCTTTTGGCGTCTCTGGGCCACACTGGAAGAAGAAGAGTTGTCTTGGGCCACACGTTAAATACATGAACACTAACAAAAACTGATGAGCCTAAAAAAGGGTCATGCATAATTTTCATGATATCCACCACTACAAATAAGCAAAAAAGTCCTCACATAATAACCCTAATTATCCAACAGCCCTTTTGATAATCTTTTAAAATCATCAATCAGGTCCCAAGTTTGTGATCACTATATATACAAAATGTACATATCTAAGTAATAAAACATCATTGATTTTAAACATTTTTATTATAAAAATTAAAGAAAAGAGGGTAACATAAAACAATTGGGGTATCTGATGTATTTGAGAAGCTCGTGCATCAATATCTGCTTTGATTGAAGTAGTTGCAATTCTCAGTGAGTTCTCAAGGTGCTCATCAGATACTTTGGTTCTAATTTTACTCTTAATGTGTTTCATTCTTGAAAACAGTTGCCCACAAACATAATAGTGATGGCATGAATAAGGCGTGACTGTGAAGCAAGGGATATTTGTCTCTGGGAAGATAGGACCTATAAAAGTCCAGTAAAGAGACACGATCAAAATTTTTTTAAGTTGAATGTCAGACTGCAGCTCTACGCATTTGATTTGAAAATTGGCAGGTAACATATTAATGTCAACTGAAAATGGTGTCACAAATATAGCAAAATATTGATTTTTCCCCAGAAATTTTGAAATATTTTCAAACTCTTGTATCAAATCAAAAAGCAAGGCTGCATATTTTTCACTGTTCACAGGACTGTGTTTAGTCAACATGTTGAAATGCATAAAATTGTTTGCTTTAATTGAGTTTGCCGTAACTTCACTGTCACTTGGAGTGCTGTTATGGTTTGAAACATGGTATTGATACGTTGGTTTTCACCTTGAAGGCACATGTTTAACTCATTTAAATGAGCAGTTAAATCCACTGAAAATACTAAGTCTGTAAGCCAGTTTTCATTGTCAAGTTCTGGCACAAATTTGTTTTCTGATACCATAAACGACTTGATAACATGCCACAAGTCATAGAATCTTTCAACATTTGGCCTTGAGTTAACTACCTTACTTCCAAAACATAAATTAATGTTGCCATAGTCAGCACCAATACTTTTAAGGAATCCCTGGAATTGGCAATGATTCAATCCCTTGGCTCTTATGAAATTCAGTCTTCATGACAATTTGCATGATTTACCCATTTTTAAAGCCTTTGTGCATAAATTTTCTTGATGTACTATGCAATGATCATCAAACGTGAGCTTTGGGTGGCAATGTCATTACCTTCTATTAATTTTGTAAGCCCCTCTCTTTTACCTACCATCACCATGTATACCAGATATGTTGACAATGAGCAAAGAAAATCACTTGAACATATTTTTTACTGCTTTGTATAAATCTCTTGATTTAGTTGTGTCTTTTAATGGCACTAAACAAGCCACTTCTTCAGTGACATTATATTTGTCATCAATACCTCTAACAACAATACAAGTTCATCCATATCTGTAGCATCAGTGCTATAGTCTGGTGAGACAAACTGATTTTAATATCCCCCTTTTTTTCAGGGCAAAAGATATCTGCCACACTTTCTATACATTGCTTAATAAACTCGCCATCAGTAAATGGTTTTGATTTTTTTGCTCTTAAATATGCTACCACATAACTTTTACAATGGAATCCACCCAAGCTGCAACTTTTTGAAACAATTTTTGTCAAGAAGACATGTTTATTCAGTTTCTCTATTGTGTCCTTATGACACAATCCTTGATACACATTTGGCAACATGTTTTTGCATCTAATGCCTTTTCAAATTATAGTCTTTGAAAACTTGCACAAATTCCCCGCAAATTAAGCACAGTGCCTTGCTATTTACCTTGACAAAAGGGTCGTCGTCTGTCCACTTTTCATTGAAAAATCTTCCCTCATCCGTAATTTTTCTTTTGGGGGGTTCTTTTTTCTTTTGTGATGTTGTAGAAGGCATGCTGAGATTTAAAAAGCAGTAATAGATAAAGGGCTTTATTTACTTTTATCATGGAAGGTAACTGACAGGAAAATAGAAAGCAAGGTTTGGGCTCTTCCACTGCCCTGTCAGCTGCCAACACACGGCAATGTGGAGGGCTGATAGTAAAGCATCAGGGTGATGTGTGAGGCACTGCACAGTTGTAGAATTACATTTAATAATCAAATAAGAATGCTTACCTGACTTCTAAATAACATTAAATGCCTAACAGTGCAATGATGGCTTGAAATATTATTGATAATCGTTGCGTTGGTAAGTCACCACGAGCACATGTAATGTTTGATCATGTCAATTCCACTGTCTACACTTGGAAGATAGTAACACACTGGAAGTCACACACCACTGTAAAACTGAAGCCACGCATGCATACAAATAGCCAAAGCATACGTATATTTATTTTACGTGACACTGCAACACATAATCACACACAAAAAATCTCATAATGTTTTAAGTAAATTTACAATGTTGGGTCACATTCATAGCAACCCTGTGCTGCATGTGGTCCGTGGGCTATGGGTTGCACACCATTGTGCTAGGCTATAAGGTGCTACAAGAACACACAGATAAACAATAGCGGGAAGGTTCATAGAGAAAATAACACCCAATTCAGGTCTTGAAAAATGAATAGCAACTTTTCTGATAACATAAGGAACAATTAAGTATTCTCAACAGAATCAAATCTGGATTTAAAATGTGTATCTGGTGGTGGTTTAAATCAAGAGGTAAATACAGTAAACCTCTTTATGTAGTTTAGTGGGCAAGGAAAATTGCACAGTGGTTAAAAGCAATGGATTTGCTAACTGCTAATAGCTCCATGACCACAGACAACTGCTTTTTAACTTTCTAAGTCTTATCTAGAAATATTTGGGTAAAAATAGCACCCATCTGATAGGATGGTTGTGAGAATTAGAGATGAAACATGAAAAATATCTGACACACTAACTGAACCACAATAGGCAGTCAGCATATTTTATTACTGCTAAGACATGAGGCGACAGGAAAACAACCTTTCAGGGTTTTTTTGTTCATCTTTATAGACATTGTATTACACAATTACATACATATACTAGATTACATCCATCATCCATTCTGTTTTTCACTTGATTTGTGGTATTCTAATGGTAAATAAGTTCAAATTACAGCAAGGCTAGGTGACCAGTCAAACAACAATATCAACCAATAATATAAAATTTTTATATTCCTTTTCAAATGCTATCATCACCACTTAATGTGGTGATTGATACAAAACATTTTATCTCACTGAGCCTCAATTTCCTTGTTTTTATATGAAAATAATAGCACATAAGTATTGAAGAGATGTTAGGCTAAGGGAGAGCACAGGTAGAAAAACCCAGTCCTTCATAAGAGATGGAAAATAATTATTCTCTCCTATTTTCTTCCCATTTATCAAATGTCTGTATGATTGAGGTTTCTTAGGGAAACTTAAAATTACTACAGCTGGGGTGTTTTAAACTAGTTTGCTGACATTCCAGAGGTATATTTTCTATTTGCTTAATTGCAACTGGCAGTAAATTCCTGGTCTTTGGGAAAACAGCTTTGATCCACAGGCATTAAGTTCTCTTAGGAATCCTTGCCAGCAGGGTAGAGATTCTGAGAAAGAAGATATCTACTAAGAAGGGCCCCAAGTGGCTAACTGGGCCCAAATTTTAAAACAGAGCCCAGGAGCATGGGGTTCTTACACAAACTGCACTTCAGAGAGAAGCCTGCACTATACTACCTGCTTCTCCACTGAACTGCCTTCCTGCACTGTGCTTCTGCCACTTAAGCCAGCCCTTCTGGAGGACTTCCTGGAATCCTGTTTTCAACCAATAGAACTGAGCCTTTCCTGTCCAATCAGAGCTTTCCTACCAATCAGAGCTGTGCAGGTATATCTCCGTCAGCATCTTCACCAACCAATCAGAGAGGCTCCATTCTGACCAATCAAGGACAGTGCCATTTTGATCAACCAAAACTGTGAGGATTTGGAGTACTCATTTGCATGAGGACAAACCTGCCAAGCACCAGGGGCAGGGATTTCTATTTAAGTTATCTCCCCTCCAGTTCTGTAAGTGCACTTTCCCTTTCCACCAAAGAGTGAAAACTGTTTCCCTCCATCCCCCCGCCCTCAACAGCTAGGATTGAAACATCAAGATGTATCACTTGAACAGAGCAGAGCAACACAGGGCAGAGTGGAGTGGACCAAACAAGACCAGAGCAGAGGAAAGCTGACTAGGCAGAAAGGGTCCTAGCCAGCCCTAGGGCAGGCCTCACAGCCATGCTGTGTTGCTTTATAATTGAGCTGTAAACACTACTGAGCTATTCCACAACCACGCTGGATCACAACTTAGCTGTCTTCACTAAAGAAAGTTTCCTTCTTCACCATACCCCAAACTATGGATTCCTGTTAGCATTGAGTTGGCACTGATGACCATCAGTTGACAATTATAAGTAAAGAAGCATAAGAATATCTTTTGTACCAAGTTATTGGGTGCAGTGCGATTGATGAGTTACAATTCACTCTGAAAAGTTACTTGGAATTATTCTGGTAGAGGCTTGCTTTAGTGGCCACCACTCAACTACTTCTTATCTACTTGACTACTCAAGGAATAAAGATTTGCAGCTGAGCCTACTGGTGGTCACTATTAAAAGACATCATTCATAATATAATTACCATATAGGACTATTTTACTTATAACTTCCTAAGAAACAAACCACATCTGTTTTGATTTGCACACAGACACAAGACATGAGGAAAGAGTATCAGAGTAAAACCTGAAATTCTAAAGCACTTTTCACAACATTACATTTTACAAAATGAGAACCTATGAAGAAAAGTACCATTTACAAGCTGTGTAACTTTGGGACACTTACTTAATCTCTCTGTGCCTCCATTTTCTCATTATAAAAAAGACATAATAACTGTACCTATCTTTAATCAATAAGATAATCCAAATAAAGTGTTCGATATATGTAAGGTACTATTAATGTTTTGGCTTTGCAGAACAAGGCAAATAAGCATAGAAAGCCCGTATGACAAATTTATTTTTAAAAGAGCAATCAGCCCTGGCTGGTGTGGCTCAGTGGATTGAGTGCCAACCTGCGAAACAAAGGGTCGCTGGTTCGATTCCCACTCAGGGCACATGCCTGGGTTGCAGGCAAGGTCCCCAGTGAGGGGCATGGCAAGAGGCAACCACACACTGATGTTTCTCTCCCTCTCTTTCTCCCTCCCTTCCCCTCTCTAAAAATAAATGAATAAAATCTTTAAAAGAAAAAAAGCAATCACCAGAGATTTCAATTTTAACAACTTGTTTCATGACCTTAAATGGAAGCTTGGACATAAGAGTACTTATTAGTCAAAGAACATTTATTGTTTTGCTGTATGACTAACAGCAGTAGGCCAATAGTACAATAGATACTAAAATAATAGTCATCCTTGGTCTCTGCTGGAGATTGATTCCAGGACCTCTGTGGATATCAAAATACACAAGTGCTCAAGTCCATTATATAAAAAGGCACAGTATTTGCATATAACCTATGGACAATCCTCCCATATACTTGAAATCATCTCTAGGTTACTTATAATACCTAATACAATCTAAATACCATGTAAATAGTTGTTACACTTTATTGTTTAGGAAATAATAATAAAAAAGTCTGTACAAATTCAGTAGAGATGCAACCATCATAGGCCTAACTACATAGTACATGTCCACAACAATGCCACATTTCTAAAAAATACTTTCAATCTGCAGTTGGTTGAATCTGTGGATGTGGAACCCACAGATACAAAGGGCTGACTACATTTCCCTTGGGCCTTGGTTAGAATGTTATTTTTATATTCTAATATCTTAAGTAGAAATTCAGAAATACTACTTTAATAATTGAGTCCCATGGTATTTCCACAGCCAACAAAATAGAAATCAATGCTTTCAGATAATCTCTTTGGCCTTTGGCAATAATCTACTTCAATTTGAATTTTACTTGCCATTTAGTAATTACCTAGAAGTTTACAATCCCAAATCCTTAAACAGAAACAATCAGTGTTTTTTTGTTTGTTTTTGGCAAGAGTCCCATATGTGAAACATGAACTTCCTTTCTGATGTCATGTAAGACCTAGGCAATTTTCTGTGTTTTGTAGAGTCAGCAAAGCATGGAACTGCCAAAGCCCTATTTCTCTTCAATCCTGGCACACAACATAACCAGTCATCAGCTTGATTTTCATATCAATGCTCAGGTTCAGAATGAGGATCAGCACTAGATTATCTGACATCTGTGTAAGTCTCAATGCTCTCTTTCAAACCCCTCTTTACAGTTACTTATAAAACATCTATAATGACAAGCACTGCTGGTAACACTTGAACACTTCTGGCTGCTGAGAAAAGCAGTGGGGACTCTAGTATCAAACCTGAGTGCCCACCATGATCTCCAATGATTTAAGAACCAATGTGAGACAACTGGCAGGCAGATGGTCTTATAAGACTGTTTCCCTTGCCTCATAAGGCCAGGGGAGCTGCTCTAATTCACACAAAAAGTCTGTCCAAAACAGGTGAAAAGAAACAACAAAAATACATATTGCTTCTATATGTAAACTATCATTATGCACTTTACCGGCTCTCTTGCCCAGTTTTCACAAAAACATCATTGTGTCCATCAACTGATGAATGGATAAACAAAATGTGGTATATCCATACAATGGAGTACAATCTGGCAATAAAAAACAATGAACTACTAATATATGCCACAACATGGATGAAACTTGAAGACATTAAGCTACATAAAAGAAGGTGTAAGGTCACAAAGCATGACATTATATGATTCCATTTATATGTAATGGTTTAGGGTTTCCTTCTGGAGTGATGTAAAGGCCTAAAATTGATTATGGTGATTGCTGGCTGCAAAACTATAAATATACTAAAAGCACTCAACTGTATACTTTCAACTGGTGGATTTTACGATATGTAAAATATATCTTAATAAAGATGTTAAAGATTGTGAAACACATACCATAAGCTTTGCAAAGGAAGCAAACCCTAGAGTCAAGCTCACAGCTAACATCATACGCAATGGTGACTAGCTTTCAGCTCTTCCTCTAAGATCAGGAACAAGAGAAGGAAGCCCACTCTCACCACTTTTATCAAACATAACACTGCAAGTTCTGACCCGAGCAACTGGGCAAGGAAAACAAACAAAGGGCATCCAAATTGGAAAGGATGAAGTAGAATTGTCACTGTTTGCAGATGAAATGATATTATGTATAGAAAACTTTAAGGACTCTGCCAAAAAATAAATGAATGAATAAATAAATAATGACTAAATCATGGGGTGGTGATGCACAGCATGGTGACTATAGTTAACACAGCACTGCATATTTGAAAGTAGCTAGGAGAGTGGACCCTGAAAGTTTTCAATGAAAGAAAATTATTTTTAACTATGTATGATGATGGATTGTTAACTAGATTTACTGTGGAGATCATTTCCCAATATACACAAATATCAAATCATTATGTTGTACACTTAAAACTAATATAATGTTATGTCAAGTATACTTAATTTTTTTTAAATCATAAAGCAGGTATCATTAGCTTTATTTTGCAAACAATGATGCAAACCTCAGAGTCATATAGCTAGCAGAGAAGACATTCAGAAAACCAGGTTGACTGACCCTAAAAACTAAGGCATTTTTTTTTACTATATCCTAATGTTTCTCAAAATATTCAGGGTTCTAAAAAAGGGGAGAGGGGTATAGATCTAAAATCCACCTGACGCTTTCATCAAAGTAGGTTGCTTTACTGTCTGCAAACTTCCCCATTACTACCAATATCTATTTGGTTTAATATATATTTCTACCTGGATACTAGGAAATCTAACCTCTAAGGATTAAAACAGAGCATACTCATAAAGCTTAAGGAAAGCATGCCTTCATGCAAAAAAAAAAAAAAAAAGTCTTACCCAACAAAAGACTGCTCTGCTCCTCTGAATCTTAAAGTCTAAAAGCCTTCTGAAAGATTATCTTTCCCCAAAATTATAAAAAATAAAAATGTAGCATGAACACAGTGGATGGCCATCGAGTTCAGTGGAACTTAGCCCAGAAGCCTTAGTGACCCCTTTTTGTAACTCAGATACTGTCCCAAAACTCAAAGATAATATACCCTATCCATATCATTTTTTAAAATCAATACCCTAGATACAAATGCCTTCTACAGTGGTATCCACAGATAAAATACTTTATTAAAATACACGAGTCAAATCACAAAAGTGGCCTTCTGGAAAAGGCCCAGAGTACAATCCAGTGGTCTGTATATAATAATATACTACCTTTTTGAACATGTGCAAACAAATCTGACCCGAAACAGGTATGATCTGGTTTTGGTGAGGGCCCTCCTCCAGGTCTCAGACTTCTTGTTGCAACTTCACATGGTAGAAAACACTATGGATCTCTCAAGAGTCCCACCCGCATTACTTATGCACCTTTCAAAGACCTCAGCTACTAATGTCATCACTTTTGGGGGCCATGATTCCAACATATGAGAATTTGGGGGGGACACAAACATTCAGACCTAAGCAAATACCTTATCTGTGTTTTTCTTAATAAATGAACAGTTTGTTCTCTCTCAAATCTGGAAATGAAATTCTCAGTGAAGCTGGTCTTACAAGTTTCACAATGAAGATTACACATGTGCTGAATACGATGATAGACTCTAGGGGATGATGATGACTTAGAGAACAACTATACTACAGCAGGTATCAGTATTACTAAGGTATTTAATAAATGGTTTTAAATTAAAAATACAAATACTAATATTTCCTATATGGCAGTAAAATTCGTTACAGGAATTTTAGGTTAACAATAAATTCATTAACTATACCACCCAGTTACACAATAATTTTGAGATTATGCCGGCCTGCGTTTGAAGCTAAATTGTTATAAGAAGTGATAGAGACACCAACATACCTATGCTGAAGCTGAAAGATGAAGATATACTTTAATCAAGGTTGTCCAACCTTTTGGTGTCTCTGGGCCACACTGGAAGAAGAGCTGTCTTGGGCCACACATTAAACACATTGCAACACATAATCACACACACAAAAAATCTCTTAATGTTCTAAGTGAATTTACAATTTTGTGCTGGGCCACAATTCACAGACATCCTGAGCTGCATGTGGCCCACAGGCCACAGGTTGGACACCCCTGCTAAAAGCTAATATTTATGGAGGACTTATTATATACTAGGCACTGTTCTAAGAACTATAAACATTAAGCAACCTAATACTAGTAGAAGTCATGAATATGGGTAATTGTATTATCTCAGTTAACAGAAAACTTCCCCAACATCTTTACATTTCAATCTATCGGCACATTAAAAGCTTACGCATAGTCATTTGTGCTCTATGTGAACATATACACAGGTAACACAAACACACATCAATATATTATAACTGTATGCTGTGTCTATATATATATATACATACACACATGTGTGGGTAATATGTATATACAAATATGTGGGTAATGTGTATATACACATGTGCAGGTAATGTATTTAATAAAAACAGATTTAGCTAGGGAAAAAACATACATATGGTTCTAATTTAAAGACCGGGTTTTAAAGATTTTTCAATCAGGACACTTGATAGCGACATCTTTCTAGTCAGTAAATACAGAAAAATAATTCTAGTGGCAGTTTTCCATGGGCAAGTATATTAGAAGAATTAATTGTTGACACATGCAAACTGATTTTCACAGTTCCAACTAACTGATAGCTTTAGACACAAGTCATGTAATGGTTCTGTCGTGACTCCTGTCACACAGAATTTCATACAAATCATGCTGAAATCACCAGTTGAAATTTGTTATACTTGCCACTGCCAAGATGACTTGCTACCACAATTCAGTTTGCTCTGCCACGAGGATCCAAGCCTGGGAGGTAAAGCCCTTCTCTTAGCAAGGTCTCAACATCCCAGCCAAACCCTCACAGGTGCTGAAAAGTCTCCATGCAACGTGGGAATAATAATTATGTACTAGTAGGCTTTCTTTCTAATAGAAAAAAAAACAAACATCACACATAAAGGACAAGTATATGAGGACCCCTACAGTTACAATATGACAATATTTACTCTCTTCAAAAAGAAGGAGAGCACAGACTTCTCCCAGGACAACCAACTACTAGAAAACCTGGGTGAAAACCTGGCAGAGCAATGTACATAACTGGTAGTATAACAAGACTGTTTTATAGAGTTAAGATTGATGTTTAGAATATAAATTTTTTGCTTATTTATTTAACTAAAATTTATTGCCTACTAGGTGCCAGGTGTTGCTCTAGGTGCTGGGGATACAGCAGAGAAAAAGTATGTTCTCATGACTGTACATTCCAGCAGAAAAGGGCACACTGTAGTGGGTAAAGGGAACAACTAAAGATCCTGACCTGAGGACACTAGAATAAAGTAATGCACCAGGGTTATGGGAGCACTCTGACAAGTAGGAAGCACAATATGATTATCATGTATAAATTTTCTATGCATTCTCAATAACAACCAGGTTTTCAGGTCCCTAATGAAAGTTGTTTCATGCTTTCTATTTCTTTTTGGTCTTTTCCTAAATATTTCACACTATCCTGAGCAAAGTTGGGTACATTAAATAAAACGCTTTAGCAATAAAAATAAAATAAACAAACACAAATAACAACCTGGGGTCACAAGTAAAACAGAATTTAAGCCAGTTCATCAAGTCTGGCCCAACTGTTTTCCTTCAGAAAATCCAGTGTAACAGAAGACTTTCATGTCCCAAGTTTTCAAATGCCACATTTAACTCCTCCTGAAATAATCTACATACCACTCGAGTTAACCCCATACCCCTGGCAAGTATGTAGTCTCATGCATGACCACTAAGATGGCTGCCGCCAACTGAGGTTTGAACAGTTTGATGAAACATCAAAACATACCTCATGCATCTGTTGTGCAGCAAAGAAACTTCCTGGAAGGTGTATAGGGCAGACTGGAGCTGCTGTTATCGTATAGATTACAATATAAAAACTTCCCATCTGCTTGGAATTTATCTCAGCCTACCCAGTTCCAAATGTTCAGAAGAAAAAACCTAGTCAAAAATAGAAACAATTGGAATGAAGCTTTTGGAGATTCTTTAGACAGAGACAAAAAAATGTTTTAAGGTGAACAGCATTATCTCAAGGGGGAGAGAAAAATGGAATTGATACTCATAGGGATCCAGCCATGAGTTTTGTGGGGATGAGGCATTCGTCTTTCTCTCCCACTGTTTTAGCATGTTGTCAGACACTTTTATATCAGTCTCCGCGTTGACTCAAAGGGAAATTTCATGTGAATGGCTGAACCATGGGGCTGGTGCTTACAGATAACGCCACACCCAGAGGATTGTAGACATCAAAGAAGCAACCTCGGTTCTGAAGTTACTTAACCATGGGAGGCCTAACCTCCTCAACAACAAATCTTGGTATGTATATATGTGTGTATGTATATACATACACACAAAAATAAACATATAAATATACAAATATGTGCAATGTATGTATGTGTATGTGTCTCCATGTCCTTGGAAGAGTTACTCTCTAATTGGGCTATGACACGAGCTATCTATTTTCTCTTGCACAGTCCTTCTCTTGACCAAAAAAGGTCTGTTGTACATAGTTTCTTCAAGTCCCAGTCTGTCAAGTTTGCAAATTTCTTCTCAATCTTAACTTGGGCATTGTTTATCAGTTCCATCTTTATTCTCATCTTCCACATCCAAACCACCTATTCTCTGCTTCCTGCTGAACTCCTGAGCTTCTCTCCATCCTTACTGATACTACCCTGGTCTAGGCCACGGGTCTATGATGGTCTATTATCATCAACCTGGACCAGAGGAACTGTCTGCCTCTAGATTGTACTCTCTATGTCCACTCTTACTCCTATTATTCATCAGACAAGCCAGTGGTCAAAAACACCTTTTCAAAACTTTCCTCTCAACCTGTCACTGCCCCCATGTTTCCATCCCTTTCATGCTTGCCTTCCCCTTAGTTCATAACATGTAATATTCCTCCAATATGTGTCTTTTTTTTTTTCAATATCACCAAGTAATTAACTCAATTCTAACAAATTCTACGTGGAGAAAGCATCAGATCCCACATGTCTGTCCCTTACTTCAGATGTCAATCTCAAGTTGGGCTGTTACTGTACTTTTGAATGATTGTCTCTAAATCTGAAGTTCCCACACCACCTCCTCAGTTTTTATTAATTTGTTAGAAAGGCTCACAGAACTCAGAAAAACACATACTTACATTTATCAGTTTATTTTAAAGGGTATTATAAAGAATACAGATGATCAGCCAATGAAGAGGTACACAGGTATGTGGGAAGGGACACAGCGCTTCCATGCTTTCTCCAGGCATGTTATCTCCCTGGTATCTCCATGTCTTCACCAACTCAGGAGTTCTCTGAACCTGGTACTTTTGGGTTTTTATGGAGTCTTCATTACAGAGGCATGACGGATTAAATTACTGACCATTGGTGCTGACCCTCTCCCCTGAGGTCCTGGGGTAAAACTGAAAGTTTCAACCCTCTAATCACAGGACTGGTTCCTCCTGGCAAGGAGCCCCATCCTTGTTACCTATGGTTTTTCCAAGTCACTCATTAACATAACAAAAGACACCTTTATTGCTCTCCCCACTTACAAAATTTCAAGTGTTGTAGGAGCTCTATGCTAGGAATGGGACGAAGGTCAAATATACATTTCTTATTATAAATCACAATTACAAATCTTATTATAACCACAATCATCCTTAATCCTTTACGTTTCTATGCCTCATATCCTTGAAGTAGGACCTGAAGAATCCTTCTTGATCTGGCCCCTGCCAGCCTCACTCTAAGATGCTCTCTTATTCTCTCCACCACTTGTAAATGGGTTTCTTTCAGTTCTTCAGAATCACCATATTCTCTCCAGCCTTGTGGTCACCACACACTCTATCCACTACATTCTTGTCCATTACACCTCACCTGTAGAGCACCTACTCATGTTTTATGTTTCACCCTATAGGGCATTTTCTCCGGGTAGCCTAGGTTTATCCTGTTACAGACTCTCACAGAATTCATCACACTTGAAAGGATTTATTAACTGTCTGCTTTTCTCACCATAATGAGTATAGCACAGAAATTAGAACCCTGATGCCTGCTTGCTGCCCAGGTTCAAATCCTGCCTCTACTATTTGTAAGCTGTTAAATCTTGGACAAGTTACCTAACCTGTCTGTACCTCAGTTTCCTAATCTCAGAAACAGTGGTAAAAATAACACCTACCTTATCTGTTTATTATGAGAAAGTAGATGAAAAGAACCTTTAGTATATAACCTTGCATATAGGAAGCATTCAAGGAAGGTTCGCTGATGATGTTATTACTACTACTATATAATCTATGACAAGTGGAATATTAACCTTGTTCATCTTTAAAACCCCAATGCCTAATATGCAGACACTGACTCTAATTCCATTTCAGCATATTTCATTCGATACATAGAGATCAGCTCTTTTTATGAAGTTATAAGAAATGACAAACATCAATTAATATTTACTTAATTCCTAAGTTCTGCCGTACATAAATGAGAAAGATGCCCAAAGAAGCCACAGCACCTTACGTCTAAGTGGAAACCATGACTGTACTAGTTTCTTCTCAATCTCCACTGAGTGAAAGAGTTAACAGGAGTGTTACTTTAAATTACATAAACTTCATCCAATATTCATCTGCTCAAAGGTGTTCTTAATCTTCCCTCAGCTTCTGCAGGAAAGACTATGGATCAAAGAGCTCACTTCACTCAGATACTGTTTCATGAAAGGAAAAGGTATCAAGTTTATCCCCTGGCAGGATGTAAGTGGGCTGAGCCTGGCCCAGCAGCTGCAACAAGACTAGGGAGACTCAGGCAAAGATAGGACAGCACGTTTGGCACAGCAGCACTCACTACGTAGGAAAAGTTCCCAAAGTATGTTCTTACATTACTTTTTTTAAAAAACAAGACTAGTTTAAGCCTAATAGAGCTTGGCATTTAAGGGAGTGCCTTTTAAAATGCAGGGTCCAGCAGAAGAAACACCTGCTTGAGTATGGTTGGTAGGGTAATAATATGGGTGTAATAATTTATAGTTTTAATTTGAACATTTCATCTAAAATGTCATATGGTGTACTTGAGTGTGATATTGTTGTTACAGAATTACATGCTCATGATTTTGTAATAAAAGATTTTATAGTAAAAAAGGGGCATTATTTGTGCTGTACACTGTATTTCTGTAAAGTAAATTTCTGTCCTTCAAAATGAATGGGAGAAAAGATTGAATTTAGTACTTACATTGTCAACCAAGTTCTCTGCACGCAGGCTGAGCCTTCAACAAACCAAAGCTTAAAGAGATAAGAGGTGTCACTTCCATTTATAAGTAAGAAAGTTGATATAATGTCAAAGAAAAAATGTGACAGTTACACAAGAGTGTTTAAAAGTTCCTTTTGCCATACAAAAACATTGTATCGGTGTACAATCTAAATCATTACAAATTGGGTTTACTTATATCACACATACCTATGACATTGTATTACTTCAGTTCTGTAATAAACTGCAGTTCCCACAAGGCCTGCACTGATCTGTCACTAAGCCCTGTCATTTCTTCCTTTGATACACCTTCCCAAGTCACCATTCCCCATCCTTCCCACTGTGAACAAGACTAGCTTATCTCAGCAGTCTCTTTTGGCTGGTCTTTGTAACTCTCTCTTCTAACCATCCCACACATTATTATCTTATTTACCTACTCAACTATCTCTAAGTGATCCCCATTTCTTAGCCTAAACTCCTTTCTCTGGCTTCCATGCCCTACTTGCTTCTCCACATCTAAGACACACCTCCATCTACATACTCCCTCCACTCTGGTAAGCCTTCCTATTTCCCACACCACCCCCTTCTGTACCCCACATTCCATGCTCACTGCATCTCCCTGGGTGAGCTTGCACTGTTTCTCCATAACACCACCTCCTCCCTGTCACAGAAGTTACTCAGTTATTTCCAGTTTCCATCATGTTTAGTTTTGTCACTGTACTATAAACACTTTCAGGGCAAGCTCATGTCTTAACATTTATTTGTAGTCCCACAATGTTAAGTCCAACCATGTATGACTCGCTAACTCATACTCTCCTGAAGAACAAAGGGTCAGTGGTTTTTAAAAAAATCATAATTCCCTCATGCAACACCAGAAACAAAAACAATAGATCTATATGGCTCACAGAGGCCAGAAAGCTTCCTGGAGCATAGCAAAGTGTAAGCACTGAATCTGAAGCTTTATAGAGGACAGAAAAGCATGTAGGAAGGTGGGGAAGGAGGCAGCACCTAAGGAGAAAAAATGTTGGGGAGATTGTGTCTTATTTGATGAGACTAAAAGGTCTTTCATGATTAGACTAATTAGATCTTGCATGCAAGAAATACAATCTGTAAGTAACAAGCAGTCATATTTCTGGAGTTCAAGGAAGGGTTTTAAGATTATTGCTAAAGCAGTAAAAAATATATTTATTGAGCAGGAGAAGCTTAAAGGCACAAATTTTGTCACAGAAGTTTCTGAAGTATTTGAAAGGTGTAGCATGGCCTTCTCACCCTAAAACATCTCCTCATCACACCCCTACAAGCGCATTATGGTATCAGATTTCCTCTAGCACACACTACCTCTAATTGCCACTTCACAAACTCAGTTCCTGAAGACAGGAACAAGTCCCCGTGGCTGAGGAGATGGAGGCTTCACCATGATACATGGAAAGGGCACAGAAATAGCTGGTAGGAGAGAACCCTGAAGCATTATGAGAACTGACAGAGAGTATCATAGCATTCTCTTTAAAAAGGTAAAGCCACTTCCTACAGAAACACTCAAAGAAGAACAAGAAAAAATGTGGAAGGGGAGGGAATGGAGGGGAAGGAAGAGGATGGGAAGAAGAAGAACCCTAAAACTGTATTCAAGAGCATGTACAGTGATGACTGCACCCTCCTCTCTTCTCAGTGGGGAAGAAACCCATACTCCTGGATCCCCCAGAGAAAACAACTTCCAGGATTTTCTCATCCAAATGGCCTCAAGAGTTTCTTCAAGGTATAAGATTATATCAACTATGATCTAGTTTAATGTATCCAGATTTAATATGTACTCTTTTCTTTTCCCTCCAGAGAGACCCTGCCATGTTTCCTTGCAAATATCCTTACCCAGATAGATTGGCAGGCAGCTGAACCGCACCTTCCATGTAGCGGCACAACGGAGACAAGGAAATCTTTGATCCCCAACGGCATGAAAAAGCCTGGGGAAGCAGCGCCCTGAGTCCCAGACCAAACTTCTCCTCCAGATACATCTACTTTTTAACCTCTATTTATGGGCACAGCAGGTTTATGAACTGCCTTCAATTTTCCACTTCCAGACTTCTCCCCAGTTTTGTAGCTACCTAAGATTAGAAATAACTTTCTCTCCAGAGTCACGAATAACTTTTAGGGAGACTGGCCTTTTAAGTCTCCACATGCTCTCTCATGTCTTCTCACATAAAGTCATCTGGTTACTCTGCATCACACATAGCTCCTAAAGGGCCTCATAATTCTGCTCAACTCTACTGGTTATATTTAATCAGGATGAAGGAAAGGAATGAAAGGAGGGAAAAAGGAAAAGGGTAAAGGATAAAGGGAAAAAGGAAGGGAAGGTAACAAATGAACGAGAACAGAGAAAAAGAAAAGGAAAAGGACGATAACGGAGAAGAGACTAGGAGGAAGGGTAGAAGGGAGAAAAAAGAAGAATTATTAAGAAAAAACTTAGTAATTCTCAAGTTTACTAAAATAATGTGTATTTACATCTTTTAAATGGAATTCTGATTCACCTATTAGACTCTCATATTAGTGTTTGTACCACTGATGCTCACTTTGTAGACTGTTAATTAACTGTGGGATATAATCACATTTAAATTGACCCAGAAATCCCCTAGGAAAACAAAAATTATAAGTAGTCTGTTGGAAAAATTTCCCAAGGTGTACTGGAACTGACCTCCAAAGGAGAATGGGGCCCAGAGACCAAAGAAAGAGGATGACCCCTCCAGAATTAAAGTCAGTAATTAAGGGAACTCACAGACAGAAGTGGAGACTTAGGAGGCAGCAAGGCAGTGGGTCTCCACACCAAAAAAGGGGTTGGAGGCTTGATATAGACATATATAGCCCACAGGAACACAGGGGGCTTGCAGTGAAGTGGCACTTACTTGGTAAGAGCTATATATTCTAATTCAGTAGGTAACTTAATGGGCCTATTAATCAACATAGGAACATTCCATTCAGGTGGCTGATATGGGTTTACCCTTCCTGGGGTGAACTGGCAGTGGCTGAGGGCGACTTGCTTCTGAAGATGACATTAGTCATGTCAAGCACCAAATACCATTTTGCCTAACATAGTCAAAAAAATTTTTGTGGGTCCCAAAAGAGAGATGTCACAGATGGTGCAAGTCCAGTGGAAAAAGCAGTCAGCTTGATCAAGGTGGGCCAATGGCCCAGAGAGAGGAGAAATTTCTGTTGCTTTCTACAAAAGTTATTCTGTTAGCTGAATATGTGGAAGAAATACTACTTCATCTACTGAGAGGAAGAAAATCCAGATGAAGCTCTCCAGAAAAGCCCAGTCTCAGTAGAGGATAAGATTTCCAACCTGTGATCCTGTGGAACAGTCCCCAAATGGTGAATACACAGAACTCCCTATTATTATTATTCCCTACTATGCAAATTGAGATGGGCTCTTGGTAAATGGTTATCTAAACACAACAGCTAAAATGTACAGTATCTTTTTAGTGGATATCAGCTGGTCTATGTTGGTCTGATCCTGCAACAATGCTACCTTGGGACACAGGCTTCCTCAATCTTGAATTAGAGGGTCTCCTGGTTCTAATGATCAAGCCAGACTAAAAGTTGTAACACTCAAATGACCCAGGACATCCAGCCCTTTGTCTCATAAACTCTGAGTCCAAATTTTACACTGAAATTTACTTATTGATACTTACAGATTCCACAGGTACTTTAAACTCAGCATTCCCAACCTAAAGAACCATGCATCCTTCACACCTCCTCTGCCCTCCCTACTTCCTATGTGAAAGTATTTTTAAAGACTATCAGGAGTCTTAGCTGAAAATCTCAGCTACTCCTTCCTTCCTGTCTTTTATGTTCTCTTTCCACTCTCTTAATATATGGTTGTTAGCCACGTCCTATCTTTAATATCCATAAATATCTCTCAGTCCCTTCCTGCCCTTACTACTCTAGAGAGATGAGGTCCCGAACTCAGGACTCATCTTGGGTTTTGTTTTTTTTTTTTTTTTAAGTCCAAAAGCTCTCTAAGCCTCCCTTCTCCCATCTTAATAGCCCAGTACTCCGCAACTCTCACCACTTTTTGCATAATCCCAGTTTCCAGAATATCACCAGAGTAACACTTATCAAAAAAAAATAAAATCAATAATTTTAGGAGGTTATTCATCTGTCTTCAAATTCTATGATGATTCCTCATTGCCTACAGCCTTCAAAACCAGGCCCCACTTATTTCAAGACATTTCTCCTCTTGTACCTTAGACCCCAGCAACATATATGTCACATGCTCTAAGCTCTACTTAACCTCAGAGCCCACATAAGAGGACTCTCCCTGACACACATCCCCTGAGATCCCCTCCTTGCTCTTTTTCCCAGGGTCCTTTAGGCACAAAGCTGTTCGGGTCATGATTATATAATTGTTTGCATATTTTTTTACCTACAGAGACAGTGGAGTCATGGCAGGAACCCTTCATGGGCACCTTAACGGATGCTTAACAAAAATCTGTTGTTCAAAAAACAGGAGAAGTTCAGGGCTCACACATTTATCTGACCAAAGATAACTAAAACTTCTTCAGAAATAGAAAAACTCAAAAGGTAATGCACAAAATGCAGAAGGTAACAGGCCCACAGGCTGTTTACCTTTCCACAGGTACACAATCATATCAGTTTAGGGCACTGGCAAGCACAGCTGGGCAAAAGCCAACTCCTGTAGAGTGGCTGTATTTGTCTTGCTAAGGGTGGCAATGACAGCATCTGTCAGGACGAGATTGAACAGAGGAGCTCAGAACCAGGCAGAGCTGTAACACGATGCACCAGTATCTGGTTGGAGCGCGAACAAGGTATGCTTTCTTTCTCTAGTACACAGCTGGCACCATGCCACACACACACACACACACACACACACACACACACACACACACTCTGTTTGCTATTTTTGCAAGTCTAATAGGGTCTGCTGAGGGGAGGGGTAAGAGATCAGCAGTTCATAATGACTCTCATTATGTCTGGTGCATTTTGAGCCAAGATTAAACACTAGACAATACTCTGTCCAGTGTCAAGGGCTTTCAACTGCCCTTTCATCAGGATAATTCCACTTCAAACTAATTTAGGTTTCTTATAACCCAAGCTACCAAAACTGATACACTTCACTGTTTTCAGCCCAGAAAAAGAGGTCAATGTCTGCTCCAAACAGAAATATGGTCCTTAGGTTCAGGGTCTGTGACTGCTGCACAAAAGCTATGACAAAAATATGCCACCAGGAAATCTTGCAATCTCAACAGAGCTAGCTCTAAGTCAGGCACTCCTCTGAGAATCTTTTACCCTTCTGTCCAATTCTGTATATCACAAGCCTTTCAACATAAAGCCAGGGAAACAGTTTTGGGAGACCTCTAGAGAAAAGGTTGAGCTTTCTAATTTCCACCAAAATCAACAAGGATACATATGTTTTACCGCAGGGTAAAAACAGGATTCTGCAGCTAATTGTTTTTCAGCTCTAAACAGCAAAAATAACAAATCTCTAAACTAGACCTTTATAGTCAAATTATAGAGTAATATAAACCAATACGGAATTTTAACAATTTTTAACTACACTGTCATGTAAGAATATCTAGCTAAATTGCTCAATGTATGGATAACGTTTAATGACAATATGGGGTTGGGGGGAGGTAAAAAGGTTTCTAGAAAATAAACTGAGATTTATACAAGTCAAATACAGAAAATGAGAAGTGAGGAGTGGATAATAAAATTGCTCACAATACTTTCCTACCTTTTGTATTCTAAAACTTTATCATACTTAATTTAAAAAAGCACAAACCTTACCATGACCTTTCAAAAAAGTTAATGCATGCTATTTGGTTTCATAAAGAATGCAGGTTAGCGATTTATAGAGACCCTCAGTCCTAGAAAGGATTATATAAAGAAAAAAACAAAAGCAAAAACAACAATATGATGCTAACCTATTAAATAAAAAAGGCCATGTCTCAAAGGTTCAAAACTTACTTTATGAATACAAAATAACTTTAAAAGCATGCATTTATTATATGAACATTCTAATGATCTATTAAATTAAAGTCATCTTACATATATAGGAATGTACATGTTCTTACCCCTCTGAAGAAGACAAGATTTAATGTGGCATGACTTCATACAAGGACTATTTCACAGAGCAGGCATCTGTGCACTCGTATGTAACATTACTTACATAAATAGTACTTTGATACATGCTCTTAAAAAGTATTTAATGTATGACAATTTTCCAATACACTTTGCACTGACACATAACATACAAATAAAATAATTTCACACGGCAGTATAATGTTTACACTCTGAATCCTCTGTGTACCCAGCACGCAGATGAACAAACAGATCATACTAGCACCTCAAAGCCACCCTTAACTGTACACAGCTTTACTTCACAAGGGCAAGATGTGTCTAGAAATTCTACCCTTACTTATCATGGAATCTTTATAAGCCAGCTTGGTAGACTACTGCTTAAAAAGCTTCTATTCTGGAACCTAGGGATCATTTTACTGCATTTAAGAGCTGCTCTACAATTGGGAGAGAATCAAATTCACAAGGGTACCATAAAAATCAATAATTTCAAGCTAAGATTCTAAGCCCTACCTAAAGTCACCCTGAACGTTTGACATCCAAGCCAACAGTAGAAGCCAAATCAAGCTACTTATCAACATGAGATGTGCATAAAAGTCCTAGGTGTATAATCCAATAAAATGGCCTAAAGATTCTATAATTGCTCTAGGCTTCTACCCTGCAACTCTCCAATTTCTTAATAAAAGTTTACAGTAAGTAACTAAGTAAATTAACCTTCTACTTACCAATTAATTCTGCAATTGTGCTTGCCCCTTCTGCCTTTTCACCCTTCTCTCCCCAACCTCCTCACCATTTTCTCACCTTTTGAAGCTCTCCTATATGTAACATTAGTCTTCAATAAGCCTAGCCCCACCACCAAAAAAAAGTGTTCCTAAATCTGGAATTTCAACCTGTACTTGCATACCAGCTAGAATGCTCTATTCAAAAAAAGAAGGCCCAGAGCTAGATTGTTCAGCAACAAAAGACAACAAAAGCACTTTGCCATTTGGTGCTGCAGAGGGAGCCAGAACCATGCACAGTGAGCAAGTTGTAAGTCTTTCTGGAACTGAATGAATCCAGTGATAGCAAAAAATATAAACTACACACACATTACAGGCACCACCACACACAGGGCACACACACACATCCAAGCCCTAGACCTGGGGAGATTCTGAAAGAATACCTTGTATGTTCAGAAAGGAAACATTATATAATTTACTTTGTGAGAAGAAGATGAGCAGTAAAAGAAAAATAAAGCTATTCTGTTCTATCAAGCGAAAAGAGAATGCATTTTAAATGGAGGCATGATATCAGGATTCCAGAGCCAAAGTAAGTAGTCAACACTTTCAATCTGACAGGCCATCTGATGGGGCGCGGGGGTATCTTTTTTCCTCAAGGATTCTTTATGCAAGTTTTCTAGGATACAGTTAAAAAGAAGATGACATACATACATTTTCCGCTCTAAAACACAGTAATGGGTCAGAGTGCATATGGGGAGGAGCAGAAGGTGGAGAAGTTGGCAAAGGTTTACAAAAAGACTGGCAAGACAAAAGTAGAAGGAAGGAACCCCTGACTGATCCCCATCAAGTATATGATACTGCCACTAGGTCACAAAGAGAGATCCAGCAAGTCTTGCAGCTTAAAACTACTGCTGATTATAATAAAATACCACAATGAATACAGCAAACCATAAAAGGACATTCTGATCAATGGCAAAATACCGTTAACTAGTAATTCCAGGTAATAAAGAGCTCATGTTCTGACAGTTCTTTCAAAATATACCAAGCCACAGACAGTTAAGAATCCATATAATGTAGAGACTCTAGGTAAATCCTTAGCAATGCACTAAATGCCTAAAATGGTAGCCTACTCAGTTCAGATTATCAGACAATAACTGAGCAGCCCTATGTCAGGAATTGCATGAGGTTCTAGATATCCAAGAATGACAAGTCTATTGTCAAGCAGCATATTAAGTGATGGGGGAAACAAAAAAGCAAAACATACATACATATATACGTGTGTGTGTGTGTGCGTGCGTGTGTGTGTGTGGCAAGAAATGCAATAGGACAGAGTTAGAACCAAAATCCAAATGCAGCAGAAGCATTAAGGCTCAGTCTGAAAAAGCACAAACCTGCCCAAGTATAATATTTAAGCAAATATACTCATCATGAAATAAATCTGCTCTGTCAACATACAAGAAAAATTTTACACTGAATTAAAATGTATTAAGAAATATTCCCTGAGTACAATGCTAGAGTGACAGAACTTTATACTACTTTGACAATATTCCCTCCACTCCAATGATTGTTAGTATCAGCTACGCAAGGAATATTAAAAATATTAGGAAACAAAAAAGGACTTATAACAGAGTCATTGGACCAAAAGAGATGGCAGGGAAGAATGAATTGTCACCTTGAGCTTGACTGAAAAGAATGGTGATGTCATTACAAGAAATATAGGATTGGTCATTTTCCAGTCAAGAAGTTGTCAAGAGACCAGATATACTCTCTTGCCTGACACAACCAAAAATATCTACCAAAATTTATGAAACAACAGTTTTCAAGACCCTGACCATGAGTCAACTAAGAACAAGGATCCCTCAGTCACAGAAAAGCAAATGAGAGCCCTATGCTTACCCTAACCTAACACCCACAGTTTCTAAGGTACAATGAAAGGAGGGGACACTGAGGTAGGACCAGACAGACTCCTTAGGTTTAGACAGAGTTTAGAGTCTGAGGAGACCAGCAGCCACAGGTCACAGGAGAGAAATCTACACAGAGCAAGTACCTCAGAGATTTTCAGAGAATATCCCAGAGTATGCAACAGAGATAAATGCTTAGGTAGGAGGAAACTTCCTAAGGCTAGGGGGAAAACACACACACAAATGGATTGGAAGAAACATTTCCTGGCATTTGCACAAACTGTGACCAGTGCCAGTTCTCACCAGCTCATACTTCAGAATATTGAGGAGAATATTCTGGAAGATCTTACAAGAGTAATGGGCAGTAAACAGTCCCTAGACTGAGCTCTTTTCCAGCTCCTCCTTAACAAATCATAATAGAAAAAGTCAAAAGGATCAAACTGTTTCCAAGTAATGTTACTGCATCCCATAATAAAATTCAAGAACATGTAGAAAAATGCAAAAATACCTAGCACTCAACAAGATAAAATTCACAATGTCTGCCATCCAATCAAAAATTGCTAGACACACAAACAGACAGAAAAACATGATCTATAATGAGAAGAGTCAATTAATTAAAATCGATCCAGTACTGACACAGAGGGTAATTGCAAACAAGATAATTAAAACAATTATTATATCTGTATTCCATGTAGAGACATGAAAAATACTCAAATCAAACTTCTACAACTGAAATCACAGAGTTGCAAGGCGTCAGTGGTGTAGAAGGATCTTTCTCACACCTCCTCCCAGAACCAAACTGGAAATAAGATAAAGAGGAGAATAACCACCCAAAATAAATAACCAAAGACTACCTGAAAAGCAGACTTTTAACCAAGGGCAGCCAGAAACCAACTAGAGACCAGTAGGAGAACGGGGGCATGAAATGGGACAGCCCATTCCCACGGGCTGCGGGCCCATGTTACAGCACAGCTGTGGGAACTTCCTCCTGAGACAAGAGAAGCCTGGACCCCAGGTCAGGCTCCCAAGCACCTGAATCATGTGAGAAGAATCTGGAATAGGAGGCGTTCAGAAGAGATGGTGGGGGAACAACTGTGAAGATTTCTGTGCCAGGATACACCTGGATATTGCAGCAGCCATCTTTCTTAAAAAGAGCAAACCCTTCCTGGGGAAAAAGCATCTACCTGACCCTGTGGGTTTCCTACTTGCCCATCCTCTGGATTCCTGCTTACCCCATCCTGCATCTTTTTGTTTTGTTTCATTCTGTTTTGTTTTTTTTTCCTTTTCTTCTTCCATCTCTCTCATCCTGAACCTTAACCCCTGCTAAGGGTACAGCAACATACACCCTCTGGTTAGAGGGTGCAGCATTCCATACACTTTCCTGGGAAGCAGATTGGTGCTTCTCCCTCACAGGAGAGCCATAGAAACACCCTTCTGGTTTCCCAGCAGACTCAAAATCTGAGCTCTAGAGGCCCCACCCACTAGCATACTAGGGGCTTGGCCCTGCCAAGTTCAGGGAAATAGTCCAGAACAGACTCAAACAAGTGGCTCTGGGAGAGGGGAACACACCCAACATCTTCCCTGAAGTCTGAAAGGCAACTCCCACAGGAGATCCAAGAGTCCTAGCCGCCTCCCACCCCCAATCCCACCAGAATCCCACCCAGAAACAGACCGGCAACTAGTCTGAAACTGAGAGTGGACTGGCAGGCAGAGACAGGCAGAGGTGGATCCTACAGTGGCTTGGGAAGTTTGATGACCTGCTCCTAGGCCCAGTGCTGACACAAGCCAGCTATGCAGTGCAGCATGGCCCATCCTATGTGCATCCAAGCCCAGAGGAAACAACAACAAACTTTGGGTCACCTGTAGCTTTGAACAGGCTGGTAGGGCTAGACATGGACAGCACTGGACTCTGGCTTACACCAGCTTCACAAAACATCAGAGCTGTAGCCAAAGGAAGAACCCAGCAGGTAAGCACTCAACTCTGATGAGACGAATTACACTGTGTTCTTTTTCATTATTTTGGTTATTTTTGTTTCATAGCCTTTTCATTACTTATTAAAATTTTTCTTCTATTTCTTGCTCTGCTTTTTCATATCTATTTTACTCTTACATTTGACATACTCCATTTTCCCCTTCTTCCCTTTTCTTATTTTTGTTATTTTCTCTTTCTTTTTTCCTTTTCCTGTTTTCATCTTTATATTCATTACTCATCATATAAGTTCTCTTCCTTTTCTCCTCTCATAATCACTTCTCTTTCCTTTGGTCATCTCTTATTCGTTCTCTTTTTTCTTCCTTTTCTCTACTATTCTATTTCTTTTTCCACTTATTTATTCTTTGTTCTTTTGTCTTTGATTTTGCTGTTCTTTTTGGGGGGAGTTGATTGTTTTGGTTTTGTTTTTTGTGTTGTTTTACTTTGTTCTGTCAGCACCTGTACAACAGCATATAAGACATGGTGTGGTGGGGGTTGAGCCTCTCATTCAGCCATTCGGAGGTGAGATCCCACCAACAAACAGACCAAGAACAATCAGCACTCAAATACAACAGGAGAACCCACATAGCCCACACAAGGACATTCCTAGAGCATCCAGCTCAAGAGATCAAGGAGAATGCATCACTGGGATCCACAGAACTCCTACCATGTAAGGCCACCCCACAAACACAGGGAATCAAAGCAGATCTATCTAAACAAACTAAAAGAGTCAGCTAAACTGGGAATACAAAGAAACAACCTACAAAGGAAAGAAAAGGAGGAATTTCCAGGAGAAGAGCTAAATGAAACTGAGCCAAGCAAATTATCAGACACTGAATTCAATATAATAATTATAAGGATGCTCAAGGAACTTAGTGAGAATTATATCAGTTCCAAAAGGGCATAGAAACTATGAATAAGAATCAGTTGGAAATGAAGAATGCAATATCTGATATGAAGAACACACTAGAAGGAATTAAAAGCAGGTCAGACAAAGCAGAAGGTTGAATCAACAATTTGAAAGTTAAGGCAACAAAAAACACCCAGTCAGTGTAACAAACATGCACATGATCATTCTCAAAATAAACCACATGGTAGGACACAAAATAAGCCATGACAAATTCAAGAAAATTGAAATTATATCATGCATTTTTTGGATCACAATGGCTCAAAACTAGAAATCAACCTCACTAAAAACCACACCTCAAAAATATTCACATACATGGAGGTGAAATAACATATTGTTAAATAATCAATGGGTCAACAGTGAGATCAAACAAGAAATTAAAGTACCTGGAAACAAATTAAAATGAACACACAACAACACAAAATGTATGGGACACAGCAAAAGCAGTCCTGAGAGGGAAATTCATAGTATTAAAGGTTTACCTAAAGATACAAACATCTCAAATAAACAACCTAAACCTACACCTAAAAGAACTAGGAACAAAATAACAACAAAAAAAGCACAGAGTGAGTAGAAAGAAGGAAATAAGATCGGAGCAAAAATAAAATGACAAAAAGACTTAAAAAGGATTCAAAAGATCAATGAATCCAGGAGCAGATTCACTGAAAAGATAAACAAAAGTGATGAACCTTTAATCAGATTCATCAAGAAAAAAACAGAGAGGACCCAAATAAATAAAATCAGAAATGAAAAGGAGAAGCAACAATTGATACCACAGAAATACAAAGGTTTGCAAAAAAAAAAAATATATATATATATACACACACACACACACACACACACACACACATACATACATACATACTATAAACAACTCCATGCCACAAAAGTAGACAACCTGGGTAAAATGGGTAAATTTCAAGAAACATACAATCTACCAAAACTAAATCAGGAAGAGTCAGAGACTCGGAATAGATCAACAACAATTATTGAATGTGTAGCAGTGGTCAAAAAAACTCCCAGCAAAAAAAAGTCTTGGACCAGGTAGCTTCACAGGCAATTTTTACCAATCACTCAAAGAAGAACTAACATCTATCCCTGTCAAACTCTTCAAAAAATTTAAGAAGATGACTTCAACACCCTTTTTATAAGGCCATTATTACCCTAATTGCAAAACCAGGTAAAGACACAACAAAGAAAGAAAATTACAAGCCAATATCCCTGATGAACATAGATACTAAAATCCTCAACAAAATATTAGAAAACCAAATCCAGCAATATATTAAAAAGACCATACACCATGACCAAGTGGGGTTTATCACAGGGATGCAGGGTTGATGCATTATTCACAAATCAATAAATGTTATATATCACATAAACAAAATGAAAGACAAAAACCACATGATCATATCAACAGATGCAAAAAAAGAATGATAAAATCTAGTAATGATTTATGATAAAAACACTCAGCAAAGTGGAAATAGAGGGAGCATACCTCAACATAAAGGCCATATATGAAAAATCTACTGCCAACATCATATTCAATGGGCAAAAACTAAAAGAGGTTCCCTTAAGTTCAGGAACAAGACGAGGGTGTCCACTTTAACCACTCTTATTCAACATAGCACCGGGAGTCCTAGCCACAGTGATCAGACAAGAAGAAATAAAAGGCATCCAAATTGGAAATGAGGAAGTAAAACAGTCATTATTTGCAGATGACATGATATTGTACAAAGAAAACACCATAGGCTCCACCAAAAAACTACTTGACCTAATAAATGAATTTGACAAAGTAGCAGGATACAAAGTCAACATTCAGAAATCGATGGTACTTTTATACACCAATGATGAACTGTCAGAAACAGGAACTAGGAACAATCCGATTTACTCTTACAAAACAAAAAGTACTTGAAATAAATTTAACCAAGGACGTAAAAGATCTATACTCAGAAAACTATAGGACACTGAATAAAGAAATTAAGGAAAATACAAATAAGCAGAAGTACATACCATGTTCATGAACTGGAAGAATTAACATCATTAAAACACCCATACTATCCAAAGAAATCTACAGATTCTATGCGATTCCTATTAAAACACCAATGGCATATATCACAGATCTAGAATAAATATTCCAAAAATTTTACATAGAATCAAAAAGGCCCTGAATAGTCTCAGCAATCTGGGGAAAGAACAAAGTTGAAGGGATTACAATATCTGATATCAAAATATACTATAAGGCCACTGTAATCAAAACAATCTGGTACTAGCACAACAATAAGACACATTGATCAATGGAACATAACAGAGAGCCCAAAAATTAACCCACAGCTTTATGGCCAATTAATATTTGACAAAGGAGGCAAGAGCATACAATGGAGTAAAGACAACCTCTTCAATAAATGGCGTTGGAAGAACTGGACTGGTGCATGCAAAAAATGAAACTAGACCACCATCTTACACCATACAGCTGAATAAACTCAAAATGGATAAAAAACTTAAATATAAGTCACAATACCATAAAAATCCTAGAGAAAAACAGAGACAGTCCAATTTCAGATATCTCACGTAGCAATATTTTTGCCAATATATCTATCTCCTAGGACAAGGGAGATAATGGAAAAAATAAACAAAAGGGACTACAACAAATTAAAAAGCTTCTGCAGAGCTAAAGAAACCATCATCAAAATAAAAAGGGAATCGACTGTATGGGAGAAAATATTTGCTAACAATACATTGGATAAGGGTTTAATCTTCAAAATATATAAAGAACTTACATGACTTAACACCAGGAAGACAAATAATCCAATTTAAAATGGGCAAATGACCTGAATAGATACTTCTCTGAGGAGGACATACAGATGACCCACAGCCATATAGAACTATGCTTAGCATCACTAGCTATCAGAGAGATGCAAATTAAAATGACAATGAGATATCACTTCACACCTACCAAAATGGCTAACAGTAATAAATCAACAAACAAGTGCTGGTGAGGATGTAGAGAAAAGGGAACCCTAGTGCATCATTGATGGGAATGCAGATTAGTGCAGCCATTATGGGGAACAGTATGGAATTTCTCTCAAAAAGTTACAAATGGAACTGTCTTTTGACCTACCAATTCTACTGCTGGGAATATATCTTAAGAACCCTGAAATACCAATTAAAAAAAATTTATGCACCCCTATGTCCATAGCAGCATTATTAACAATAGCCATGATTTGGAAACAGCCTGAGTGCCCTTCAGTAGATGAGGAGATATAAAATTTGTGGTACATTTACACAATGGAATACTATGAAGCAGTAAATAAAAAAGGAGGAATCCTTACCTTTTGCAAAAGCATGGATGGATCTGGAGACTCTTATGCTAACTGAAATAAGCTAGTTGATGAAAGAAAAATACTAGATGATTTCACATATAAGTGGAATCTAATGTACAAAACAAACTAACAAGCAAAACAGAACCACAGTCATAAATCCGTGCAGCAGACTGACAGCTGTAAGTAGGAGGGCAGTGGCAGGTCCTGATTGAAAGAAGATGAATGGATTAGTCAAAGAACAATTATGAAGGATCCATGGACATGGAAAACAGTGTGGGGAATGACTGTGGGAGTGGGAGGCGGGTTTGTGGATGGTAGCAAAGGGGGAAAAATTGGGACAACTGCAATAACATCAACAATAAAGTATTTAAATTAAAAATAATAATAACTAATAAAAATGAAAACACAATGTCTTAGATGAAAAACGCACTAGGCAGGATTAATAACAGATTAGACATTGTGTAAGATAGGTAAACTTGAAGACACAACATTAGCAACTATCCAAAATAAAACACAAAGACAAAAAGAATGAAGAAAAATTAAAAGAATATCAGTGAACTGTGGGAAGACTCAAACAACCTAATATCTAGGTAATTAGAATCCATTAAAAGGAAGGAGAGAGGGAACCTCCCAACTTTATAAGAACTATGATCTCAATGATCAAAGAAACCCAATAAATTCAAAACAAAAGAAACAAGAACATACCTATACCAAGGAACAACAAAAGCAAATGCTCAAAAGCAGTGATAGGGAGAAAATCTTAAATGTGCTCAAAGAGAAGACATACTACATTAACAAAAAATAGTTAAGAACTATATCATATTTCTGATGGCAAGCACTAAGAGAATGTAGTAGAGCAATACCTTTAAAGTACTGGGGGTGGGGGAAGACTATATACCTAACACTTAGAATAGCTTCCAAAAATAGATGCAAAATGAAGATGTTTTCAGGCAGAAAAGCAGAAAGATTTTAATACTAGAATTCCTTCAGCAAGAAATGTTAAAGGAAGCCCTTTAGGCAAAAGGAAAATGTTCGCATGTAAACTGCATCTACACAAAGGAATAAAGGGCACCAGAAATGGTAATCACCAGAAGAAATATATAAAAATCTATTATTTTTATTTAAATCTCTTTAAAATATAATTCACTGTTGAAACAAAAATAATAGCAATATATTTTAGCATTTTTTATATATATGAAACTAAAATTTATGTCATCAGCAATGTAAAGCCTGAAAAGGGGAAATGAAGTAAATGAAATTGTATGTATAACATGCTTATAGTAAATATGAAATGACATAATATCATCTGAAGGTAGATAATAAATTGAAGATATATACTATTAACTCTAAACAACCACTAGAGAGAGAGAGAAAGAGAGAGACAGATAACTCATGGACAGAGACAACAGTGTGGTGACTGCCTGGGGGAGTGGGGTGGAGGAAGGTAGAGGGAGGGTAAAGGGTGATGGATGGAGACTTGAGCTGGGTGATGAACACACAATACAGTGTACAGATTGTGTTGTGGAATTGTACACCTGAAATCAATGTAATTTTGTTAACCAGTGTTGCCCCAACGAATTCAATAAAAAGGAAAGAAATAAGACACATTGACATGTGGCATATAAGAAATGCCCTTTAAAGGTACAGATATCAGATGTAATCAGATGAAAAAAATAAAATAGTGCTGGGTGGTATGGCTCAGTTGGTTGAGCATCATCCCACAAAGCAAAAAGTTGACGGTTTGATTTCCAGTCTGGGCATATGCCTAGGTTTCAGGTTTGGACCCCCACGGGATATGTGGAAAAGGCAACTGGTATTTCTCTTCCTCCCTTCTCTTCTCTCTAAAAAGTAAATAAATAGATATTGTAAAAACTGGGAATGAAAGGGGAGGGGAGGGGAGGGGAGGGGATCAAATCTCTGGGGGAGGAGCAGTAAAAAGGTTGTGCAAAGAAGAGGGGAAAAAGGAAAAAAAGAAAGAACAAACTCACAGACACAAACAACAGTGTGGTAATTCCAACCGGTGAAGGGGTGGGTGGAGATGGAGGAAGGTATAAGGAGGGATAAACGATAATGGAAAAATACAATTAAAAAATAAAAAGTCTAAAAAATAAAATAGTGACAGAAAAAATAAGAAAGGAAAAACCTAAAATTACAGTAAGAGATCTCAACATAACTCTCTAGGTAGAACAAATACGCAAAAAATCATCAGGATAAGAAAACTGTTTTGAAAAAAACATTATAAACCAACTTGACCCAACTGACTTACAGAACACTCCAACCAACCACAGAAGAAAATTACATCCTTCTGAAGTACACAAGGGACATCTATAAAGATAGATCATATTCTAATCAATAAAATAAGTACCAAAAAATTTTAGAGGATTTAAGTTTTACCAAAAAGAAAAAAAAAGAAAACAAAAACTATCACAATGAAGTTAAATTAGAAATCAATGGTAGAAAGATCTCTGGAAAATCCTCAAATATTTGAAAAGTAAATAACATATTTCTAAATAAACCATGAATCAAATAAAAAATCACACGGAAAACTACAAAGTATTTTGAACTAAATAAAAATGAAAACAAAATATGAGAAATAATGAGGAACTGCTAAAGTAGTATGTATAGGTAAATGAATAGCATTGAATGCCTATATTACAGAAAGATCTTGAACAAATGACCTCAGCTTCCACCTTATAAAACTATAAAGAAAAAGAAGAGGCAAAGCAGAAAGGAGGAAGTAAGTAAAATCAATGCAACCAAAGCTGGCTCTTTAAGGACAAAAAAATTGATGAACCCCCAGTCAAACTGAGATGAAAAACAGAGATTTTTAAAGGGAGAGAGAGACTACATAGCAATATGGATCTAAAATCACCACAGATTCTACAGATACTAAAGGGCTAATAAGGGAGTGTTATATAAACAACATTATGCCAATAAATTCAATAAATCACATGAAATTTAAAAATTTCTTGAAAAGAAATAAATTATGAAAGCTGATGAAATAGGCAACAGAACTGTCCAAATCAAGTAAAGAAATGAAATAATTTAAAATTATCCTATAAAAAGAAAGCTTTAGGCCTAGGCGACTTCACTGATAAATTCCACCTAACATTTAAGGAAGAAACAGTAACAATTTGACATAAACTCTTCCAAGAAACTTGAGAGGCACTATTTCCCTATCTATTCCATAATACCAATATTACCCTAATATCAAAACCAGACAAAAACATCACAAGGAAATAAAACTGCAGATCAATTTTTTTTCATGAACATAATTACAAAGAGTCATTTATAAATTTTTAGCAAATAGAATCCAACAATATATTTAAAAAATAATTCATCATGGTTATGTGGTGTTTGCCCAGGAATACAATGTTTAACATTAAAAAATAAATTGCCCCAGCTGATGTAGCTCAGTGGGTTGAGTGACGGCCTGCCAACCAAAGGGTCACTGGCTCGATTTCCCAGTGAGGGCACATGTCTGGGTTGCAGGCCAGGTCCCTGGTAGGGGGCACATGAGAGGCAATCATACATTGATGTTTCCCTCCCTCTCTTTCTCCCTCCCTTCCCCTCTGTTTAAAAATAAAATAAATAAAATCTTAAAAAAATAAATCCAGTAAATATATTTAAAAATAAATAAATCAATATAAAAATCACTATATTAAAAAACTAAAAGAGAAAAATCACATGATCAGCTTCATTAAACACAGTATAAGCATTTGACAAAATCTAACTTCCATTTATGATAAAACCTCTTAGAAACTAAGAATAGAATGAAACATTTTCAAGCATCTTTGAAAATCTACAGTTAACATCATACTTTATGGTGAAAAATTAGATACCACCCCCTCTCTCCCAATCTGTCTGCTCTTACTACTTCTATTACACAACGGTTGGAGGTTTAAGCCAGTGCACTCAAGGAAAAAGTAAAAGAAGACATGAAGATTAGGATGAAAGAAACAAACTGTTTCTATTCACTAAAAATACGGGCATCCATGGGAAATCAGATAGAACCTACAAAAAAAACTGCTAAAACTAATAAATGAATTTAGTCAAGTTGAAGGATACAACATAAATATACAAAAGTCAATATATGATATACAGTAACAATGAAAAAAATGAAAGCTGAAATTTAAAAACAATACCATTTATTATTGCATCAAAAATACTAAATACTCAGGAATAAATCTAACAAAACTGTGAATGATTGTGTATTGAAAACTATAAATACTGCTGAGATAAATACAACCTACATTTAACAGAGATATATTCTTTACAAGAGCGTTGGAAACTGTATAGTTTTAAGCTGTTAATTGTCCCTAATTTGATTTACAGTATCAACATAATCTCAACTAATATCCCTGCAGGATACTTGTAGAAATTGAAAAGCTGTCTCTAAAATTCAGAAGCAAATACAAAGGACCTGGGAAAAGCCAAAACAACTTTGAAAAAAAAAATCAAAGTTGGAGGACTAACACTACCTGATTTCAAGACTTACTATAAACCTACAACATTGGCAAAAGATAGACAAATTTAAAAAAAAAAAAAAAGGAACACAACAGACAATACATAAATAAATCCACACATACACATGGACAACTGGTTTTTTTATACAAAGGTGCAAAGGCAATGCAGTAGAGAATGGGTAGTTTTTTCAAAAATATTTTGCAAAACTTAAGATGTCCATATACCACAAAAATTTATTTTAATATACCTCCCATCATATACATAAATTTCAATCAAAATGAAAGAAACACTTACCATCTACTTTATGTCAATTGTATCTCTTAAAAAAAATTAAAAAGCTAAGTCAGGAAGAAAAGGTGCTTGGCCAACTAACTCTTTAGAGGGCTGATTTACTGCCATACCACACTACCAATATCCTTTCCCACAAGCCTGGGGTTATCCAGGTCATATCTTACTATACTGTATCCACTCTACAAGTAAATGGTCTTCATTAAGAAATGGGGAAATTTGTAAGGAGAAAAGCACATTTTCTGGCAAACAGCAATACAATCTTAATTGGATAGGGAGTTTCTGAGCTGACCACAACCAAAAATCACCTAAGAAGTGAAATAGTTATGGGTCATGTCAAAACATGAAATGTGGTTTTTCTTCCCACCTAAATGCTTGTTGTACACATCAATATTGCATGCCAGGGCCTTAATACAGTAAAAGTGCTAGGAAGGGTCAATTCAAAATCTTAGAGGAAGGTGAGTGTGTAATGCTTACTAAGGCAATCTTGTGGTGCTTGTGTTATCAGATACAAAAACTTCTTTCTTAAGAACAGCCAAGGCCCTGACCAGTGAGTCTCAATTGGTTGGACTGTCACCTCATAGACCAAAGGATCATGGGTTCAATTACCAGTCAGGGCACATGTCTGTGTTGCAGGTTCGGTTCCCTGGTCGAGGTACATGCAGGTGAAAACGAATTGATGTTTCTCTCTCACATTGATGTTTGTCTCCCTCTGTCCAAATTAGTGAGCATGTGTTCGGGTGAGGATATAATAATAATATTAATAATAATAATAAACAGTCAAGGGTTAGCATAAGCCCAATGAATAATAATGCAAACAGTTCTGAACTGCCCCACTGAATCACTCTAGCAGTAGAAATTAGGACAAAACTGGTTGGTGATATTTTATACTTAACCACAGGCTGTTTTAGCCAGAGATTCAAGCCTGTCATGAACTGAGTACATAAGGTCATCGACAAGCCAAAGATGATACAGTTTGCTGTTTGTGAATTCTACAAATGCCTGCAGTGTTACTCAAACATCCTTGGGATCAATCAACATTTATTAATCGTGTTAACATCATCAGTAAGATCCAGAATGGTTTTCTTACATGTCCTGAGTTTTTTCTGTCTACCTCCCACTACAATGTTTTTGTTTCACTTAGCTTTCCATGTGCCCTAGATGGAACAATAAAAACATTTTTTTTAATTCCAAGTCTAATGCTGAAATCAGAAACATACATATATTTCTTCACACAACTGCATATTGCTTTGGAAATTTTGTCGTAACTTGCAGGAAGAAATTTTCACAATTCACACATTTCTCTTAATAAATCAAGCCGAAAAGACAAAGTCAAGAAAAACATGCATTCATTTTGATTTGGAAAAATTCTCACATATTAACAATAAGAAAACAAACCACAAATTCCCTCCATCTCTGAGGACAAAGCCAGAGGGAGACCTTAATGGTGACAGCTCATAAATCCTTTGCCCAAGATCACAAATACAGCTGTAAGAAAGCTCTCCCAATGAAAATATATGGCATTAGAAAAATCACAAGGGAGGTTAGTGAGAAACTAACAGTGTATCTATCATTCAACAACTTTTCAAAGAGTATTTTTCATAGTTTATTTACTTTAAACTGTAACGCAGTAATTAAGTAACTCAAGGACGAAACCGAAGAAAACAGAAATCCATCTCTTATATTCCTCTCATGTCTCTGTAATAGACTTCTGAACATATGAAATGAATATAAAACAGTATTCAGCTGGAAGAGGGCAGGAAACCAGTATAGTAAGTGACCATTTCATCCAAATGACTATTAAATAGTTATAGTGCTTCTTATCAATTTCATTCATTCTATATAAATGAGATACAAGAAAGGATTTTACAAAACCAGGAGAATCAATGCATTTTCCCCAAAATTCACTTTCTGCAAAATTTTAAAAAATGAAGTGAACTAAAAACTGACATGCCCCAAAATGTAAGTTGATGGTTAAAAAATATAATTTAGAAATAATTTTGTTACATTCCTTTGCCAGGAATTATACATATGAAGTAGATTTCCATGATTTCAAGTTGCAAGATCTAAAATTACAGTTCTCAGAGAGCCGCCAACAGTTATGGCCCCCAAACAAAGAGAGCTTACCATTTCACATTAATATCTTTTCAGAGAAAAGGCTTTTATCACCTGCTAAAAAGTATGCATGAGCCCACTCTGTTTAAGGTTTTTCAACCTAATGTACCTACTGGGATCTACTGTAGTCTAAAAACCACAGGCACATCATAATTTTACCACTGTGGGTCATTACTGCAAAACAGAAACTCTGAGGTGTTGTTCTTTGTACTAATTACATATTCAAGTATAGGTTCATCTAAACTATTAATACTACAATAGTCCAGGTAATTCATGTGTTATTTAATCTACTTTTTAAAGAGGAAAAGGGAGTTTCAAGTATTCTAACACCTATAACTTCTTCACACATATCCCTGCTTCCCCATGTTAGAAGCATAAAGCATTTGCATTCCAGTTCAACTACAGAAACTGAGGGTCAAAGACAACCAAAAACTCAGTGAAGGACAGACAACATGCCAGTAGCAAAACAGAACCTGCAACCCAAGACCCCTAATTCCCAAGCACTTTCTCCAATAAAGTATTCATATAGCCTGAACAACCTAACAGCAAACACTGACTTCCTATTCTTCACTGAATATATTCACAACAAAACTGCCAACTTGCCCTCTAATTAGCTGTAGTGCTTAAAATATCTTTGTGAGTTTAGAGCCACAGCTATAAAACAGTGTAAAGAGAGCTTCCTCTTCTTTCAGCTGCCAACATGTGACACCCAGGAGGAATAATTTTACGGCCCTGAATGAAGATCTCCTTAATTGTTGAAAGAGGGCCCTAAAGAGCATTTCTCATATCAGTAGACACAATCTGTCCTTGGTTTCCTATACATATAAACACAGTATTTCATATAGTTTAAATAAATAAAGAAAAAATGTGGAAGGTGCCTGATTAATGTAAAGTGTTCCAATATACTTGCAGGTCGCTTCTCATCCTCTGGATCACAGCCCAATCATTTTTATACTTTGTCCCTTACCTGGTTATCAAGGAAGGAAAATTAGCTGGGTCAACATGTATGACAATAGTTAAGGAACACACCTCAAGAGTATAAGAGGAAAACATTGCTTATCTCAATCTCTTCATCAACACCTCTATTTCTACCTCCAAGAGCAAGCTACCTCTCAGAGGAAATGCAGAAGTGGGCAGGAAAATAAAGTTTCCTCTTAAATTACTGCTTTAATCTGCTACTGTGCCATAAAAAGTATCTTAAAAACTATGCTGACATGGAATATTGGAACTTTAGTAAGAAATAATAAAGACAATAGGTTGCTAAAAAAAATTAGCATTTCCACCAAAGCTTTACAAAAGGGAATGTGAAAACTGGAACAAGTAAAAGAACCCAAAATTAAAATCCCAGATCTAAGTGCTATTTTGTACATACATTATGATTGTCTTACTTTGCGCCTTTACCCAACAAGACAAAATATGGAATAACTGTGCCAGGGGAGCTATAATACTGTGTTTACTTCAAATAAACTGGTAGCACATTTGTGGTCACTTTTTCAGGCACCTTATTTAAAAATAAAAGCCAATATACATCACATCTTAAAATCCCCTCAAAGTTTATACAACTGATTGGTAACAGAAATGTCCTTAGATCAGTAGAAGTCTTCACTTCAGTATTAACTGAGCAGAATAAAAAGACTCAGATCATGTCTAGTGTCCCTGAGTCTGAACTCCTAAAGAGTTCACTCACAGAAGCACCTCTTCTGGTGATGAAAAGCTCCCAAAGAGCTCAGTATAGCCAGTCCTTGGCTTACAACTCCTAAGCCTGAGAAACACTTCCATTAACAAGAACCTGTCACTTCCAACTTCCACCCCAACCACCATAATAAAAAAGAAAATCTTGTTTTTTAACTCTTTTGGACTACCCCCCCCCCCAAATTTGTTCCCATGGTTCTCTAAACAACTGCATAATTTTTTCAGTTAAAAAAGTATCTTTTTCAAAATACAAGTTATTTAAACAAGTGGAATTTTCCATTTCAGACTTAGTAGAACTGTGCTCCTCACATGTAACTAGGGTCTGACTCACAAAGGCAAAGGGAACTTAGATTTCCAGGGGTAAGTGGAGAACAACGTTTTAGAAAATAAACAAGGTTTATGTGATAGGGGTAACTAGAGTCAGAAAGCAGCAAGAGGAAGATGGGGGAGCTCCTGAAGGCATAAAAATAGCCTGTAACAGGTTAAGGGAAGTCAATGAAAACTCCTGAAGCAAGTGACATGACTCAATTTGTATGTTCTCAAAATTACATTAGAAGGCATTTGGAGAATGGATTGAAGAACAGTGAAATTAGGGGCAGAGAAGCCAGCTAAGAAACTACCGTTAAAACACAGCCATTGGTTCTGGAGGGCCTGAAACAATACAGTGGCGGAAAGGGTGGGAAGTGGTAAATGGAGAGGGACAAGTGAGAAATACATAAGAAAACAATTCTACAGGATGTGCGAGTATGAGGAGAGAAAGAGGAGTATGACTTCCAGGTTTCTAGCATGATCTAACAGATATATGGTTTGGATGTTTAGCTGATGGTATACACATTAACTAAGGGAGGAAACTGAAGAGGAAGAGCAAATTTAGTACAATCAGTAAAGAGTTCAATGTGAGATGTGTCTGAAATGTTTATGGTGACCCAGGTTAATAACAATTGTGATAAGCACCTAGGTTTATGAATCTGGAAACTAAGAGAAATATCTGAGTTGAACATTCAAATGGAAGTTGTCTGTAGCTAAAAGGACTAAATCTATCAAGGCACAGATCTCTGTAGTTCTGTTTGCTATATGCACCTAAAACTGTCTGCCCATAGTAGTACACAGTCAATACCTATGTAATGAGTGGATACCAAGAAAAAGCAAGTAGTGTGAAGGGAGGAGCGAAACTTATAGGACAGTTTTTTGAGAAATTCCCTGGGAAACCAACATTTTTAACACTTTCTAAGAAAGTTAGAATTTCCAAAAACAAAAAAAAAAGCAAGTTACAAATTATATTTTGGAAAATAAAATAACTCGCTAGCAAATCAGGAAATGCTTTAAAATCTACTCCTGGGATCACTAACTATACAACCTTCCATAAGTATTCTCACTACAATTTTGGGGCCTAAATTTCCATTCAAATACTCCCTTAGCATATTTTAGAATATTTAAAGTTCTACCTGATTTGAAAATAATCATTTACTTCCAAGTAAACAGAAGTGACAGAAAGTGGTAGATATTTTTGGTTTCTGCTTTGTGTAGGTTAGCATAAAAACCTCCACATCTGGACAGAAATCTGACTTTCTGATACCGACAGTTCCAAGAGTAAGTGAATAGCAACTGAGTTTGAAACCATAGCAAAACCATTTCAATAAAATATACCTATTCTTATGGTCCATGTCAAAAAAATGGCAATTTCTGAAAACACTGAAGAGCCATTAAGTTTTTAATAAAAAATAGATAATTCCCATTAAAATTAACCCAGGTAATTCCCAGTAAAATGCACCTGAGGTGAAAATATGAGTATGCCAAAGCCCTTTTTTTTACTACTAAGAACCCAAGAAACTGATAAACAACAGAGCAATGATTCTAACAGTTATTGACACCTTCACTAGTATAGAGCATTATTCTCAAAAGTTTTTTAAAAAGGCAAAAGGGAAGTCAAGAAAAGTAGCATGACAGGAAAGACACAATTTTAAAGAACTCTATCTAGTACACGCATCTGAAGGTACTCATTCTCTAAGAGATGCTCAGCAGTATCTCCCTTTGAATTACACTTAGTCCATCACTCTCAGCCTCACTTGGTACAGCCAGGACAGGTTGGCTGGCTATACCAAGCTGTAAATTCATCAAAGGCAGAGTTTTCGTGGTGGTACACATCTTTCTATTACATCAATCTTTTGTATAAGGTTTGCACACAAAGGATTCTCAGTAAATGTTTGCTAATCCAGGAAACACGGGGAGAATGAATTAATTAGCCCATTTTAAAATGAAATAAAATTAAACTGTTTTCTAAAGTCAAAATATTTTAGACAGAGGGCATGTGGGACAATAAGTTTACAGTGCAAAGACATGCTATTCATGCTTGATACTAAAATAGTTTGTACTATTATGGTAAAAAAGTAGAACCCCACATAAACATTTGCATGCAAAAGAGTGCTCAGTAAATTCCATTTCATTCCCACCCACCTTCCTCTCTGTCTGTGCTGCTTTATCTGGTCTCTTCTGGATCACCTCTGAAAATGGAAGATTGTGGTTTCCCTAGGTCAGCTTTTCCTGGCAGCACTAGCCATTTTACTATCCTGATAGGCTAGGACACTGGGAAGACAGACTGTGTGACATTCCATGAAGAAGAGCAGACGCCATATTCTGGAATAAATTTTTGCCTGGTGTGTATGTGCTGATCAGTATCTCATTTTACATTCATGTCTCCAGAGAGGAAAAACAAAGGTCATATTGTACTGGCTTTTTTTTTGGTAAGCAATTACCATTGGAATGCAACAACAGTATGATTAGCAATGTTGTCAATTGGAAAAATAATTATTCCAACTTTCAATCATGCAATTTTAATTATTAAGTACATTTTTCTATGTGCTACAAACACTATTGTGGAGAAAATGGATATGATACTTTCCTTCAGGAGGATCTGGAATCCAACAGAAGGGGCAGACATTCAAGGATATCAGAAAGAAAAATCTATAATTATACATTGTGTTAAGTGTTAGAAAATAAAAAAGGTGAGTGTAAAGGAGAAAGGACTAAAGGCAGACTCTGGGGTGAACGATAAGGCAAAGAAAAGCCTTTCTAAGAAGATGACATGTCAGCTCAGGCATAAAGAATTGGAAGAAGCCCATCAGGCAAAGAGCAGACAGAGGACCACTTCCAAGTGCAGAGAAGAACCCGTGTAAGGTACCCGAGATGGGAAAAAAACTTGACATACTGGAGGAAATGAAGGAAGGTCAGAAGCGCAGGAGCCAGTGAACAAGAGAAAGTGACATGAGGTGAAGCTGAAAAAACAAGGAGTTGGATAACTAAGTACAAAAGCTCCTAGGAGTCTGAATGTTAATGTGAATATACTGAGAAGCCCACTGAGGACCTGCATCTGGGAATAATATGATTAAGTATGTATTTTTTAAAAGATCACACTGGCTGTGGTATGGAGAATGGACTGAAAGGGCTCAAGAATGGAAATGTGAAAAATGAGAAAGGTATCTCAGTTTTTCAATGCAGGTTTTAAAGGCTTACTTCACTATGTGCAACACAAGCCTGGGCCCTTGTTATGCCACACAGTAATGTCCTCAGGGAGCATATTTGCTGTAGCTGGGGAGAAGGACATGTATACAGCCCGCAGGGTACAAAATGACAAGGGTCAAAAGTGAATTATAAATAGAGAGACTATATATCCCAGTTATCCAGGAAGTCCTGATTTATGATTATTGTTCCAAGGTAATAATTAATGGGGCCCCCTTTCACTCTCAGAAATGTCATATAGTAGGTGATAGACTCTGGGGTCACCCTAGTTATAACCAAAGAATCATGGGAGTTAATTCTGAGGGAGAAGATAACGAATGCTGAAGCCCGTTCCAAACCAAGGCAACAGCATAAGCATAGGCACTGCAGTGTGGAAAAAGCACGTGACTCATGCCAATAACAACAAACACAGCAACAGCTTCATGTTTATGGAGCACAGGAATGAAGAGAGGCAACTGGAAAGGTATGTTGGATGGAACAAACTAAGGACCTAAACGTTCTACATTAAGGGGCTTTGATTTTATTTAGGTAGTTATGGAGGGTCACTGATATCTTTTCAACAAGGTTATAATAGCAATGAGTGAAATAATGCTGAACTATAGTATGGATTCAGATAAGGTAAGTATTGTACTGATAAGTATCAATAAGATGGTGAGTGAAAAAGACCATCACGTTGAAGAAGCAAGGAGCCAGGTGACAAAGGCATTTTGTAACTTTGAGAGCTAATCTAAGAGGCTTTCCATGCAATTCTGACTGGGTTGAGAAGCAAGCAAGAGCCACTGGATGGAAGAAGAAACATGAGAGGGCCAAAGAGCTGAAAGTGTAGCCTGAAGGTAGACTCAAAGATAGAAAGAGAAAGAGAAAGATGGGCTGGCAAGTCTGGAGAGGGGGCAGAGAAGAAGGAGGCCAGAATCACCAGGGAAACAGTTTTTTTTAACTCCATATCCTTCTCTTTCAATATCTAGATATGTCAATTTGTCTCCTCACTTTACCCGGAGAACGAAGGGAGCAGTCGGGATATACTAATTCCAATATATCCCTCCTTCAAACAAAACTCCACGACTGCAACCCATCAATGCCTCTCCCTACTACCATATTCATTTGAGGAATACAAATTTAGAGTTTTAATGTGGGGAGGTAGGAGGCAGGTGATAATTACACAAATGGGTTAAGTTTCAAAAAGTACCATTCAACCTTCCACCAATGAATGCTGGGTCCATTACCCAGCTTTATATTTCACCTGAAAGGCAGAGACATTTACCATCATTCTCATTATTTCTAAGGGAAATCTGATGATAGTATTTTTTAATCAAAAATCTTATTGTCTTATTCATACATTAATAATTTCATTAGCAATCCTTCAGTTGGTCATTTTGCACTCATCTCCAAGGGAACAGAATTTCTGGTCTCATAGCAATACATTAAAAATGAATGCTACCTATTATTGACATACGTCAGGCAATAGTTAAATTGTAAGTGTAGGTTTTGCTACTTAAACAAAAATTCTTGTGAGGATTTTTATTCTGTTTTGTTTTAGAAAGAAAAACATTTCCTTTTAAATTTGTGGAACCCAAACCAGAAATTCAAGTATAATATTTTATTAAATTGAAACTTTCTTCGTAATGAAGAAAACAGTCAATGGTTTTTTAGTCTCTACTCATACACAGGCAATATTTTCAGATTTGACTCACACCTGCTCCTCAGTAAGGCCACCAAATAACACCAATTTTTGTAATATGGAGTCCTCATAAAACTTATATACATAAGAATTCAACACCATCATGATGCTAGAGGAAGAAAAAAATAAGTATAACCTTAAAGAAATAATAATGAAAAAACTCCAGTTACCATATGTGTAAAAGCTATGTTTAAGGAAAGAAAAATACAATACAATTATTCTACCAAAGCTATATTCTAATAAATTTCCACTAAAAAGTAGCCATTTTGAAAACATTATTTTCTATAACATAATATCTATAGCATTTGTGAGAAACATTTATTTTTTGCCAATAATATTTTTGAAAAGAACTCAATTTGTAAATACACAGGGCAAGAACACAGTCCAAGTATTCATAAAATTGTGTTTACACAAAATGTGTTTTAAAAAATTTAAGATTTGTTACAAGCTTTGCAAACAACATAGTAATTAATATTCCCTTTCTTTTTCCTGAAAATAAAAATGAGTACAATTTAGTTTATTTAAATGTATGATTCTTGCAGCATATGAACTGGAGTCACCTGAGGAATGTGGTGCCACATGCTGACTCCCACCCAATGCGCTGTCTGACTCCACAAATGAGAAGTAGTGCTTGGAAATTCACATGTTTACAAAAGCCCCAGAGCTGTTCTGAAATAAGGGGTCCAAAGACCACCCTTTGTGAAACATTTTGCTGTATGTTCCCTATCCAGAAAATGCAGCTTACTGCTTTTCAATCTAACTATAGCTAATCTCAGCCACTCAGAACTATCACTGGCAATTGGAACCTGTCCAGCTTTGTACTACATGATTTCAGGACATGACACAAGTGTGTCCTGAGCAAACGCAAGTGCAAGCAGTGATCAAAAATGGCCTGTTACAACAGCATCACTATAGGCAGACAATTGGGAGTAGTGGCAGCTTCTGCAGAGCTCTGATCAATGAATGCAGGAACAAGAGTTGCCTGCATTTGTGAGTCACTTAGTTTCTGCTTCCGTGTGTGTGTGTGTGTGTGTGTGTGTGTGTGTGTTTGAGCACTAGGGTGAGAATACACACCCCTAGGTGTGAAAAGATTCAAAGCTCCTGCAAGAACTTTGTTATAACTGCTTGGTATAAAGTCGTCAATGCCTGCATCAATATGCAATGCTCCAGAATTCATTTAGAATGCCGAAGTAGGTTCTTTTAGACATCATTAGGACCCAGCAGTAGCTCAAGTGCATTAAAACAGCTGGGTTCCTGTGACAAAACAGGTCTAATGGGACTGAGGGTTAAGTACAGCAAGGGATGTGTCATTAAGGTCCCCTCAGCTGAAGCCTCAGGGACTCTCCAAAAGCAAATATCCGTCCTACTCAAACCAAGCATATCAATCAGTATAATTTTGTCTCAGATACTACTCACTGAAATGTTCAAGGAAAAGCTAAAAAGAATGCAGTAATACTGTATCTATCTTCATATTTAATTAAAAAGAGAGCAAATAGCGCTTCTAGGAGGGAGGTCATTCCTTGTTCAGCACAAGATTTCTCTGTGCAAAGCTATTTTGAGAATGGACAATAAAACAATTCAACATATAAACACTTATGAAAGCTACCATTTCAGAAATGCTACCGATGCTTTAGCTAACAACTCTGAAGATGAAATACAAATGACAATCCTGCAGCTGAAGGCAGCCATAAAAGAACCGAGAACATCATCCAACTGTCAAATTTCAATCAAATCCACCATCTTCCTCTTTCCTCATAGTGCTTGGGGGTCCCAATTGCCTTCAACAAAACAAAACAGTACCATAGAAAAAGGTTTACAGGAAGAAAAGTTATATGCAAGAACTTAAATATAATCTCTCAAAGTTCAAGAGATCAGATAATCATTTTGTCTTGCATACTAACTGTATGAACAACAGAGGAAGAAGGATGATATCCTACAAAAAACTAAGGAAGAATACAACAAGATGATAGCAGATTTAAAATAACAACCTTATACACTTGTAGGGATTTAAAGACAAAGGTGAGCTGTGGGCAGATGGCTAGGTTTCCAGCCCAATGAGTGCACAGTTGGCTCTCTGGGCAGGATAAGACATTCAGCTCTGCCTATGTGCACATACTGAATCTTCAAATGCACTTCTGGCTTTTCCTCCTCGGAAAAATAATTACAAATTGGGCATCAAGACATCCAACAGTCCTCAAGTAACATTTACCACATAGAGTTGCCTGTGCCTGCCTTAAAGCCCACCCACAATTTCATTTTCAATTAGCAGCTCCTCGAAAGGCAGTAATCAAAGCAGTTGCTAAAGAGCATTCAGATGTCACTAAAAGACTGCAAACCCAAACTGTAAATAGCACATTATGAGTCGCCTGTCACCACCACTGACTCCCACGGGAATCTCGCAACACATGACTATCACAACCATCTGCTCAGCTCCCACCAACACCACTGCAAACCACAGAGCCACTCACCCACTCCTACCTCCCACTCATTACCTGTCAGGTACAGACTTGTGTGATGGGAATGCTGTGAGCAGAGATTAGAATGCAGAACATATAAAGGTTTATTTCATGTTTTGCAACTAAAATCTGACCACATGCAGATAACACTGTATCATCAGAAGAGGGAAAATTTTAAATTAACACAAAAATGCAGTGTTTAATAAAGAAGTTCTGTCTACCCTCATCAACTATCAGAGTGTAGTGGCTAAACCTTGTTAAGAGAAATACATGTTCCTTCACCATTCAATCACTAATATTACAGGAATTCATGGCTGGTGTAGTTGAGAAATGTAACTGTCACTTTGTCCTTCTTACTCTTCTCCAATATATGGGATTTAAATGGCCCTTGATAATAAAGTTTTGCACAGACATACATATAATACATCCTTAGTTTACGATTTAATGATCATCACTGTTTTATGGAACAATTTCTTTAGGTCTCAGGGTCATTCAAGCTGAGTTACTGCCCGTTCTTTTGTCACTGCTTTTCCAAATTCAGCCTATTTTCTCTCTGTAGGTTTTATTTTATGAGATGGTGGTCAATGTGCTATGGCCATTTTTAGTCAAATTTACTAAATTTTAGTTAAGAATTATAAAAGTCACCAGCACATCTCCAAACATCTGTCTCTCTGAGGTCAAGTGATGTTTATGTTCACTGGTTTTCTTTTTTAATTTAATCTTTATTGTATTTTTTCCCATTACCATTTAGTCCCCTTAGACCCCCACCCCCCAGCAACCACCACACTGTTCTTGCCAACATTCAGGGCTGACAGAACCTATTCCAGACAATAATGTAAGGAGTCAGGAGACATACAATCAAAAATTCTAGAACTCAAAAAATAAACTATCACTACTTCCAAATGCCCAAGATAAAACAAAACAGAACAAAACACCCTTCATACCATTTATTGTATTAGTTCCAGGTTTCCAAACAAATACCTCCAATATAATACACAACTGATTATGAACAGAGATAAGCCTGAATTGGGGTTTACTCAATAACTGATGTTAAAAACTGGCATCTTATACCTATTTCAAGTCAATCAAGATTCCGAGAGTGATTATAAGCCAATCTGTTTTCCCCTAATCTTTCTCTGTATGTTTTTATTATTATTTCAATAGTTTGGACAAAGGGAAAAAAGTAATGTGGAACTTAATTAAATTCATAAGGAGAAAAAATAAAGAATTTTATTTGATATCACAGCCATTTTCATGTGACCACTCAATTTTCGAAAAACAAATGAAATCCCAAATAATACATTATACATGAAAATTTAAACTATGAAGTAAAAATGATTTACTTGCAGCTCATATTTCTTAATACTAGCTCAGGGTATCTTCAGTCATTTAACCATTATAACAAATGTATTTATGAAAGAGCACAGAGCAAAGTTCCTATGTCTTTTTATTACTAAAGTATAATTCCTAATTACATCAATGTTTCAAATGTTCTGATTTCCAGGCACCTGTAGGCTCTTAGAGTCAAGGTGGATAATAAATACCAGTGTGATTTCAGCCTGTATTTCTACCCAAAACTAATTAGCAGCTGTTCAGAAATGTGACCTGAACTGGGTCTGTATAATCAAACTTTTTCCTTTATAAACCCTCCTTTGCAAGTTGGTTTCTACTAGTAACAAATGTCACAGAGAAGTCCTCGGACACTGTGAGTCAGTCCAACTGAAATAAAGGATCAGCCTCTGGTACCAAATGCTCTTAAAGGAGAAGAGCATGTGTGAGATATACTGCCCCATCAGGATGAGTAGAAGCACAGATGGTGGCTACTCATCTGGACCCTTTGAACCAACACAACGACTTAACTGCAAATAAGGTCATGCAAAGCACATGCAACCATGAGGCATGGCTCTAACAAAAGCTCTAATTTTAAAGACTTGTCCCTGGGACCAATTCCTTTTTTTCCTAGAAATCAGTATACATTTTTGGTATCTATAATTGATAATTTTATATACGACTTTGTCAGCTTCACTGTCAGCTCCAAATCCTCCATCAAGTTTGGTTCCACCATACTATATCTTCAGAGAGAAAAACAAATTTCCATTCCTTACAAGCAATACCTACCCATCTCAATTTGTATAAAGATTTTTTAAACCACATAAGGCATTCCCACATAAGCCATTCTCACCAGCAAGATTACAGTCTACCTGGCTAGACTCCTGAAATGATCCCAAGTTCTTTTATTTTCTCCTATAATGGTATTCTCCAGTACCTAGAAGCAATTTCAGTAGGATGCCTCCTTCTCTGGAAAATTCTGCCCTTAAATAAACGCATTTTTGCCACCTAAAATTCAGTTAGAAAGGACACTCTACAATTTATTTTGATGATCCATTCTATTGTGTGCTGAAAGTTCTTATAATCTCAAAATTCCTCCTAGTTCACTTAAGCCTATTTCCTCTGGTTTAATTCATACTAGATACAAAAATGACAGACTAATGAACTAAATGGAGATTTAGAAATCTCCATTCAGAACAAAACTGAGAGCTTTCTGAACTCTCATGAACTTTTCCTCATTGTCTATTTTTAAAACTGCTTTGTTCACTCAGTGTTTTAAACTATGAAGTACTAAATTTTTTAAGTATCCCTTATGATCTAGAATTAGACATAAGAAAACTTAACTTAAAACACTAGCAAGAATTAAGTTTTCTCAAAATGGTTCTGACAAAGTCATAGTTTGGCTAAAAGTTTAAGCAATATGTCACTTCGCTATGTTCTCAGTCATTTCATTGTGACTTAGTCTCCCAATTAGAGGATAAAACTCCCTACAGAGAGGACCTGTACAACTTCTGTTTTGATTTTTCCACTCCCAAGTCTAAGTAGGAAAAAAGAAACCAAATTACTATATCCTTATTAGTAAGAGCTAAAACTTTTTTACATAATGGCTAAGCACTCACATAATGAGCAAATAGTTCTGTATAGGACAAATACAGGCCTCAGGGGGGTCAGAAAGACATGTATTCTTTTGTGTAACAGTTAACTTGTTCCTTTCTTTATCTTTTTAAACCCCTCTGGAAAGTAAGGAAAGTCCAAATTTGCCATGTAAAAAATGCAACCATTTTATAAGACAGTTGCCATCTCAGCATCTTCTAAGTTAGTATGTATGTATACTTAAAAATACAACCCAACAAATAATTTCCATTAAGTGCTGGTAAAAAGCACACTTTTAACAATACAGAAAATCATGAGAACTGAGGTTTCCTAATTAGGCCAGAGAAGGAAAAGGCAGTTTGGTTTCAGAACTTCACCTCTCTTATTAAACTATTTAATTGTACTCTCACATAAGATTAGTTGCCTTCAATGGCTTCTCAGGAAAAAAAAAAATCCTATTATTTCCTCTCCACTAAGGAGTAACATCTTCCCATAATTACAGGAAAGCTGTGCATTAAGCTGCCTGCTCAGGAAGTAGCATTTCCTAATAAAAAGCAAACCTAATCCACTCACACCAAGTCAAAAATAAGGACTAATTTCTCAGCTCCTACTGCCCTCTTTCATCTGTAGTTCTTGTGATTATAATTCCCTCAACAAGAGTCACTAAACAACAATCCAGTAATATAGAATTTGTCCTCAAGGCCCATTCTCATCTCAAGGTCCACTCTCATCTAAAATGGTCAGATTCAGTTCTTTTATCTGGTAAGAGACAAAGGCAGAGAAAAAAGTAATGGTAATGTGTACAGGCAACTCTCATGATAGAAAAGCAATGCCACATATCCTTAGCACAAGTTTCTGAACACAAACTGTGGCCATTCAACACTCATGTGTCACCTTTTACCAATGATCACACAGCAGATGGCACTTGGCTGACACACAGCCAGACATGCCTCTCTCTCCCACTAGGAATGCATCTCACTCGTCTCCTTTAAATGTCTTCACAGAACCAATTGGACTCCAAAACTAAATTACCTTCAGACCTAGTATGGTCTTCTTTTCAGACCTCAACAGTGGTGTGTGTGTGTGTGTGCGCGCACGCGCGCATGCATGTATGTGTGTATTCATGTTAGTCATAATTTTAAAGAACCATGAAACACAGAGGAAAGGGCCCAAGAAACCCCTTATTTTATAGATAGCCTGCAACAGACCGTTTATTCAGGGTTTCACAGCAGCACATGTACCTCCAGGAATATTGCAAATGAAAAGTATTAGAGCTCTATCTCAATTATCAACTTCTGCTTCCCTTCCTATTAGAAAAATAACATGATTTGGACAGTATATTTTGGCATGAACATTGAAGATAAGAAAACCACACTTATTTTTAAAGCCCTTACATAGGCCGAAACACAATTCAATATAATTGCTTTTCAAATATTTTACCTCAAACAAGGATAGGTTTGATTTCAAATACCACTAGTACCGGAAGGCTGATCATTAGGACCAAAAGCCTCTCAAAATTTGAGACACACAGTCCTAACCTTCTTTTATGATTATAAGGTCTTTCACCAGAGGGCAAACTAAAAAGAAGAATTTTGAGGACAGAGAATACAAAAGTCAGGGTCTGGGAATAAGAACATCAAGAATGAGGAACCACAGCTTACTGTAGGCTCAGAATTAAACTGGTTTCCTGCCTGAAAAGGTAAGAAGCTTTGGCTTACCTGTTTGGAGTGAGAGCCTAGGGAAGAGGTGGGAGTTACGCTGCATCCTCTCTCCAAGGGGAAAAATTACTTTTCTCACACATCTCACACAGAGAGGCATGAATTGGGAGTCACAAATACCACAGGAACATCGCTGTTTATGGAATTTAGCCCTTCTCCCCCCACCTCACTCTCTGTCCTAGAAAAACAATTTTTTTTCAAATTAAAAATACAAACCTTCATCCAAATATGTTTGCTTTCAAACTTTCCAGTTTTCCCTGCTCTCTGAACTTGGTATTTTATCCAGTTTCTTCTTGTGCCTTCATAGGTCATTTCTATGACCAAAATCACACCTCTGACCAAACTACTCACATGTAGTAGTTTCTAGACATACTTACAGATATCCCTACATCCTATAATCTGGAATTCTCTTTCTCTTCACACCCAATCCTCTCCTCAATCAAGAAAGACAGAACATACAGAGATAATGAGCAGGCCAAAGGAATATGAGTCTAAACCTTTGGCTCTGTCCCTCACTGCTAAGTGGCCTGAGACAAGCCACTTTATCTCTTTGAGCCCCAGCTTCCCCATCTGTAAAGCAATCATATTACCTACTAGCTATGATTGTTGTGAGAATTACAGATTACAATATACAATCTCTCTCATTCAATGACTATAACATGGAATACATTAATTAAATGTCAATAATTAGTACTATTAACTACAACTTAGCATTTCATTTCAGGACATATGTACCTTCAGAAAAACTGCCCTGTGTGTCACATTTGAGGATACTTCCCAGAAATCCTTCTGGGTCAATGCTGAAATCCATCACTCCAGATGCCTTCTCAGGAGTATATCCTTTATTACATATCAGGTTGAACTCTGACCCCAGATTGTCCACTAGATCTTACTGAAGCTTTTGGTCACTCCAATCTTTGAACTAAAAACCATCACCAAAAATATACTCTTGATGTTTTACAAGAATTATTTCCAAACTGACCTGACCATTACCAAATAGGAACTTTCTAAGACTACAAATACCTGTACTTCACCCACTAGAGATTCTTATTCATTAGGTCCTAGGGAGGGGCCAGGCACTTGCATTTTAAAAGGCTTATGATAGGATTCTAATGACCCATGAGGTTTTCGAACCACTGCTTTATATAATCCCAGATATCCTCCCTTTGTGGAGAAACATGTGCAAATAAGAAACTACCCATTCAGTTTCTAATTAGAGCACTTGCCCTGTGAAATATACTCCCTTCTTCCTTTTCCTTTAAGTGATAGTCATCCCCACCCAGAGGTCCCATCAAAAACAAAACATACCCAAGACACAGGTAAGTCAACAGGTACTAACGCCTCTGCATTTGTGCAGAAAAACTGCTATAAGCAGCTTCATTTCTCATTATTAATCTATCTCATGTGGGGATTTCCACAGGCAGGAAGGCTCTCCAAATGCCAAGAGCTTTATTTTCTTGTGGAGCACTGAAACCTAGTTATTAACAGACCAGTAAGGCCCGCTACCAGACTTTCATACAGTCAAAAGATCAGAAAGATAGTCTTGAATTATGTGCTACAGAGAGCAACTAAGGAACCGAAAGGCAAATTCATTTCTTTGCCACTGCCCTCCCATATGCCACAGTGTCTAAGCTTCCCACGAATATCTAAACCTCTACAAGGCACTATTTGCATGTAGATAACCATTTTTTAGCAACTCAGAACTTTTAGATACACAGTGTTATGTGATCAAATCTGTCTGTTCTGTTTGTCCTAATTATAAGGATCTCTCCCCTACCAGCCAGTCTACCTTGACTCCCGTCAAGACTTCAGTCAGTCTACCCTAAATGACAACCACGGTAGAACCAGCTTTGTTATACAGAACACATCTGACTAAAAAGGTACCATGCTGAAGTTTCAAATCATAATACAAAGCACTGAGCTTGGTTTGGTATATTCTTTTAGAAGCGAACACTAAGCTCTACAGGGAAGCCTTCTAGCATCCCACAAGGATATCTTCTCCACCTATTAGGAAGAATCACACAGGAACGGGTACCAAAGGCCAGGGGCGGGGGTGTTGAGCCATAGAAAAGAACAAAGCCAAGCTTCTATACCTGTCTGAGTCCCTTTGGCATTTTCTTTCTCTTCCCGAGGTGCTGGCAGAGGTTGCGGTCATTTTCTCGATCTGAGCTGTAGTGATGCGGGTGACTAAGTCGGCTCTTCTTGGAATGAAAGGACAAGCCATTGGTAAGTGCTTCTCGCTTCTTCTTGGTCAGAGGGGTCTGGCGTTTCTCCACACGTTCCTGAGGCTTAAGTGCTACATCTTTCTATAAAAAAGAAGGAAAGGGAAGTGTTTATATAGGTCACCCTTAAAATATAGGCTAAGCGGAGTTACGAAAAGGGAAGAAGGGAAGAGCAGGAAAGTGGGAGGTGAGAATACCTGAAACTCAGAAACATGGCTCTCAATTGTTCTGAATCCCTAATGCGACCACAAATACATCCTTCCTATTGTTGTTGAGCAAAAAACTCAACTAAGCAAGAAGTATCTATCCATAAATGTGATTACAGTGCTCCCTGGGACAGTGGCTTTCCATCTGATTCTGTGCTGGGTCCAGCACATAATATTCCCTGAGGAGGCTGAATACACTCACTTTCCAAGATGGTACATCAATTATGTTTCAAAAAAAGAGGACTAAGTGCATGCACTATTCAAAAACAGCAGCACAAGACTGAACATACCAGGGCCAGGTAGATGTGAGCCAGCAAGAAAGAAATGGTCAGTTCATACCATTAAAATGTTTCTTTGAGGCATTATATTTTTACCACAAGTTCCTCTGAGCATCCTTAATTCCCGTCCTCTTTGCAAAATGTAACAGTATTATCACCAAGATCAAAAGCAACTTTTCATTTACTCCTGTGTGTGCTGGGGTGAGGGAAAGGGTAGGAGAAGGGTAATGGATGTTCTGGAATATAAAGTAACATCTGTAGAAACTACAGGCAAGAATTTCATGCCACACAACCTGGTGGAGTTATGTGCCTGCAGGCACCTTAAGACATAGTGAGATTCAAAAAGATATGGGTTCAAGGCCTGACGCTGTCATTATTCATTACAAGACTTGGAGTAAGTCTCTACAAATCTAAGTCCACATGTGAAATAGGCTCAGATATGACCAGATTCCATACATGTGAATGTCCTTTGATCCCTGAGAAATGTTGTCACATTAAGCACTAAAATTAGAAGGATTTGACACTCTATCATTTGTAGAGGTAGCTATGATCTCCTTACTCTGAAAGTGCTCCTTCTTGGATCCTCACTCCCACATAATTTCTCAGTGTCTATGGCCCTAAATGCACATTAAAAAATAATACAAAATCAGAACAAAAATTCCCCATTACTCATTTCTCCTCAAAATGCCACTCTTTCCTCTCCTTCATAGCCAATATTCTTGAGACACTTATCTCTTCTACTGCTTCTACTACTTTATCCCAACACTCCCCACTTGACATACATGGAGATCCTGGATATCCTTTCCCCAAATAAGCCACTGGCATTAGTTTGGGACCTTGTATCTTTATGTCTGCTTTTCCTTGGTCTCAAAGCCCTCCCTTCCACAGCTCTCCCTTTTCTAGTTCAAGGACGTTTTGCAGTGCTGCCTACTCATGGAGATCTTTATATATGGCAACAGCAATATTCTCAGACTTGCAATCATTCAACAAATATTTTTTGTGCACCTAGTATATACTAAGTACAAACTTTTCACTGTCCTATAGTGCTGAGAAAACAATTCTGCAGGGAAAAAAAATCCCTGCCTCATGAAGCTTAGATTTTAGGGGAAAAATACTAATCAAATCACACAATTATACAGTTGCAAACTGAGCTAACTGTTCTAAAGGAAAGGTAAAGGGTACTAAAACTGGGATAAATGGTCTATTCCAGAGGAGGGGGTTGTAGTTGAAGAGATGACTGCCATGTGACCCTAGGTTTGAAGGTCTGGGCAGAGAGGACATCTTGTGCAAAGGTCCTGAGGCAGCTGGTAGCATGATCACTGGACAGAATAAGGGCAGAGACTAAGTTTCATTCATCTCAGTAACCCCAGGGCTTCAAATACAAACTCAGGCAAATAATAGGTGTATGTATATTTATGCGTGCTAGGTAAATAAATTAATGAGGCAACTAATAAAGTACCCGGAACTACAAACCACAATAATTACTTCATAATATCCCAAGCTGCTTCTAACACGGAGTGAAGCAAGTTAGAAAAGCTGATTGAAGCAGAAAATTAAGAAGCCTAGCAAGCACTGATGGCACGCAATACGGATCAGGGAAAATAGCAGTAAGTCCCTAAGAAAGAAGAAAAGCCTTGTCCTTGTAAGCAAAAAGATATAAAAGATAATGATCTTATATGGCAAATGTGTTCCTCTGGTCTAACTTTTAGCTGTCATTACTGCAGATGATCTACCCTATGCCACTGAAAAAGCAGCTCTCCTGAGGCAATGAGGATGTGGAGAGAAGTGTTTAGGGGACAAGTTGAGATCAAAGCAAGTGCCCATGGTCACTGTCTGAGAACCTTGTACTCTATGCCTAACACATGGTAAATGTTCAGTAAAGTTTGCTATATTTATTCTTTTGTCCAGTCTCCACTACTAGTCAGCTATGTCAGACATCTGCTCAGCACCAACTCTCTAATGCTTAGTCTCACATGTAATTATGATGGTCAGCTATCATGAAAAGATGCTCAGGTATAATGGCAACATTAGCAGAAGCAACCAGGTGAATTCCATCATGGACTTCCATATAATATAATTAAATTGCACCACTTCTAATAATAATATATAAACTTCACACAGGAGAGGGAAAAAAACTCCTTCCTTTGTTTATACAACCCACCTGCTGCCCTGCATCATATGCATGTAGAGTATTAGATTAATAAACAAGTGATATTTAATGGTGTATTAACTGTGCTTTTTAACAAATTATGCCATCCTCTTTGGAGACCAAATCTTTCATACCAAAGGTGTTCCAAAATATATTGAAAATTATGTGCAATTCCATACAAATATGAATTAATATTTATGAGAGTATGGTATAATTTTTCCAAATTCATTTTATTTTCACGTAGCATATTAATCAAGGAATCTTACTGTACTGCAGAATAGCTACACAGAGAAAAGAGACCCCATGCCGTGACATCAGCTTGTAAGAGACCTGCTAAAGTCTAAGCAGCAGCAGTACAATCATCTTAGCTCCCATTAATATTGAGATTTTCAACTATGGAGGGTGTGAAGGGGGAAGAGTGAAAGAGAGACCAGAACAAAGTATGTGTAGAGGCTTAAGGGGTATCCAACCTTCTGGCACCTCCAGGCCACACTGGAAGAAGAAGAGTTGTCTTGGGTCACACATTAAATACTTTGTGACACGTAATCACAAAAAAAAAAAAAAAAGGAAAAGAAGCCTCATATAATGTTTTAAATAAATTTATGATTTTGTTTTGGACTGCATTCATAGCCATCCTGGCCCACGTACGGATTAGACACCCCTGGAAGAGGTAAAGAAGAAATGAAGTGTTTTAAAAGTTTCTGTTATGTGAGAAGTTTATATTTCAAAGAATAGGGATTATCTTTATTCTTTCAAAGGTATAATTTTATTTATAAGTTACTATATAGGCCCTTTTGTGAAATTCCTGAATAAACCAGGCCACTGTTTCTTCATTCCCTCTATAAGTATTTTCTGGCTGCTATGTATACATTAAAATAATCGTTTAACTTTTCACTGATTGCCTTCGGGCAAAAAAAATGACAAAAACTATTTACTATAAACAATGAGAATTAAAGACAAATAGATTAATTATAAACCAATTAACTTTTAATATTCTAAAGAGCTGTGCACATAATTACATACATGTATATATGTGTATATACCAATCCACAATCTACCACCAACAAACCATTAACAATTCATTTAAGAATCTCCTTAAAGAAATATGGGCAGTCTATAAAATAATGCTGCAACATGGGGGGTAAAACTGTCTAGTGTATAAAATAACTTTTTAGGATCAATAAATGACAATTTTCTAAAGAATGATAATTTACTAGTCTACCACGATCTAGGCTAGTGATTCTCAATGAAAATTAATGTCCACAGAATTATCTGCAGTGCTCTTTGAAAATAAGAGGACTCAGGAAGGGAAGCATTTATCAAACAAGCATTGGGAAGAAGGGGAGGAAGGGCAGAATGATAAGAAAGAGGTCAGGAAAATGCTTAAAGGCATTCATTTGACAACCACAGTAGAAGCAAGAAAACAAGAAAGCCAGGCAGCCAACAACAGAAAGCTGGCTGTGAGGTAAAAAGATTTAGACATATTTGCTGGCAATAGAGGGGGTAACTGCATAAGCCATGCACAACAGATGGGAATAGGTTTCATGAATAGTTGAAATTATGTGATTTTTAGGTCATTGGTGATGGAGGGCAGGGTCACAGCAGCACATATGCTGAGAGGCTCAGAGACCAACTAATCGAACAATTTCCTTCAACACTCAGCCTTCCTCAAAATACATGATCTTGATCTAGACTTCCCCTTCTCTCAAATTACAATCTTCCACCAAAGGTTTCCTCTGCCACGCCTGAATTTCAAAATGAGATGGTTCAGTGCTGTGAAAACTGGGGGAGAGCAACAAATTGCAGATGAAACACTATGTGGGCTGCAAGGCTCCATTTGCTGATTACAGATGAAGCCAGAGACAACAGAAAATGAGGGCATGATTTGCCTGCCTTATATGAAATAGGTTTTAGAAAGAAAATCTCCATCTGATTTTCCAGCCAAACTAATCTGAGGGCAGCTCATCACTTGCAAAGCATCTGTGGTATGTGTTCTGCATGTACCCATGTGTACATATAATGTTAGCGAGGGGTGCAATTTGAACAGAACCTCTTCTGTTAGTTACCTGATTTTAGGGGCTTGCACTGAAAATAACAAAGCCAGGGGTGGATGGGAGTGCTTTGCCTGTCACCATCAAAAGACATTAATGGCTCTGTGCTATCATTTTAGTCTGTCAAGACCTTTGCTGGTTTATTGTATTACATTTGTATTTGTTTTTGAATACTTCTGCAAACATTGATTCCATAACTTCTCTCAAATGCAAAAGAAGTGAAAGTGTTTACGGTGATAGTAAGTAATAAAAAGTTAGCAAAGAAACAAACATACAGCTCTTTTTTTTCCTTTATATTTAATTTATTGGGGTGACACTGGTTAACAGAATTATACAGTTTCAGGAGTACAATAAAGCTCTTTTAAAACTTCAAACTTATATGGGTGTATTCACATTGGTCCTAAACTTTGAACTTTTGAACAAATGGACTTATTAACAAGCTTTCAGGGCCTAAACTTTTTAGTAAATAGAGGAGACTATAAGAATTCGCAAGCAAAATAACCAATGTGGCATTCAAAAAATAATCCCTTATGTTCACATTTTTTAAAAACAATAATCAAACTATCTACTACGTGTCAGACACTTTGTCACCTGTTAGAAATATCTAAGAAAGGATCCCTGAACTCAGGCTGCTTAATGAGGGTACAGGCAAATCAGTGAGCTATTATTATACCAAAGAGGGTTAGGTATGGAGCAGTGAAGGTGTTCTCTACTGCTATCCTCACACTGCAGTAAAACTGCAGCCCTGTATTGGCATAAAGATTAAAAAAAAAAATTGATCAACGCAACAAAAGAGAGTCCAGAAACACACACACACGTGGTTTTCAGCAAAAGTACAAAAGCAAAAGCAATTCTGGGAAGAAATAATCTTTTTAACAAGTGCTGAGGGAACAAGTAGATATCCATATGCAAAAAAGAATTTTTTTATCTATGGCTCAATGTAATTTAAAAAGTAAAATATATCATAAATCTAAATGAGAAACTTCAGGGAAAAAGGCAGGACAATTATAACTGAACAACAAAAAAATAAAAAACTTAAATGTAAAACCTAAAACACTAAAACTTTTAGAAGAGAATATAGAAGAAAACTTTCGTAACCTTGTGTTAGGTAAAGATATTTTAGATAATGATACCAAACGCACAATCATAAAAAAACAAACTGATAAATTATACTTTATCAAAAATTACAACTTCTACTAATCAAAAGACACTGTTGAGAAAATGAAGAGATAAGCCACTGAATTGAAAAATCTTGTATTTGCATATCTGAAAAGATTTTGTATCTAGAATATATCTTTTAATTATCAAAACTACATAAAAATAAAACAAACCAATTTTTTAAATGGACAAAAGATTTGAATACACATTTAACTAAAGGAGACATACGGATGGCAAATAAACACAAAAAAAGATGTTTAATATCAGTAGTCATTAGGGAAATGCAAATTAAAGCCACAAAGAGATATCACGACATACATGGCTAAAGTGGAAAAAACATGATCATACCGTGTGGGCAGGGATGTGGAGGAAATTTCATACACTACTGGCAGGAATGTAAAATAGAACAGCCACTTTGAAAAACAGTTTGGTCATTGTTTTAAAAAGTTCTAAGTGCCTCTTCCAGGAATGGTGTCGTTAGGTGTTCACAATGATGCAGCATTTGACATACCCTCAGAGGCTGTCCTACAATACTGCCTCTAACAAAACTAGGCTGTCCTGAACCCCTGGCAATAGAATTGTTTACCTTTATACAAAAAAGGTCTGGGAAAAAGGATCTGCATGTGGCATGTGCCCAGGACAACTTTGTGGAGTTCATGCTATGAGACCTAAAGTTCTGATGAGGCTGTCTAAAATTAGAAAACATGTCAGCAGGGCCTGTGGAGGATCCATGTGTGCTAAATGTGTCTGTGACAGGATCAAGCATGCTTTCCTTCTAGAGGAGCAGAAAATTGTTGTGAAAGTATTGAAGGCACAAGCACAGAGTCAGAAAGCTAAATAAAAGAAAATGAAGTTTCTTTGACTAATAAAAATAATTAAAAGGAAAAAAAAAGTTCTAAGTGCACCTACTATATGATCCAACCATTCTCCTACTATGTAGTTCCCCAAGCAAGTATAAGTACATGTCCACATAAAGATCTGCACATTAGTGTTTATGTCAGGTTTATTATAGACTGAAACTGGGAACAAGTCAAATGTACATCAACAAATGAACAGATACACTGTCGTGTAACTCAATGCAATATACTCAACAATTAAAGAAAAATAACCAACTGATATATACTGTAAATTGAGTAAGTCTCAAAATATCTATACTGGGTAAAAGAAATCAGACAAAAAAGAATACAGTCTGGATGATTCAATTTATATAAGATTCTAGGAGATGTAAAATAATCAACAGTAACAAAAAGCAGATTAGTGGTTCCCTGAGAGAGACAGGGAGAGAAGATTATAGAGGGATAAGAGAAAACTTTTGGGGTGATGGACATATTCATTGTCTTCATTATGGCACTGGTATCATGGGTGTATACACATGTCAAAACTTAAAAAATTTTACACTTTTAATTTGTGTGGTTTACTACTATGTCAATTACACATCAACAGAGCTCTTTTAAAAACGGTAACCCTTGCCATCACGCACAACTAGTATGTTATCATTACCCATAACAAGATTACATATTCGGTATCTATCAAAAGAAACTCATTTTTCAGATTTCTGAAACAAAGGAATGGCCACATTCTGGCTTTAGCCCACATGTGGTCATGAAGCTTCCACTGGAGAAAACTCAGCTGTGAACACTGATGTCGCAGTCAGACTGCGGAGCAGTGCATAGTCTACACATCGTTTTCAGTGACGAGTTCGCATTGGTGCCTTATCTTCTCTACTTTGGACAGTCATCTCTCAGTTATTTAGATGGTAACCTTTTGTAAAATTTTCCTATCTTTCTTTCAAGTATCCTGGTTACTGTTTTATCACACCCTTTCTCATAAACACTTTAATCAAAAGGCAAAGAAAACAATTTTTACTGTACTCAATGTAAAAAAAAATTGAGGCAGCTCAATCAAATATACTTAAATGGAGAGGAAAAAAAAAGTTACAGAGAGAGAGATTGAGATCAAGTACAGACAAATTCTGTATATAAAAACATCTGTCAAAGGTACAGTGCCACTGTTAAGAGGAGAGAAGCAAAAAAAGGAAAGAAACACAAAACCAGCTGCTGAGAAGCTCTCCTCAATTCAGCTATGGGATGAGATCACAACTATCAGCTTAAGTGAGATTTTTGCACACACTGTGAATTGAAAACGTCCCAGCAGTCTCCCATTCCCATAGATAATTGAGAGCTGGCTGCCGTTAGACTTTAACACGCTCAAAGTGGTTGAGTCCCTGGCAACCAGATGCTATTGCTTAAAACAGTTTAGGCTCTTAGCCCTGAAGGATTCCTAAAATTGGATTACAGTCCCTCCAGATAATCTGAGAAATACAGCATGACGAAAAGGAAACCTTAAAAAAAAATTAACTCCATAACAGCAACATTCTGAATGCTGAGGAAAGCATGACTGAGGCAGAAAATCTCATCAGCAAGGGCTTAAGGGCAGTAACATACACAAAGAGTGAGTCAAAATCTGAAAGGAACCCACACAAGAGAGGAGGACACAATGGAAACCAGAAGAGAAAGTGAGCACCAAGCAATTCTCAGGCCTTTCAAAGAAAGGTCAGGAAGGGGTCTGGTTTGCTACCTTAAGAGAAGTGAGCAGAGCACCCACGTTTCTATCGCCTTTTATCCACTCAAATCTACTCCACTAAAGTCACACATACGTTTGAAAGGATGAGTAATTCCAATATCCCCTTTTAATTGGCCTTTATATTTTGACTAGGCATTCCATGCAAAAGATGGGGAAACAGTTCATTAATGTACTTATTACACTGTAACAAAATAATTAGTAATTGGATCTTCCACATAATACTCGTGTTTAGCCCCATGTGATGGTGGCTATGACTTCATCATCATCCTTGAATTGTTATCAGAGAACACTGTATGAGGCACACACTAAGCTGGTTTTGAACAAATGAATTAGAGAAATGAGAATGCAATGGCTGTTTCTGTCACTCTAGAGGTTGGTCCACCATGCTATAAATCGAGGAGAAAGGAGGACTGCTCCATCTCTCCTCCTTTCTTAGAAGATCTTTCAAACTTATCTAATTATAGTCCTTCATTCATCCTGGCGAAACCACTACTATTCCCCTAAATACAAAGGAAGGGGAGAACAGATGGTTCAGGCAGTATCATAAATCATTTTATTAAATCCAAGAGAAGACAAAACAATAAAGGGGACTGATTGGGAAAATGTCAGGCTTTACTGTCTTTATTGTGCCTTGATATCAATGCCAACTAACCATTTACTGTGTCTCAATATCTCCCCATTCATAGAAAAATGAAAAATGTTGGCATTATTACCCAGATATTCTAGACAAGGATCCTGATTGGCCATTAAAACCTCTTCATAGCCAGATATTTGATCTAGATTAGTAATAAGGTACAAGCTTTGCTTTTCTTCCCTTAAAATGCTCCCAACTTCTTCTCTTCCCCAGATACCCATACACTACCACACCTTCATTTTAAATGACCAATGTCTCTACAAGTATTCCACAATTAGCTTACTGATACTGGTATAGTTACTGAAAGTGGCATGTGCTGTAGTTATTTCACTGTCCTGGAGAAGGTCCTGGAAGAGACAGGTATTCTAGCTTTCACTTGGGAATGGTGGCCTTCTCTGGGCTTGCATTGTGATTATAAGGGAAAACTAGAGAAAATAATGTATGCACCAGGGATCGAACCTAAAATATGGATAACTGGCCTAAGTGAATCTTTAACTTACTTGAGAAAGATACAGTATATCCATTCATTTTACTTTTCTAACAGAGTGAAATTAAATTTACCACAGGAAATAAAGATTAGGATTCCAAGTTGTGGAAGAGTCCTCAATTCCTCTCTGCCATGATATACCAGTGCTGATCCTCATTCTTTCCCTTAATTTTCCTCAAAAGAAAAGTGGAAGGGTAGTGCAGATCCCGAGGTCATTCAGAATCTTACAAAGGAGAGGAAAAAGGAAGACCAATAATAGGTCCTTCTGGCTCTGGATCTTCCTCACACTATATGAATAATTATTATATCCTTTCTCAAAGGGATTTTAATTGGTCTCAAGAATAGAGACCAATCTATTTCAATCACTATAAGTGAGGGTCCTCCAGGAGTTGATCTCTTCGATTCCTACTGCCCTGGCAAACTATTTAGCACATACAAAACACTCAACAAATGTAGCTTAGAGTTCATTAATTCAGTAGAAGTTTTCCTTCCAGATCATACTTTCCAGAACTTTAAATATGTCTGTGAGATTTCTCTTTTATATAAACATCCTTCAAGTTCATTGTTCCAACTTAGTTTTGATTAGAGAAATAGACATGATTTGCTGAAGGGTAAGATCATTTCGAACTATAAAGCAAAGACTAATTTATGATTTTTCATGAACACTAGTATTCGTATAGTCACTTAGAGTTGAGAGTTTATAATACCTTTTTAAAATCAACATCTCATTTGATTTCCTAACAATCCTATACAGCAGGTATCATGCTTTTCATTTTCTAAATGAGGAAACTGAGGCTTGTAAACAGCTGATTTCCCAAACCAAGACAATCAGCAGTTGACAACATACTATGTATGGCTTCAATTCTGCCCTCATTCCCTAGCACCAGGTCATTATAGCCTTATTCGTAAGTGTCAGGATTATGACCTTTTCCTGGAAGAAAATTTTAAATTATAGTTTAGTATTTTCATTATAAAATCCTTCTATTCACTTCCATTTCCCCTCCAAAGCATAATTAGGGAAGTCTTCTTCTGTCAAATACCTGAAATCTTTCTGAAGGATTTAAATCGGAAATAAAAATCTAGACAGAAATAAGTGTTAGCTTTTCTCTAAAACTGATAATCTTCACCATTTTATTTCACGGGTGAAAAGTGGTAGAGAATGACACCTTTCTGACCTTAAAAAAATAAGCTATATAAACGCTCCAGACCCTGAATTTCACATGTTCTGCTTATGTGGCTCAATAAATATTAATGAATAATGACGAGAGCTATAAATACCTACCGGTGCAAGAAGCAGAAATTCCTGTTTAGTGCATATTGCAAATGCTCTATCACTAAGTGAGGCACTCATATGGGTTTCGTGGGAAGTTTTCCAAGTCTTGGAGCTTTGTCACACAGTTCTATCCTATGACTCTGCAGACTCCTTTCCTCTCTTTCCCATCACCCATCACCCTGGTCTTTTATATCAGGTTTTATCCAGAAGGATTTTCTTTCCTTTAGTATCATACAGGTAAAAATAAAATAAACTATCCGCAGGCTTACACAAAACATAGAAAAGTGCTTAACATGTACCCACTGACCTAAGAAACAGACCAAATAAACTCCTCAAGCTATTTCAGCAATGAGAGTAAATTATAGTTAAGGAAGGAAAAGACACTATCCTTTCCATTGGTTACTACATTGCTTTAAGAGATGAAAGGCAGTGTCAGTTTGCATAAGGAATCAGGTGCTAATTCTGAGGTAATTACATCATGCAAAGATGTCCAGATTTTTACCCAGTTTCTTGAACAAGCACAGGCTTGTCTGTGTACCAACGTTGCCTATAGATAGATGCAGTGATGTTTAGGTACCTACTGAGTCTATCAGATTTGACAATGAAATCAATCTCTCCCTTTAGAAGCTCTGGGTTAATGACAAAGTTTATTAAACTGCAGGCAGTCATTCAGAAAAGATCAATAGAGACATGATTACAGAGTAACCAAAGGATTAAACACAAGATTTATCACAAAATTAAACTGAATTAAATGTTCTCTGATAGCACTTGAAATGCTGTCAATACTTTTAACTCATAATCTATGCTTTCTGTGTTTACCTAATAGGTAATAGGGATGTCTGATTTCAGAAAATAACTGCCATATAAAACCATAAGCTGAAGGGATTTGCTGACAGAAATGAGTCCCTTCTGAAAATGTTCTCTCATTTTCAAGAAGCAGCACCTTAATTTACCTATCAGAGCTGTCCAGTTAACTCAGTGTTTTCAGTTTCTAAATACATACCCCATTCTGCCCATTGCTAACACAGGCCTATACATCCTCACAGGTGTACAAGTACCTCAGAAACTAGTCTGCAAAATTACATACTTTAAACAATTTCCTTCTCTCCTCTCACACAGAAGCATGAGGTGTGACGCTGGCCTTTGTTCTCATGAGGAAAGGAGCTGGAAAATGTTATCTGGTTTTCCTCTCATCCTGGTAGGATTTACTGATGCCACCACAAGCTCAGCAAATTATATTCATAAAGGTGAACTCGCCATCACAGCCTATGAAAGGTAACCACTGACTAAACAAACTGACAACAACATATACACTCAAATCAGTAGAGGAGTCGATATACATGACAGCTGTTAGAACTGACATCAATACCACAGTGAGAGAGAAAGCTCTGCAGGACCTGAAATGATAAAGGCCAGGCCTGCTGTGTGAGGTTGGAAGGGTATATGCACGAGCAGATGGACTGGTAGAGAAATGTTATGGGGCAAAAATTGAGTGTGTGGTTTCAACTATACCTTGGATGACAGGCACCATGTGTGAGGGAGGCTTTCTTTTTGCCCCTGTCCATTTGCTATCATACTGCTGTTAGTACACTTCATCCCACAACTGGCATCGGCCCTGTTGTGATGGCCAGCAGGCTCCAGTGATTTCAACAGTAATCCAATAAGACAGCTGTTTTTTCAAGTGGGGCAAGAGCTGGGTTGGAAACACGATGTTGAGGCTGATACCACCCTGAAATTCTATCATTCCCTCATCAGCATACTGATTTACACCAGAGCAACCACTTTTCTCCTCAGCAGTTACCTAACCTTACAAAACCATTTAGAGTGATAGGTAGTCTCAAATATTTCTCAATTCCTCAGGGAACAAGAATACCATCTGGTCTGCTGAAGAAAGGTAAGCTGCACCCCACCCAAAAAGCTGGGGCTGCTTCAAAGGACACAGAACTAAAGCTGCTTATGTTCACACCCTTTATTGATAAGAGATCCTATCAGTTTCTTAGATTATAGCCCACAATAGAAACTTCATTCCCAGAAAACTACAGCACTTCTCTGCTATATAGTCCTTATTCAATTCCTATTACCTCCTCTGTCTTAGCTCAACCTAGTCCTGACACAAGCAGATGCTCCGGTGGCAGTTAGGTCTGGGTTTGAGGACTGGCATGGCCACTTAGTGGCTTTGTAACCTTAAGCAAATCTCCCAGCCTGTTTAAGCCTCCATTTCTACTCCTGGAATACAGGGGTAGAGTTATACGGTTTAATGAAATGTATGGAAAGTGCCCAGGACATTTTCTAGCGAAAAGTGGACAACAAATAAACGATATGAGAGGAATTCCTCTTCCTGACTAATACAATCAAGTTCTTAGTCATTACAAAGGGAAACCGTTCATCATTATAAAAGGTAATATTTGGCACTGGAGGACTAATGATGGGATCTATTCTCCATATATCCTCAAGACTGTGTTTACTACATGTCTTTCAGTGTACCATGTGATGTACTGTATATCCATAACACCTACTTTAATTTGCACAGCACCCTGTGAAGCCTCAGTTTTTCCATTTCTATAAAATGGAGGTTTAATATGGCACCTAGCTTAAAAAGCAACAATTAGGATTAAATAAGCTAATACAATTTTTGGAATATATTAGGGCTAGTTATTTTATTACTATGAATTAACTGGACCAAGGTCACACAGCTTGAAGGGAACACCAGGACTCAATGCATATCTGCATGGCTGTAGAGCTCATGCCATCATACCTTCGAACCAAATGCAGAAGCCAGGGATGTGGTCTGAGCACTGTCTAAGACTTACACTGTGGTTTGGGACTCAATATTTCCACACTTCTCAATAAGCACATCACTTGGTCTATTTAACCTGTGAAATAATGCAAAGAAGGTACTATTTGCTCTTTGGAATAATAATACCATAATAATTCATAAATTATGAATATAAATTTTCATAATTTCCCCCCAAGTGTGTCTCCTATAATTTACAAGAAGTGCAAACAAGAAAAAGTTATCTGAAAAAGAAAGAAAAAAAATGCATTTCTCATCACCACCTGAAATGGAAAGATGGAAAACTTCAGGAAAATTTAGCCCTCTGTAGTCATGACACATCCACAAAAAGACCACCATGTAAACCACTCTTAGAGACAGGCAAAAAGAAAGCCTAAAAAAAGCATTTGCCACTGATTCAATCATAAACCTCTTTCAACTGCTTTACCCCTGCTGGTTTTCCAAATGAGACATCTGTCCATCTGATTGATTGATTGATAGACAGACAGACAGACATGCATACAAAATCTTTACTAGATATAGTTCAATATGAAAAGATTACCTACAAAGCTTCCTGCCAGAGCCTAACCTTGAAAGAAATGGGTTTCTTGAACTCTATTAGGGAATCTCTCAATGTATCATCCCAAACCTTCCTGCACAAGGTTTAGCGGAACAGGGGAAGATGGGAAAAAGCAGGAGGGGGTAAAAGCTCTCTTTCACAGATGAGCACTGACATATACAGTACCGTTTGGGAGGCAATTTTATGTGCTCTTAGTAGTAGATTAATGAATGTAATTACCTACCATTGTGGCTGTGAATGCTGCAAAAACTATAATTTATAGAGTGCTGTAAAGGTCTAATGTGTTTTTATGTCCATAAGCTGCTTAACCATAATCTAATGCATTTGTACAAGAACAGCCTAAGTGGCTCTCAGCTGAAGAGTGAACACAAGTGTCTGAACCTCAGCAATTCTACTCATATGTCTTTATAACCCAACCCCGTGTGGTAAGCATCTGAAGGAAACAGCTGCCGAATTATACAAATAATTCTAGAGACAGTGACAAGGCTCTCTGCCTCCCTCACCATGAGAAGGGTTTCTGGCTGACAAAGGGCTTCAGGCCTTAATCAAATACTAGAGTGGTATTCTGCACATGTTGGTGGTTGCTTTTTCTTTTACCACCATCATCGCCCCTCTCTCCTTTACTCCATGGATCTTCACTCCTCCGCCTAGAGGAGATGAGGGGCGGTAAGAAGAGCCCAAAGGGAAAAATTACCTTTCTACCTGAAAATATCCTACCTGACTTCCAGCTTAAAAAAAGGCTCACCATTTCCAATATTTCCTCGTTTCCTGCCATTATATTTTCAAGGAAAGGGAAATATTTAGTTCAACAATTCTTTGACATCTAAAGCAAATTATCCTTTGAGACTGCCTTAGACAGGGGTTTGAAGCATCTATGTATGATTCTTATGGTGATGAAGATGAGGGTGGTGGTGGTGACAACAGTCATGTCATAGTGATGATGATCATGGCAGTCATGGCTGATGCTCATTAAGTTTACTACATGCCAGTATCACGTATTCACCACAATCCTGTGAGTAGGTACTCTTGACAATCTATTTTCAGATGAAGAGACTGAGGGTCGTGATTAGTAGGTGGCAAGGCAGGTGTTTCAGTTGAGGTTTTCACTCCAGAGCCTGTACTAAACTCACCAGGTGAGTTACTTATTTAAGGTTTTCCTTGCCAGTGACATAGGGTTAATAATAGTATTTATCTCATAGGACTGTTGTGAGAGTTAAATAAGTTAATACATATAAATTGCTTAGAATACCTGTGTCAGGACCTAAACAATGGTTAGTCCACATGGGCCGTCATTACAATTACTACTCCAGAAACTGGCACAATATGAATATACTGTGGACGGAGGGGGATAAGGGTGGGAGGACACTGTGAGGGCCACCAAAACCCATCTATATTTTTTGGACACAAACTGGGAGCTCCAGAGCATTACACTGAAACACAATGGTAGCTAGTAACATATAAAGCAGCAGCATCGAAGTGCAACAGGACAAGTCTACTCTATTTCCCAAAGCACAATATTGAGCAAACAGCACCCTAAGAGTGCTGTTTCTTCTTCAGGAGAAGAGTGTTTCTTCTCCTGTTTTTGGTGGCGATGCAATAGGATATCTGTGAGTAAATATTTTAGTACACATTAAAAATAATTAAATACCTTCGGGAAAACACAAGGCTAGAAAATATTCAGAACTCTTGGTTGACTACAGAGACATGATGGCATTACATCAGTGGCCATAGAGGGGTGAACAGCCAGCTCTAAGACACACAATCGGGGTAAATTAGTATCGTGGTTTATAAATAATTGATGTTCTTCCTAGTTAAAAATGTACTACTCTCTAGCATTCATAGGATGAGATGTGATTTGGATTCAATTAAAGCTCCATCCTGTCCAAAGGAAGAAATTCTGCCTCTCAGAGACAGCCATGTGGCTGCTTCTTTACTTCATATGCCAGATTGATCTGTGGAAACCTCAAGATCCATCACTCTCAGAGGGGCTACTTAGGTAGTAGCTGTACTTCTATCTTCCCCGACAGGAGAGTGAAAGGGAAGAAAGTTTGAACATAAATAACAGAACAGGGAATGCATTTCCTACCTCCTGAAAAATTAGCTTTGACCTCATTGTGAGGACTGGTTCCTATGTTTTAAAAACCCCTAAAAAAAAGGGGGTGGTGGGGGGAGGGTGGAGATAAACCATTTCCTTAAAACACTAAAGTGGAACTGGACATAATAAGGCTTTGGGATGTGGTCAGCCCCCTGCCCATGCCTTGCCCATCTTGAGTTTTCCTACTACAAACCACTGTTCTTCACTCCCTCTAGTAAAAGCAAGTTGCTAGTCACATGGAAGTCCCCAAACATCCACTAGTTCCTCACCCTACATGCCATCACCCTGCTGTTTGCCTTTCTCACCTCAGTTTCTCTGAGGGAAGAAGATCCTAACCTGTCTCCTCACAGTCTCTACACACACACACACCCTCATCCTCTAACTTAGTTCACAATGCTGTCCTGTCAACTTCAGCAAGTCCACCTCTATGTCATGACTCCTGTCAGAAGCCCATGGCTCCATACTGCTTGCACCAAACTGATAGGATCAATTCTCATCTTCCCATGTGCCCTGACATAACTTACTGGTTAGGTCTCACATACAACTTCTTATCTATCTATGTTTCTTAAGAATGATTTCTCCCTCCCAAGCATGCTTAGCACTTTTTGTCTACACCAATGTCTAAAAGAGGTCCCACTGGGATAAGGTAAAATTACATTAAAGTGTCTATTTATATGTGGTTTTCATCTCATTCTTTAATAGTTTCTAATTTTGTGTATTTTATGTTGTACATACATAAAACTAAAATGATCATTAAATGCACAAAAAATTCATCACAGAACACACTGAAAGAAAAACTAAAATGAATGAAAATGTACAAGATCTGTCCAGAAAAAGACCAGCAATGTTAATATAACAAGAATGGTTTGAGAGACATCAGTGTAACTTGGCAGCCAAGGACAGTGGACTGGAATGTACCTGTGTAAATAAGGATGACTTCACTGTACTAGTCAGTGGGGGCAGTAGATGCTGTTGAGGAGCCTGTGTACTGTGTGGCTGTCACATTCAAAATGACTGAGCAAGTGGAGCAACAAACCTAAATCAAATTTTGCATTAAGCTTGAACGTTCCTCCATGGAAACTATTCAGATGATTCAGAAGGCTACAGCTATGGCCAACTGGTGAGTGGCAGCTTCATTTAAACAACACGCCCACTCATGCATCATGTCTCATGCAGATGTTTTCAGCAAAACATCAAATCACCCAGGTGACTCAGTCCCCCTACAGCCCAATTTGGCACCCTGCAACTTCTGGCTTTTCCCAAAACTAAAATCACCTTTGCAAGGGAAGAGATTTCAGGCCATTGATGAGATTCAAGAAAATACAACGGGGCAGCTGATGGCCACTGGGGAACTGTGTGAAGTCCCCAGGTGCCTACGTTGAAGGGGGCTGAGGTGTCATTGTCCTATGTACAATGTTTCTTGTATCTTGTAACTTCTTCAATAAATGTCTATTTTTCACAGCACATGGCTGGATACATTCTGGACAGGCCTTGTATATAATAAAGGTGTGACAAGGGTGTGCTTATTCTAAGTGTTTTTGCCAACAGGTATACAATAAAAAATGTTTGAAGACTTCTGGTTTACACTATGCAGAAGGAAGCAAACACTTTGGTAGTAAAACTGTTTTCCTATACTTCTTTGAACACTCAAAGCTCTTAACACTCAAAATGGCATTAAGTGATTTATTGACATAGTAACAAAACATTACAAATCACAGCCTACACACCCAGGAAGATTTAGAAAAGGGTGTTCTGTGAAACCAAATCCCAGCCATGAGCAAATAAACTATTAGGCTGCAAGAAATAACCACATTTAGAACAAGTGTCAGGGGATCATCTTTTGGTTTTAAAAATGTAATGACAACTTCAGAGAGATACAAGACCTCCAGCTAATTAGCAGGCAGCCATCAAACACACCAAGTATTATGTGATTGGCCCAAAGATTTCTTTTAGCAAAAAAATCAGGGATTTGCCTATTTGAATATGATACTGTATGAAACAGAGTATCAAGGGAAGAGGTAATAATACTCATTCACCAAGATGTTTTCCTCAGGAGACAAAATACATAAATCCAACTTCCTCCCATCACTGCAACACCCATAGTCAGATAGGTCTGTGTGACCTGTCATTTCATTAGGGAAGCTAAAGGCTGCAACGCCTTCATAGATACTAGATAGTTGCTAGCTGGAAAAGACACTAAACTCTTATTTCAATCCCTGCAGCGAAAGTTTCATGCAATTCCAGATCAATCAGGTGGCTTTTGCAGTTATATCACTGCTAGTTCTAGACTATGAAACTCTTGTAGAAGACTGCCACATCATATCTAATCTCCCATAACGCCATGCCGGGGCCTTGGTAGGTATTCAGTAGAAAACTGTTGTGTAAATACTGCTAAAATATTATTAAAACTTAAAATTCAATATTTAATAAAATAATCCTAAAGTCTCCAAATATTTTCTACACATAAATGATACAGCATTTTTCAAGCTGTTTGTGTCATGCAGAGAACTGTGAACCATGTTTATACCCCAAGCTCTACACAAAATGAAACCAGGAGTGGGCATAATAAATCTTTTTAGCCCCTTGGGTCTCATGTTGACAATTTGATGAGGACAATCATTGTTGCTTTAGCAAGAATAATAATAATCATATTAATGCCATAGACCTTAGCACTAAGTTTGCAATCTAGCTGACAGGAGCAAGAAACAATTTCTCTTCCAAGCCACAGAACAAAAAAATGTCAAAGTGACTGAAGTGACTATTCTGTTATGTAAAGTACCAAACCAGCACCATTGAGATGAAGAGGAAAGAAGTTAATTCCTTATAAACAAAGATGCCTTAAATGAGCATTAAGATTCTTTCCAGTAGTTTGAGAAAGGCTGGCCTAGACTTTCAAAAGCATATATTTATTACTTGATATACTTCCAAATGCCCAGATACTCGAGTGCAACGGTTGAGAATAAGGAGAGCAAAACCCTCATTCAGGAAGGACTTGGGGGAGGGAGAAGGTAAGCAGAGAAAGCTGGAGAAATAAACATGCCAAGCATGATCACAATGGATTCACAGAGGAGTCTAGTGAAAGATTTTTAAAAATTCTTTAAATGGTCTGGAGAAGATAATAGTCAACAGAGAGCCACTGAAGGTTTTTAGGGGAGAGGGTATCACAAGTTGAGAGTGGACATGCAATGTTCATCCTGTAAACCCTCCATCAGATAGATGCAAGGCTTGGAGCTGACTCCTACTGATTTAACTTTCTTAATCTCTGCCACCTTACTGTTGCCCCACCTGTCACTACCTTAAATCAGACCTTCTCATCTGGACTTCTGTTATCAATATCCTAAATGGTACCCCTGTTTCCAGGTTAAAATCCAGTTGCTGGGTGAAAGTCTAGATATGTCACTCCCTTGCCTGAAACCTTCAATGGCTATCCATTAATAAATTCCAATCTCCTTGGCCTGGGTCCACAAGGTCTTCCATGATATAAGCCCTGCTTATGACTCTGACCTCATTCATTTCTTGTCATCATTTCCTACACCTCCTCCCCTACTACACACTTACACTCCACATATACTAACATACTGTAAGTTCCCCAATTACACCAAGTGTCTCTTAAGTCTCCTTAAAACTCTAATTTTCTCTGCCACTAATATTATTCCTCCTTGGTCCATTAAAACCCTTCAACTTGGCTATCTCCTACTTAGCTTTAAGGTCTCCATTTTCCTTAACAAAACACTCATTCCTTTTGGATTATAGTTTCCATGTACTTCTCCATCCCTTTACTAGTCTATAGACCTTTTGAGGCCAGGGTCAGAGCCTTGTTTGCTATCACATTTCCAGCAAGTAGTAGAGGGACTGATAGGTTATTAAGTGACAATAAACATTAGATGAATGAATAAATAAACATTTTCCTCTACTATAGAGACAATCCTGGTATATAAAGTAGATGGTTGTAGCCACTCTCTCACATACTCTCCCTGGAAGGTAGGATGAAAGAAGTTATTCATGGTACAGTATTCTAATCAGATCAAATCATTCCCTTAGGATAGGTGCCATCTCTAGTCCCCTTAGTATTTCTAACAAATCAACACATGGTTTAAGTTGAAGAAATATATGTAGATTTAGCTTCCAATTCAGCAAAGAATCAGTAGGTATGGTAATATTAATGGTTGTTCACATTTACTACATCCTTACCATTGGCCAGGTGCTGTGTTCATTTACCTAGTCCTCACTACCCCACCCCATCATTGGGAACTCTGCTTCTCCTAGCATAAGAATGAGAAAATTGAGATTTAGAGATGTCAAGGTTCTCGACCCTGGCTGCTTATTGAATCTTCTAGGAAGCTTTAAAAAAACAATGCCTGAACTCTACCCAAAAGCAACTAAAACCCAAATGCTGAGGCATTTTAAAAAGAGATTTTATTTATTTATTTTTAGAGAGAGGGAAAGAGAGGAAGAAAGAAAGGGAAACATCAATACATGAGAGAAACACTGATCGGTTGCCTCTCTCACAGAAGCCCCAACCAGGGACCAGGGACCAGGCCCTCAACCCAGGTATGTGCCCTGACCAGGAATGGAACTGGCAACCTTCCACTTTGTGGGCGACTCTCAACCAACTGAGCTACGCTGGTCAGGGCTGGCCAGATATTTTTTTAAAGGTTCCTGAAATGTGTCATCAGAGTTGAGAACCACAAGGTGATGTGTCTAAAATTATCCAGTTTCTGTGCTGCAGACAACCAGAAGTCAGTCTGATTCCAGAGCCTGACAAATCTGTTAAACCACTACACTCTGTGAAGCTACTTCTCTGAACCTGTAAGTCCTGGGACATTTATTATTTGTCTTCAAAGTACGAGTAGGCAATAGCATCTTGGTCGGTAAAATGAGGGTCTTTTTAGAATATAGATCATAGTAAGTGCCTCTCTGAATGTGTAAGTCTACCTCTTGGTTCTCACTAAGACAGCAAAGAGGGTTCTACTAATTTAACAGTAATGCTCCTGACTGTGCCTTCTACTTCCTACCAGACACTGTGGGGGCTGCAATACGCCATGGATGTTAATATTCCATTTAACTAAAGAGAGAAAGAGAGAGACAGAGAGGGAGAGAAAGAGAGGGAGAGGGAGAGAGAGAGAACATTATTTTCTCAGAAGGCACTAGAGCCAAGAACTTGCACTGGAAATGATAGGTCAGAAGAAGAAAATGAGTTTTTAATTGAGGTGGGAGGGGCTAAAATTTCAAAAGCCTATCTTAAAACAATGCTTTAGATACTCTAATACTTCAAATTCATTAGAAACCAAACACAGGAGCACTTTTGTTTTTAATTTTGGTGCTTAGAAAAGAATTCAGGTTCACATTACATAATACTAGACACTGATTTATTAAGGACATACCCAACATGGCAAGGAATGAAGGGGACAGAAGAAAACATTTAAGCAATTTATAGATAAAGGAGCAAAAGGCACAACAGATTGATGTTCTAATCTTTCCTACCTCTGAAGACTGAACTTCAAAGAAAAAGAGAAAATAAGAAATTATCCATGATTTCTTCAATGTGAAAACAAGAAGAGGACCATCAACAATGGCACATGTCTCTGCCACGCTTTCTTACTTGTTAAATTCAGCATCAGCTTCCTAGGTGCAACCTGTGCAGTCACCCAGGGCTCTGAACTCAGAACGGTTCAGCACTTGGTTTAATGCTTTATAATTTTATCTTTCAGTTTGTACTTTCTACATGATGTCTGATGAGAGAATGGAGCATATGTATGAACAGAGTAAATTTATGTAATAGGCATGTCTGCCATTCTGTGCCGCCCCATTTGCCCATAGCATTCACAATGGCCCATGAACACAGAATTCCAATTATGTGAGTGTTCAGTACGACTTAAGAATACAACATAAGCATATTACATCTATGAAAGAATTAAGAGGAGACAGTGACAGTCCTGGAGGCCATATTTTCCCTTCTAACCAGAATTTGGTTTATAACACAAAAAGGAGGCAATGATGTTCTAAGAACTCTGACCTCAAAGAGTTCATACTCATTTTGGAGAAAAATATATAAAAATGAGAGATTTTATAAAATAAAGCAATGTTTAAAGCCAGAAATAAAAAATATCCAAAAATGAGATAGCAATTAGAATTGCTTAGAGATGGGCGGGAGACTAAGAAAATAGTATTAAGGTGGAAAGCATTCTTGAATAAGACTCAACAGACCTTCTGACATCCACATTATTTAGTATGCCCAAAAACACCTTATAGATTCTTATCAAGAACTGGTGAAATTGTTTCTATTGCCAGCCTTCCATAATTTCCCCTACGGTTGTACAGAATTATTTTCCAGAGTCTTTTGCTTGCATAATTCAGAGGTCAAACCACATTTTCCAACACCACCTGCCCAGGCGTTAACAGCACACTGCTTCAAACTCACATGTCAACAGTGGTTGATCTGCTTCATCCAGAAGTAGTTGTACAGAGGCAATGACTGTTGCTCACAAGAAGAACTGAGGTGCATTATAGGCAATGCACTGAATCAAACGCAAATACTTCTTCCAGCACAATGCACAAGTATGAGGACAGCTCTTCATTTTCCAAGCTAGCAGAGGGGAACACTGGTGCAATTACTCCTAAACTGCCTAATCCCCATATCACTTATATTTAAAAGTCAATACAGGTAGTGGAAAGAGCAATGGCCCAGAAGGCTGAGATCAAGCTTTAAGTCCTGCTTGATCTTATACAAGCATTTCACCTACCAGAAATTCAAATTTCTCATTTATAAAATGGGGAGACAAACCATCACTGCTCCCTCATAGGTTAACATGAGAATCAAATCAGAATGTGAAAAAAGCAGAGTGAGGAACAAATGTGGCAGTATTATTAAGTTTTGGTGTAGTCTTAATGTGATTTAAGGACTTAGTTTCAAAATTAACTTGTATTCCTGCACATAAGCTGGGTGGTAAAGGGAAGAAACGTAGCCTCAGTCAATCAAGACTGTGTTATGGATCTTCCTGAAGGCAGAAATTGTGCTGAATATGAAAAATGGTTACATTTTTTATTGAATTTATTGGGGTGACATTAGTTAATAAAATTACATATATTTCAGGTATACAATTCTATTAATACATCATTTGTATATTGTATTATGTGTTTACCGCCCCAAGTCAAGTCTCCTTTCATCATCATTTATCTCTCCTTTACCCTCTTCTACCTTCCCCTCATTCCCCTTTCCCTCTTGCAATCACCATACTGTTGTCTACATCTAAGAGTTTTTTTTCTTTGCTTAATCCCTTCCCCTTTTTCACTCAGCCCCTAATTCCCTCACATGTAACAGCTGTCACTCTGTTCTCTGTATTTATGAGTCTGTTTCTATTTTGTTCATCAGGTTCCACACTGGTCACAATATAAAGGAAGAAAATTTATACTGGAGAACTTTAACATTCATCTTTGACACATGCTTTATGATCTATCATGTGCAACAAGTATATACATGTGGTATGGCTACTGCTTGGGCCAAATATTCTCATGCCAAAATCAGTAGCATCTTCTTGGGCAGCAAAAAGATAAAGCTTAATCCTAGGAAAATGAACAATTCCAATAGCCAGTAGAGCTTATAGAAAAGTAGCATAATATAGTATCTATCTACCTGACTTATAAACTTTACCAATAAACTGTTTTACAATTTGTCCATAACAAGGGAAACTTTAGGGGTATTTAACATATGGTAAATTTAGATTTACTTCTTTATACCATTCTAGTAAGTATGACATTTTATTTCAAATATGTGTCTATATAGGGTTGCTAAATTAAATACAGGATGCCCAACTAAATTTGAACTGCAGGTACAAATTTCTAGTGTAAGTATTCCCGAATATTACATGAGACATACTTATACTATAATTCTGTGTTTATAAAAATTCAAATTTAACTGACATCCTGTATTTTCATTTGCTAATGCTGGCAGTGCTGCCTATTTCATATCATTCCTGTTGGTTTAATTGCGGAAAAAAATATGTTGGGTAGGAGAAAAGGGTAAAACAAGAAAAACAGATGGAGTTAAAGAAGTTAGCTGACAACAACAACAACAACAAAAAGTTTTTTGCCATGCAGCCTTAAGTGAGATGAACAAAGTTAAGAAAACATTTATCTGGTTTTAGAACCAGAGTCCCAGGTCAGTGAACTGGATGGGAGTTTACACAAGGGCAAGAGGCCAAGGAGGAAATGGTGTACCAAAATTCAGAACCAGAACATCGCTGACCTGGAGAAACCAAAAAGGGAAAAATATCTACAACCACAAACACAAAGTAACAAAATAGATATCTCTGCCGTGCAAAAACTTGGGCAGTCCTTTTTAAAATAAAACAATTCCCTCCTGTTAGTCATCAGGATTGCTCATATTAAATGGTAGTCAATACGATCTACTTATTAAAGCATCTACATGTAGACTGCTCAGGCTCAATTTAAGTGGGTGAGCAAAAAAGCCCATTCAAAAATCCACCTTCTCATTAATCCTGACAGGCACCCCAGAAGCAAGAGCCCCAGATTACACCCTCCCACCAAACCCTTAGGCCCTGCCTGCTTGATGCCAGCTCAATAATCAGCTCAGGGAGTCAGGATTCTCCTTTAACAGCAGAGAAATGTGCCCTGACCCTCAGGCCACTTAAGGTGGCCCACAACAAAGCAGATGAAAAGATGCTGCCTGTCAACACAGCACCCACTGCTTCTTCATTCTCTTTTAAAGACAGACCATAAGAACATGTTGCAATCTAAACCTAGCAGAAGATCCCTGTATCTCCTGGACTTCTTTTTCTGGATCATATCTGCTGAAGAACCACTGAGTGACCCTTGAGTCTGTTTTCCCAGGTTGACAGTCCCTCTGTCACATGAAGCATCAAGCACCTGGAATAGAGGCTATGGTCCTCACCCTCAGCCTGCTAACCGAGAATCTAAATGCTCATTAGATACTGCTGAGCAAATCATAATCCTAGGCAACACTAGGAGACCCCGGGCAGGCAGAAATAAATCCTCCTGTCGTAATTCTCAATCACAGCTGAAGCCAACCCAGACTCTATGCTAGTACCTAATAAGTCTTCTCTTACCGTAAGTGAATGACATATATTTTGACAGGATGACTGAAAAAGGCCTAAAAAGTAGATACCAGAACCTCAGAACCTCAACCTCACCTAGTTTTCTCAAACCAAAGATGTTCTAGTACTTCCTATGTGAAAGGGCTTGCCCTACAATCTATTCTTTCTACAAGTACTTCCAATAACACAGTGCATTCAAAGTTATGAGACCAAGCCCTATTGAAAATACAAAAAGAATAAGATGCTCCCTGCTATCACAGCTATTATAATGCAGCAGGGAGATAAGATCCTTAAATAAATACCTACTATGTGACACATGGCCAAAGAGAAGTGTAATGGCCATTTGCTCTTGGAGCAGGGAGAGTATACTCCAGTGGGTAATCATGGAAGGTTTCCTGGAAGAGGCATCTGAGCAGGGCTTTAGCAAGGGCAGGATTTTGAAAAGCAGATACAGGAGAATTAAGAATATGGAATAAGCACCTAAAAGGGAAAGTTAGTAAAAGGTAGGGATGGGTTATTGAGGCAGAGAAAGGGATGCTTTATCACTAGACCTAAGAAGTTTGGACTTCATCGTCAGGCAATAGGGAGCCAAGGAAGGCTTTTTCACAGTATACTGAAATAAGTAGACAAACAGAGGGCTACAGGAAGGTTTGGAGGAAAGAAATGCCATAACCACAAGACCAATTAGAGGCTACTGAAACTATGCAGATGACATATAATGGAATCTGAACAAAGCATGTAGCAAAAAAAGTAAAAAGGAAAGGAATCTCACAGACAAGAAACAGAACTCATAAGAGGCTAAGAAAGGGAGAAGGCTACAAATACCATTAAAATTTTTAGCTGAAAAGACACAAAAAAATATAGAGGCCATTACTGAAAAGCAAGGATGAATAAGAGTTTAAAAGAAGGTACTTTCTTTCTTAGACACACTGAGATTCTAATAAAATATCCAGAGATATATGCAGTTGGGAAGAAAAATAATTGTGATTAGAAATAAAAATTGGAGCATTATGGCACTTTGATAATAAATCTTGTGCACTGATGAGGTGTGAAAATAAGAAGAGTCAGCAAAATTGAACTCTGAGCAGTGTACACAGTTAGGGATTATAAAAGGAATTGAGAACAGAAGAAAAATGGCTTTAGCACAAGACATGGATAAAGAAAAGGAAAAACGCGATGTCACAGAAGCCAAAGCAAAGAAAGCATTTCAAGGAGAGAACCACTAACCCCTGTCAAACATTTCAGAGACTTTTTGTAATAGGGGAAGAGAAATGAGAAAAGGTCCTTGAACTAGGGGATTAGAAGGTCTCAAGTGAGACTTCATCCCTATGGACATCAATGACTAGGGAGGATGTCACCTGATACTAAAAGCCCAACCTAACATTGACTCAGGACACACTGGACTCAGGTCTGGGCATCAGCTGAAGCACAAGTTAACCATGAGTGCCAAAGAACATGTGCAAGGTCCAGACCCGAAGACCATACTAACCAATGTCTTACAGAAATCCTTTTCCATCTCCCCAAATTCTCACTCCCCTCTTGCTGCTTTCTCCTCTGCAGAAGTCACAATCATCAAAGCAGTGCAGAAAATATCACAATCTAAATATAAAATCCTCTTTAAAAAGAAAAAAAAAAGTCTAGCATCCTATAATATTCCACATATGAGACATCAATCTTTCTGTTCACTCATGTTTGACTGTGAGTGAAAGAACAGTTGAAGGCAGATATATGAACTTCCTATCCACCCTGCGGGATACTTGTAATACAGAGAGTAAAACTTACATAATGTGCGTACAGAAGAGCAGATGGGTCTTCCAATAAGTGAAATATGATCCTACACATTTTTCCCCCTCCCACTACACTTTTAATTTACTGGTTGCCTTGTCTCTTTCCAGGAATATTCTCTTTTTATACTAAACTACTATCTATTTGGGAAGAGCACTGCCATTATCACAAATCAGTGCATCAGTGCCAACTCAAAAGCATTATGGAATTTACTGCATGACACCTTTCATTAATGCTCCTGTTATTTGATTTTAGCTCTCATTATTTCAAATATTTTAGATAAAGTATGGTTTCCCTCTCAGTACAAAGAATGATAAATGGTTTGCAAATAAATGCAAGAGTCTCTACTTAGTATGCCAGAGAGTAAACAGTGCTCCTGCTGCTGTGGCCCCTTTTATTATTTGAATCCTGAAGAAACAGTTCTGCAAACAGCAGGGCTGCAAGATGACATCTGTGTGTTCATTAATGCATCATTTCCTTTGCACAGAAGCCCTATAACTGCAATTTAATTCTAATCTTTAATTGAACAAAATTGCTTTCAGATGACAAATTAAGGAGAGGGAGCCACACCCCAGCACAGGGTTGCAGCAAGGGAAAGCTGCATCATCTCTGCTCCAGCAAGGAGGAGAACAGCAACAAACTGTGAACTGATTTGCTCTCACTTGGTGGCACTGTGAAAGGAAAAAGAAAAAAGAGGAAACAATTTGCTTTATTACAGTTATTTCCTAAATAAAGTGAATATGGGAATATTTGAATTTAAAGTCCCACAATCTACCCAATGCTGGAACAAAGCACAGAATATTGGAGACATCGTGCCTGCTTGACATACTCTAAATCCTGGTTTTAAAGGTAGAAAGGCATGTTTGGGTTTAAAAACTACAATGCATACTGGTGGCAGTAAATTGTTTTGCTTGGGACTACGGGTCCCAGCCTCCCCAACTACTTCTGGACATCAGAACCACAGCCAAAGTCAGCAGGTCACAGGCTGCAAGGCTGAGTGACCCACAGGTTCCTGAGTACCAAACACAATGCAAGAAGGCCTTCTGGTCAGCCTCTCCCCAGGAGGCTGCCGGACTTAATGGCAGAATGGTGCTTTTTCTTTTTCTGTGGCTCCATTTCAGTGTACCCACAATGCACTCAGGCTTGCTGAGGGCCATGCATCCAGCCTCCCAGCTCTGCAACACTACTCAATCCAGTTGTGGCTACCACAGCAGACTCTGTAATTAGGAAGAAAATCTACACTTTTTCAAGTCATACACATAAAAACACACAGAATAATCGCTGAGGGCATAATTTCTGCCAGTGGCTCATAAACTTTTGTAGAATCATAAAACTCTTTCAGAATATGAGAATCTGATAGACACAACAGAGCCTTAGAAATAGGAACACAGTTACTGAACTTTACAGACCCCCTAAAGTCAACCTCTAGCTTATGTAGTATATGAATACATACATTAGTGTGTGTGTGTGTGTGTACATATATAAATGTACATCCATATACATATGCAACCAGACGCACCCCACCACCACATTTCTAGAACTCTTAATATTTTTGGAAGGCTCAGGTAAATATATGTGGTAGGACTGGGTAGTTCTTGAACAGGCTGTCTCAAAAGTCCCTTCACTAATCAATTAGACAGCTTTCTGACTTAGGAGGCATTTTTCCAAACATCTTTTTAAGCAGCTCAGCTTGACAACACCAGAAGAAAACAGGACTACCCACTTAATACCAGGCTCCAGACTCTGCCCTCCAGATAATCTTACAGAACCCTGCTTCCTTTTCACACCTTTATGAAAAGAGTGTTCATAACATAAGTGCCTATCAGGAGTGCAGACAGTGCAGAGTAACTGGTCACATGCAACTGGAGCTCACCTCCAGTGGCCTGGGTCTACCAGCCCTTTTCCCCAGTGGTTTTTAAGCTCTCTTCTAAAAAGAAAAATAAGTTACATAATTTATCTCTAATCTACTTTGAAGAGACAGTATCATTCTAAAGAACTGGACCGAAATCTCAACAAACTGTCTACAAGTAAACTTCTGATCTGAAATAAGCAAAAGGGTTTACTGGACTTCCTTTCAGGAGCCACTGGGGAGCAACTCATCCTACAAGGACAAGTACCTCTGTCTTTGACTAAACTATTTTACAACTCTATAAACTGTTTATAGATATGCACAAAAATTTTATCATCGAAGAGAACGACCCTTCTCCTCCTCCTGAAAAAAGTTTATCTTCATTCTTTTCAACATTCCTTTATTCCACATAAATTTGTGATTCTTTGACTTTTCCTTTGAACTTGAAGTAACATATGCCTGGTTCCTTTATTTAATAATAAGTTAAATACATTCTTTGACACACATGCATTTGACATCTGTAATATAGTCATGATATTATCTTTTTTTGAATATTATTCTTTTAACTAAGGAGTGACGTAACTTAAGCCCAAGAAGGAATAAGAACCTTTCTCTAGGACTCTGAATTCTAAAGAACACTTCTTTTTTCAACAATAAACATGAGGAAATACCATGACTTGAAGATGAAAGTGAGTTAAGACAACTAAAGTCTCCTTTCCAAAGGGTACCATCCGTAATATTCACTACAGGAGCTCCAAAATGAGTTTTCCCAAAGGTCTTCTTAAAATGTGCCCACTGTTAAATTCAGGATCACATGAAAGACTAAGTAAAAAACTTGGGCACAAGGCAAACAATTCAAGGAAGTCAATTCATGCTTCACTAAATAGCACACAGCAAACCAACTCTATTACCAGAAGTCTAAACAACTTATCCAGCCATCTTCCAAGACAGGCAAAGTATAGGAGAGCATGTTTGCCTCTTATCCCATAGTTCTCCTCAAAAGGTTAGGAAGCCATACTTCAGGACTAGCAATTCTAGGAGACACCAAGGAAAGCTTCAGAGGTGTTAGGAAATAATCATTTATCTGAATTAACATTCCACTCCAGATGAGGTAATTAATTAGGCAAAAGAAAACAACCCTTAGTACTTTGCTCTGATAATTAACAAACATTAAATCTGCCATTGGTAATTTACTATACTGGGAATAGAAAATTTCAATTGTTCGACCTCAACCTGCAAGGCTTTTATCTCCTTGCAAGCTTTTTTCAATAATCCTTTATTGGCTGACATTAAGGAAAGTACAAAAGCAGTAGGGCACTGTTCAAGATGCTTACTTAACCTTTATAACTGCGAGATGGTACAGTGTGTGCATTTTTCAAAGTGACAGGCTGCTTTATAGGGAACATCCGCAGGCAAGGGAAAGGAGCACCACGTCTGTCCAAAAACGAGAACAGCACCCACCCTATTTTCCCAACCACCATGCAGCACACTCCCGTAATTCTATGTTAATCCCTGCACTAGGAGACAGCCAAAATCCATTTATAGGTCCTTCAAGCACTGCTTTCAGAATATGGTAAAACCCTGAAAGAGGGTGTGGGGATTGGAAGCAGCAGCATTACCTCCCGCCCCCCTCCTACAAATCAAAGGGAAAAACATATTGAATCCTGCTTTTTTAGTAACTTGAAGCCATGCATAAAAATCTGTTTAACAGCTTTAGCCTGGGAACTTTTTTTTAAAAGAAACTGTGTTGCCTGTGAGGTGGGTTTTGTTTTGCGTGTTGCCTTAGTTATATTATTAGTGAGTCAATCACCAGGGTTTTGAGTGCTATGCCCATTACAATGAAATATAGGCCTTTGAGTTAATAAAATCATGAAATAAAAAAATTCTGAAGTTCTTTCAGAAGAAAAGTGGCATCCAAATAATTCATTTCATGGCAAGTGTCATGTGACAAATATGCTTATGAATAAAGCAGTCGACACCGCAAGAAGCAGCACCCTCAGAACCCTCTGAAAAGGGATGTCCTGTGGGAGCTGGCACCTATTTCCTGGTGAGGCAACTGCACAGAGTGCTTATTTCAAAAAAGAAAAAACCAAAATTCTGTTAGGTGAGAAAAATTTAAGCAACATATACCCTTGTGTTTGCTGTATCTCTTTACAATGGAATCTAAATCAGGAAACAGTGAGGAGGGGAGGGGCAATGTGGGGAGGAACAGGGCCAGTGACAGATGGACCAGCTCTGCACGTAGTAGTGCCTTGGTGCCATGGGAAATTGTGACTATAGTCAAAGTGTTTTGTCGGGGGGACAGGTAGAAAGGATATGAGGAACTCCTGAGTAATCTGGCTGGTAGTGACATGAAGGTGTATGTGCATAAAATTTTATCAAGCTACCTCTTAAGAATAGGGCATTGCACTATATGTTACCGCTCTAAAAAGATAAATGGTTCAGGAAATGATTTTTTAATCCCTAATTTAAATCAGGGTGCTCCTGCCCTACCTTTTATATACCATCGTGATGCAGCAAGAAGACCAGAGCCAAGGTCAGATCCTGAACCTCACTAGTTGTCTGTCCTTAGGTAAGTGCCTTTTCCTTACCTAAGTGTAATCAGGTCATCATACTAAAAAAGAAGATAGATAACCTGATACATAGGATCCTGGATCCCCAAAAAGGCAGTTGAATCAGCCCTTACAACGGTGTATTAGGTAGAAATCACATCCCCTGAAATTTCTGAATTTGAACATCTCTGCAGTCTCCCATAGCCCCCCATTGTTCCCTGTTGCTTACATCTGTCTAATTCACTCACTTAAGCTACCTAACTCCAGCAAATACGTGAATTTGGGAGTCCCTGCCTTAGGTCCCCCAAATCATTTCCAGCCCTAAAACTCTAAATTTAAAGTACAGATACTCTACTAGGTGGTATTTTGTTTTTTTTTTTCCTACTCTGGCTCTGAAAGGCTTAACAGAGTAGAGGAATTTAATAGACTTACATTAGAACATGTACTGACGGAGAATTATCTACTAACAACTATCCTGCATAATCCAGTTGGCTGGTTTTGAAGTTAACCAGCTGGTGAGAAACTCTTTAGCTGACATGTTTACAGGTTCTTGTTCTCCTAAATCTACCAAGCAGGCATCCATACGAGATTAAGATTTAAAGCCCTATTTCTGGGTGAAGATGAGGTTGCAGGTAACTAAAATCAACAACTACAAATAGATGAATATGGGTCTAGGTACAAGGATCTCTGTCAGTTACTAAGATATAAGTCTGTCATTATGTCTGACATTTCATCAAATTCTCCAGTTGGCTTTCAGGATGTATTAAAAGAGAATTAATATGCAAAACATGATAGATGGAAGGTAATATTTTTGTTTTAATTTAATAATGAACCTTTATATGACCATGACATAAAGCTCTCATACCCACTCTCTTTTCGCCGCTACTAACTTTTTTATACCTACTTCTGTTTTAAAAAATATTTAGGTAAGTCTTAAGAGACATCCACCATAAATTTTCCCACTGAAATATTTTTAAAACCCCCCTTTGTGTATTTTGAAAGCACAAAATCTTCAACTTTTATCCAGCAGTTAATGGTTCTTGCTTCCATTTTGTAAATGTTGGTAATGACTGTCTTAACAAGGTTCTCTGCTTCAATGAACACAATATTTGCAATGATGAAGATGCTTGGACCCTTTCTATATAATATTTAATATAACAGTCCTATTGACTTGACAACTGCAGTGATTTCTGGTAAGTTAAGCAAAGCAGAAATAATTAGTACCTACATAACGTCCAATCCTATACAAGGTACTGTCAGGGCAAACACAATACATCTAAGAGTCAGTCTCTGGCCACAGAGGACTTAAAATAGGCACCAACACCAAGTCCTCCTGACCTCAAAGAGTAAGACAGAACTAAGAGTAACTACTCTGTGAAGTCCCATTTTTATTCAAGGACTGCACCTAGGCATTCACTTTCTTTAGTACCTTCACTTCTCTTACTCCGTCCTCAGGCTGCATTGCCTTCTGGTCACCATCCCTCCTGTTAGCACTCAATCAGAGCACCATGACATAGGAAGGGAGGAGACAGAAGGTGCAACTCTATCCATTCTATTCTCAGCATAAAGGGAACTGATGGCAGAAACAAGATTTAGGACTTGCCCTGGAGTTAAATAGAAAGACAAAGAGAAAAGACCTTAAAAGCCACCAAGTCAACCTCTTCATTTCACAAATGAGGAAGACCCACCAGGATACAGGAGTTTCAGCTCTGACTTAAGTTAAAAAGCAATGCATGACCAACAAAATCAATTTTTAAGCTCTAATCATATACAAAGTGAAGCAAAAGTAGGTACACAAATGCCCATACCAAAAATACAATAATTAATAAATAAACAAGAAACAATTGTGTTTTGCATACTTACAACTGTAAACCTACTTTTGCCTCAAACTGTGTGTGTGTGTGTGTATCCTTTTATCATTGTTAGCCCCACCCCAATGCACTGACATCCAGGTAATTGTCACCTTACAGCAAGAACTCTGTGCTATTTCCCCAGAAGAGATGATAAATTCATTCTGAACTATCTGTACCCTAGATCCTTGTTTTGGTCATATCTATGAGAAGGTTAAGTTGGGGATCTGGAGAGGAGATGATGAATGAAGAACAGAGCATGGCTCAGCAGACACCACAGCTCTAATACCTGTGCTCATGGCATCAAGAAAATGTCCAAGGTGTCATCAGACTGTCCATAAGGGCCTGGGGTTGGCCAAAAATTCACTACTGAGCTTGCTGCAGTTAACAGCTTTAAGTCCCCTCAATCAAACATAAATACAACAATCCCTTAGCATATCAATGCCATTCATCACCCAAAAGAAATGTTTTATCAACTTAAGTAGTCTGTATCTACAAGTTTAATTCCAACTATTGAGAAACAACATATACTTACGTTACTGGTATAGTATAGACCACTTCTATGGTTATCTTAAAAATCAAATCAATTTCAGCTATTACATCCTTCAACTCAGAGGCTGCTAGGTGAACTTTTGTATAATAAACTAATGATCTATATCTCCAGGACAATAAATCAACAAAATTTCAAGCACTCATTAAGACCTTACTTTCCTCTCTTCAAAGTACTAAGTAAAAGCAATTGTAGCTTGTCCTATTATCAGCAAGAGACAATGTTCTGTCTTTTCGTTGGCTCAAAGAGAGTTTGGCGGGCAGGTCTACCATCAGACCTGTGAGGGGTAAGTTATTAGACAACGAAGACAGCTCACTGTGTTTTGGCTGCATAAGCAGGGCTCTCATTTGTACAACACTGTCAAAATGGGCAAATAATAACCAACATATAATAATAATACCTCTTATGGCTCATTTCCAGGGTTGCCAGCTTTGTTTTAATGCAGTGTACAAGAGCATGGATTTCATTAGACATTCCAAAGGGGGAGGAGAGGAAGAGCCTTGTCAGTATATGTCTGAATAGATGGTACGTGTCTGACTCTCAACAAATCCATCACTCCAAAGTGCCTAGGGCCTAAGGAACATAGCAAAGAACTTAAGGATTACAACGTACATAGACTCTCACTGGACTGATTTCACAGAAAAAGAAAAAGGAAAAGGAACCTCATGCATCCCTTCCTCCAGAGCTGTGTAAGTCCTGGCTTTTTAAAGGGAAATTGCAGTTCCTTGAAGAACAAAAATGTGGGCACTTCAAATGCTGGTCAGTCCATATCCACTCTGTGTAAATGTCTCAATACACCATCAGTGAGTCAAAGGCAACAACCTCCACAGGAACCTGTGTAAGATTCCAGGCTACCACTCACTCAGCTGATCCAATATGTATGTTCTGTAAAAACAAGAGTTACAGCAAACAGTGATATGTTATATTAAAGGGCATTTTATGTTCACAAAAAATTCCCATAAACATTATTTCATTGATTTCTTACATGAGTAGGTTTGATGCAACTCATTATCAAATTGAGAGCACAGGCTGAGAGTAGTTAAGTTACTTGCCCAAGGCCATACAACTATAGTTAGTGCATCCAGCTCAAATCTGTAATGATGAGGGAACTAGAAGATGAAGACCAATCAAAACTGGAAACCCAAAGGGTATGGAGGACCTCCTACATGATACAAAAAGGAGTGACCAATGCAGAGGTGAAATACAGGGAGGGGGACTACAGAAATAAAGATTAGCAGTTAAGGCACTAATCTTTCATTGTAAGGATGAAAGAGACCAGCTAAAAACTGAGAAGACACAAGAAATGTATTAATGCAGTATGCCTCTTAAAGCCCGGCTCCCAAGCCCCAAGCCTTGGAGATCACTTTCCTTCTGGTGGGGTCCAGGCTGAGGGACGGAGTCCCAAGAGTGAGTGCTAGACGAGAGAGTTCGGCTTGCCCCTTGGGATTTGGATTATTTCTGACTCACATTAGAAGAAACATCAAGAAAATGAAGCATGTAGCCCTGACCGGTGTGGCTCAGTTATCTGGGTGTCATCCCACAAACTGAAAGATGCCAGTTTGATTCCTGGTCAGGGCACATGCCTGGATTGCAGGCCAGGTCCCCAGACAGGGGTATGTGAGAGGTAACCTATTGATGTCTCTCTCCCTCTCTTTCTCCCTTCCTTACTCTCTCTCTAAAACTAAATAAATAAAATCTTTTTTAAAAAGAAAATGAAACATATAGAATAGAAAATTATCTAAAATCAGAAAGTGAGGAATGACTCGAACAACCTAGAACATCTAGGCAGGAAACAGAAACTTGATTTATGCCATCCATTCTGAAGAATCACTATGGGGGAAACTATAAGCAAGCCAACTGTATCTCAATCCAAGGGAATATGAATACACACACACACGCTCGCACGTGCGCGTGCGTGTGTGTGTGTGTGTGTATTTTTTTAATAAGAATCATCCCACAGTGAAATGAGCCAAACTAGGGTCCCTAGAACTCTCTACCCCTGAAGACCTAAAGTAGAAGCTCATTGACAAGTTCCTCAGGGTGAAAAAGCAGAGGGTGGAAAGTCTGGATGAGGGAGCCTCACAGCAAGAATCCTTAATTCTCAGCCCTTAGTTTCCTTTAAATGAAAAATAACACCCAAAATTATCTATCTAACTGAAGGTAGTCATTATAAGTTAAACATGGCAGTTATATAGACTGTGATCAACATTTGAAGTCCAGTAAGCCAAGAAAGAAAGAAAGTGATGAGCATTAATGAAACAATTCATATATCTTTAAAGACTTCAATTTGGAATAAACTATGTAAAGTGTCTTATCTACAGTCCTGAGTTGAGAAAACTGAAACCTTGTGATGAAAGAATCTTGAGTACATATGAGATTAGAATGGATCAATAAAGAAAATCAATACTGCTATTTATCACATCAGATAGCAACAAAAGATATGAATAATATGTGTGTCAGTTGATATAATAAAAAGAACTTAGGACTGCCCTGCATGGTGTGGATCAGTTGGTTGGGCATTGGCCTACAAAGCAAAAGGTTGATGGTTCGATTCCTAGTCAGGGCACATGCCTGGGTTGTGGGTTTGGTCCCCAGTTGGAGTACGTACAAGAGGCAACAGATCAACGTTTCTCTCTCACATCAATGTTTCTCTCCCTCTTTTTCTCCCTTCTATTCTGCACTCTCAAAGAGTAAATAAAATCTTTACTTAAAAAAAAAAGCACAACTTAAAATTAGGAGGTTGAGTGCTACTCCTGCCTCTAACACAAAAAGACAGGAGAAATCACTTCACTTCTACAGGTTTCAGGTTCCTTGTCTGTAAATTGGGTGGGTTGGACAAATATCCTCTAATGGCATATTCAGAAATAAAATTCTGTAATTCCACAGAGATAAAATAGAAAATATTAAATTCACAACAGTGAAATTAGTACTTAGTTTACCCATGAACTATTGATTTGTTTTTGAAGCCATTTTCTTCTATTTTTGGAAGTTTTATTTTATTCAAACGAGGAAATTTTATTTAATCAGGCACATTGTTACATAATGTTCCTAACAAAAATTTTTCTCAGCATTCAACCTTAGTGGTTAAGTAATTTGTTTCTATGGATCTTCTATCTCAAAACAATCATGTACTGGAGAAGAGAAGCATTCATCTACAGGGTCTCTATTTGCACTGAGAAATAAACAGCAGACACTTGTGTACCTACATTGAAGAGAATCAGTATCTTCCAAAATAAAAACTAAAACTCCTTCTCACAAACACACATGCTTTCTAGAGGACTACCGTTTTGAAATAAAAAAAAAATTAATAAAATCTTATTGATGACTTGTGAATGAAAGCACCAAGCATAATGATTATCACACAGCAGTTGCTCAATAAATAATTGTTAAATAAATTACTCTCCAACAGACAAGTTAGAAAAGTAACTACTTAATCTTTCAAACAAATGTAAAATGACACTAAAAATTAATCAATTGGGAAAATACAGTCACTTGGTCACATACTAAATTTTGCCAGAAACATCAAGAAACATACATACTTGCAGAAAAAATCATTATGCCACTATAAAAAAGTAACACTGAACAAACTAGATAATATCTTTTCTCTTTTACTGACACAAACAAACAAAAACTAATAACAATGCTTAAGAATTCTGATTAGGCTCTAACCAACAGAACAGAAAGCTCTAAAGGGTTCAACTTCATGATGTACAAGCAAGGAGGATGTAGGGGAAAAGCAGAATATAGAGGTTACAACATGAGCTTTAAACCCTAAGACCTGCATTCAAATTCCACCTCTCCCACTTACTAGCTAAGTGAGGTTAGCAAATTACTTTTCTAATCATCTGTTTCCTCAGGTGCAAAACAGAATAAAGCATCTAATAAAACGAATTTAGAAAATCATTGACAGGCACTTAGCATAGTGCCTGGCAATTATAAGATGCTTAATAAATAGTTCAGTACTTATCATTTTTTTAAGGTATTCCAACTGCAAACCACAAATCTGAATAAACTCTCTTTATGGAATATGCTAGAGAGATAGTGCAAGTTGGGTATGGTGGGGTCAGGGAGAAAAAGTGAGTAGGTGTGGATTTTCACTCCTTTATGGGAACTTCATAAAACATGTTAACTGTTTCTCTGGAGTAAGAAGACTTTCATACTCCACTTCAGGATAAGTGATGTCCAAATAGAAGTTAAGTACCTAACCTTGTTTTACTTTTACCTCACTTAAAAATCAAAGAAACATGATTATGTAAGTATATCAATAATTACCATTAATAATTAAAAGTAAAGATTTAATTCCAAAAAGATGGGATGAAATGTAATTTTCCCTATTGCATCTGATAAGTACAGAAAAAAAAAACCAAAAAACAAATAAAACCTGGATATTATATATTGAACAAGCACTAAGATGACTCTGGAAGGCAGAAAGAATAAGAATGGCTAGAAAACTTGAGACACAAGGAATATCAAAGTAATGGGTTTCCTGGGTTTTCTCATAAACTCCGAACTAAGCACTAGAAAAAAAAAATCATACAGCGTATATTCTCTAACCACAATGAAATCAAAGTAGAAATAAATAACACAAAGATAACAGGAAAAGCCTCAAAAACTTATAAATTAAAAAATATACTCGGTAAATAATACACAGATAAAACAGGAAGAAGGCCCAAAAATTAAATGCCCTGAATAAAACTGAAATTCCAATAATATCAAATCTGTGGGAGCTAAAGTCATGCTAAATGAAAATTTATAACAATAAATGCTTACTACATTACAACAGAGGGAAAGCAAAGACTTTCCTTTTCATTGCATTTTGTGGACTGAGTATTACCCTGCCACCAGATCTAGACAAAGGCAGTACAACACAAAAAAGGAAAATCACTGACTACTATCCTTCAAGAATATATACACAAAGTCCTTAACAAAATATTAGCAAATAAAATTCACCAAAATCTCGGGGGCGGGGGGGGGGGGGGAGTTACAAATAATAAATAAGAGGGGTTTATTCCCAAGATGCAAGGCTGGTTCATTATTCAAAAATAAATCAATGTAAGAATTATACTAACAGGATAAAGGAAAAAAAATCACATTATCATATCAGTCGACACAAAAAAGTATTTGACGAAATTCGATACACATTTATGGAGGCCAAGACTAGACAGAAATTTCCTCAACTTGATAAAGAACACATACCAGAAAACCAACAGCTAACATCATACTTAATGGGGAAAAACTGAATGCTAACCAACTAAGTTGGGAGAAAAGCAAAGATGTCTGTTCTCACTATTGCTTTTCAACACAGTATTAGAAGTTATAGCCAGCACAAAAAGGCAAGATATGGAAATAAATGGCAACAGATTAGAAAGGAATAAAACTGGTCCTATTTGTCAATGACATGATTGCATTCAAAATCCTAAGGAAGCTACCAAGAAACTCCTAGAACTAATAAGTGAGTTCAGAAAAGCTAAAGGTGCAAGAGCAACTGGCAAAAATCAACTGTATTTCTACATACTAACAATAAATACTTGGAAGCCAAAACTGAAATTACAATGTCACTTATGATCTCTCAGAAAAATGAAATATTTAGGCATAAAGCTAACAAAATTTGTACAGGCTGTATGCTGAAAACTACAAAATGCTGACTGAAAGATCAAAGATGCTCCAAATAAATGAAAAGGCATTCAGTGTTCAGGGACTGGCAGGCTCATTGTAGCAAAGATGTCAATTCTCCCATAATTAGTGTACAGGTTTCACATATTTCCTACCAAAATCCCAGCAAGATTTCTGTATAGACAGGATTGTTCAAAATATATGTGGCAAGCTTTGGCCAAGTGGCTCAGTTGGTTGCAGCATCGTCCCATACAACAAAAGGTTGCAGGTTTGATGCCTGGTCAGGGCACATACCTAAGCTGCAAGTTTGAACCTCGCTTGGGGCACTTACGGGAGGGAACTGACTGATGTTTCTCTCTCATATCTCTCTTTCTCTCCTCCCACCTCTTCCGCTCTTTCTAAAAATTACTAAACATATCCTTGGGTGATGATTAAATATATATATGGTAAGTAGGGGAACTAGAATAGCTAAATTTTTAAAAAAGCATAAGTAGGAGGAATCACTCTATGCAATTATTTACTTTATTGCTATAGTAATCAATACTGTAAGGTATTGGTGAAAGACATAGAGACCAGTGGAAAAGAACGAGTAACTGAAAAGTGCCCAACATAAGTGTAGCCAACTAATTTGTTAAGCTGAAATTTAACTAGCATACAATATCCTATGTTTTCAGGTGTACAGCATAGTAATTCAATATTTATATACATTATGAAATGATCACCACAGTATGTCCAGCTACCATCTATCATCATATAAAATTATTATAATATTATTGGCTATCTTCCCTATGCTATATATTATATCCACATTACTTACTTTATAACTGGAAGTTTGTATCTCTTAATCCAATTCACCTATTTTGCTTACCCCCTCAAAACTCTCCCCACTCTGGCAACAATCAGCTCGTTTAATGTATCTGTGAGTCTGTTTATGTTTTGTTTTATTTGTTTTGTTTTTTAGATTCCACATTTAAGTGAAATCATGAGGTATTTGGTGCCTGTGTTTGACTTATTTCACTAAGCATAATACCCTCTAGACCCATCAATGTTGTTGCAAATGGCAAGATTTCATTCTATTTTATTGCTGAGTAATATTCCATTGTGTGTTTATATGGATTGATGGATTGATATATAATAGACAGACAGACAGAGAGGCCATAATCTTTATTCATCTATCAATGGACACAGGTTGCTTCCATATCTTGGATATTGTAAACAGTGCTGCAATGAATATAGGGTAGATATATCTCTTTGAATTAGTGTTTTCATTCTCTTCGAGTAAATATCCAAAAGTGGAATTGTTGGGTCATATGGTAGTTCTATTTTTAATTTTTTTAAAGATTTTATTTATTTATTTATAGACAGAGCGAAAGGAGGGGAGGAAGAGAGGGAGAGAAACATCAATGTGTGGTTGCCTCTCATGCGCCACCAACTGGGGACCTGGCCTGCAACCCAGGCATGTGCCCTGACTGGGGAATGGAACCGGCGACCCTTTGGTCCACAGGCTGATGCTCAATTCACTGAGCCACACCAGCCAGGGTTATTTTTAATTTTTTGTTAAATTTTCAAACCGTTTTCCATAGTGGCTGCAACAAAGCACATCTCTTCCCACAGTGTATGAGGATTCCCTTTTCTTCACCTCCTGACTAATACTTGTTATTTTTTGTCTTTTTGATAACAGTCATTCTGACAGCTATGAAGTGATACCTCACTGTGGCTTTGTGCCTGTTGACTATCTGTATGTGTTCTGTGGAAAAATGTCTATTCAAGTTCTCTGCCCATTTTTTAATTGGATGATTTTGATATTAAGTTGCTTAAGTTCTTTTTAAATTTTGGATAGTAATCCCTAATCAGATGTTTGCAAAAACAATTCAGTAAATTAAGAAAAGCCTTTTAAACAAATAATGCTGGAACAACTAAATGTTCATAGGTAAGGGGCGGGGGGGGAAGCCCTCATCTCAAACTTTATACCATACAGAAAAATGAACTCAAAATGGATTATATATTTAAACATAAAATGTAAAACCAAAATAAATGTTCGAGAACACATGAAAGCATATCTTTAGGTCTTCGGACTTCTTGAGGAGTCCTTAGACATGACATCAAAAGCCTGACCCATAAAAAAAGGCAATTTTGACTATCAAAATCAAAAACTTTTGCTCTACCAAGGACCTTGTTAAGATAATGAAAAGACGAGCTCCAGACTAAAAGAAAATATTTGTGAACTACAAATCAGACAAAGTGATCATATCTAGGATATGCAAAGAACATTCAAGGCTCTAACAGTAAAAAAAGTAATCCAAAGACACAGGCAAAAGACATGAACATTTCACCAAAGAGGATATGCTAATGTCAAATAAGCACATAAAAGATGTTCAACATCACTAGCCATTACAGAAACATAAATTATGATGAAATTATCACAGTATACCCATTAGAACAGTTAAATAAAAAAGTAACAATATCAGACCCTGACAAGGATGCTGATAAACATATTCTTTCACACACTGCTGGTGGAAATGTACAATGTATGATAACTCTGGAAAAGTTGGGCACTTCTTAAAAACTAAACATACCACATTACCGAGCAATTTCAATCCCGGGCAGCTATCACAGAGAAACAAAAACTTAATCTCCACACAAAGATCTATAAATGATGGTTGTTAGCAGCTTTACTTATAATAGTGTCAAGCTGGAAACAACAAAAATATCTCATAAGTGTATTATTAAACAAACTTTGGTACATCTATACCATGGAATACTGCTTAGCAATATAAAATAATGAATGGTACAAGGAACAACTCGGATGAACCTCAAGGGCATTATGAGTGAAAAGAAGAATCTCAAAAGGTCATAACTATATGATTTCATTTAGATAACACCACTGAAATAACAAAATTATGAACATGGAAAGCAGATTTGTAGTTGCCAGGAGACTAGCAGGGGCTGGAGGGGTAATGATGGGTTTTACTTTCAAGGGGTACGACTAGTAAGATCTTTGTGATGATGGAATAGTTCTGTATCTTGACTACAGTGGTGGTTATACAAATCTACACATGTATAAAAGGACATAAAGCTATACATACACATTGTACTGGGTTAAAGGTAACCTAGACCTCTCTATGTTATTTTTGCACCTTCCTGTAAATCTATAATTACTCCAAAATTTAGAAAATAAAAAAAAAGGAAATATTCAAATAACCTATACAACTTGTCAAAGGTCACAAAATAAGTAGTCAACAGCTCTTGAATCCTGGTTCCCTAGCTCCCATATTCTTATCTCTACCAAAAGCACTGACTCTGATGCCTTCCCTCTTAAATGATTCAATAAATAAAGTCAATGATGTTGAAGGGGAGGGGGTGTACTTCAAATGTAAACATAAAAGTCAAATAAAATAGGCTAACTCAATTTTGCAGACAATTGAACATCAGTCATGCTGGATATATGGTTTATCTAATGCTCCTTCCCTAGATAGTCTTAAGAAAAAAGGAAGGAGGAGGGAATGACACTTGTATTTCACAGAATCCTTTGAACTGGAAGAAAAATGTAATTCAATAAATAATGCTTCGGTGATGAACATGGAGTAGTGACCAATAAAGACACGGTTTACCTGAGGGCACGAAATTTCAAATGGCTCTGGTTACAGGTGTTTCCCCTAGGCACCTACACTTGGGAGGGCATGGGCATCAGGCAAACCACTACACCACTACCACCCCCACCCCCACCCTTGTTTAGTCACAAGCCCTTAAAAGAGAACAAACATTTAATTCCCTTGTAAAACAGATGAATGCTTTATAATTTACTAGCAGCTGCTGGCAGCAACACACTCTGCTCTCATATTCCTATTAAGCAAGCTGTGGCTGATTTATTAAAAGCTCGGATACATCAAAACAAATGACTGAGATATCATTATAGTACTATTTACAACTCCTTAATGGGGTTACGGGTAGGGGCGATGCAGTATAGACTGCAAACTGCTTCTCTTCTGTTAGCAGGAGCTGTTTACTGTGGATGGGAGCTGCCATTCTCAGGTAAAAAGACCCAATCATGCACAGTGAGGAGTGAGGGAATCAGGGCCAGGTGCGGCTTATAGCAAACCACTACGACAAGACTCTGTCAGTACCTAAAGGTCTGTAGGACAAGGTACAGATGGCTGGATTGCTACCCTGTACCTCAGTTTCTCTCTGTGGTTTAAGAAACTTCCTCATCCTCCCCCCACTTCTACTCTACAAAGTAAATCTAGTACAAGGAGGCAAGTCCCTGGAGGAATTAGTGGGATGGAATTGGGAAGAGGATCACATGCTATTGAGTGGGCAAAGGGCAGGGGCAGAACTGTTTTCAGACACTAGAGATGAAGCACTCAGTGAGGCCTCTGTTAAGTTCAGAGCTGCCAGCTTTCCCTTCTCTGTCCTCACCCTTCATCTGTGGCTCCATCCTTGCTCTCATGCTCATGTGTTATTTGTTCAGCTATCCACCACTGCCCCCCTCACAAAGCATAATCTGAGCAAAGGTCTGCTTTTAGTTTTTTATTTTCTTCTATCAAAGTAAGCTCACGGGCTCCATTCATAGGGGCACTAGCAATTTGAAAACCAAATCTGAAGAGGAGAAAAAGGTCACTGAAGTGGGGCAGAATGAGGATGGTCAAGTGGATACCCACAGATGCACTGGTGATGAGGCCCAAGATGACTACTGCTTTAGAGGATATGGTGGAGCCAAGTAAATGCTATACTCTGAAATCATCACATTTAGAATGAAATGCAGTCTTCACCATAAGCTACAAGGAATGATGAAACGTGACAGGGGTGCAGCCTTGGCCTCATGGTTTTGTGAACTCCTCAAAGGCAGAATACTAGGTCTTGTTCCATTCTGAACCCCCAACTCAGTCTGACAGCTTATGGATTCAATCAACCATGAAAGAATGAATGAATGAACACACAGAAATAAACAAGCAAACCCGGTTTCAAGGATCTAATACTTTAAAACTTTTCATCTCTACATAGTACATTCTAATAAGCCAATTTGACTGATAAGAAAAGTAGTAATATTATAAAGCAACTATACAACTACTAGATGGGAGAGAGGGGAGAAATTAGGGGAAATAAGAGAAATACAAAATGCCTAAGTTTCACTGCAAGGTTAAGAACTTAAGCTCTACAACCCAATTGCCTGGATTCTTGTCCTTCCTCAACCATTAACTATAAGATGTTGCTCAAATTAGTCAGCCTTTCTCCTATTGTTCCCTCCCCTGTAAAATGGAAATTTATAAAGCCTAGATCAGAAAGCCACTATGGTGATTAAATGAAACAATACCTATAAAGTGCTTACATTTGGAGCTCAAAAATGTTAATATTTATTATTAATATCATGGATTCTGGATCCATTGCCAAATACAAAATCAAGAAGGGAGGAGTCGACAAAAGGAAAAAAAATTACAAGTCCAGTGCCCTAAGTCTCTACAAAGTCAACTTCCAAATACTGCTCTTGGATAATTCAGCTGACTTAGAAATTTACAGCTGACAGAAAACCCAATAAAAGCCACAGAGTAATGAGACTGCAAAAAAGACTAATGTGATCTTGGCTTGCATTAAGAGAATTGTATGGTCCAGGATAATCATAGGGCAGTCAACAGTGTTTTTTCTCTGTACTCTCAGACCACACCTGACATTAGAAAACATTGTGAATAACAATATGCCTGAAAGCAAAACATGTAGAACATACTGACAAATGCCAATGGCAAAAAAAAAAAAAAAATCCCAAAGAAATTTGAAAGAAATCATAGAACTAGAGTGAAGGGTGGTCTAAACGTCATTTTGTCAAAAGGTCGCAGAGACCTGAGAATAGTAAAGTTCCTATCCATGGGTCTCTTAAAAACAAGGATTGTGTGTCATTTATTTTTATCTCAAGTGTCTACCCAGAACTGCACTGTCCACAGTTAGTGCCAGAATAGAACCACAACATCAACTATATCGGGGCTGCCTCTGACTGGACCGGTGGAAATGGAAAAGAAAAGGGCACAAAGAAGGAAGAACTGGGAGCTCTGGATGAGCTCAGTCACCTCCAGTTTTGTCCTGGGTCAGCATTGGTCAACCCAAGGTGGTGCTAGTCCACCAGCACGACTTCAGAGAACTGAACCCTCCCTTCATCTGCAAACATTCCAACCTGCTGTGATTTCTCTAAGAGTAAGCCAAAATTACCAACTTTCCTTTTCAGGATTGTTTCTCATTCATGTCAGTATGGCCACTTACAAACCAAGGAAACACTAAACACTCAAGGACAACAGGTTAGCGTGCACCTTTACTTCACACTCAGAAGCCCCATTCCCCCTTCTACTTTGCTAATAATAACAGAACCCTGAGTTTAAGAAGGAGCAATGCGCCCAGCCTCAGGAATGAAGAATGAATGCTCTTAGCCAGTCCTTGTCATCTTGATATTAGCCTTACAATTAATTGGAGATTGGGGGTGAGGGCTGGTAATTTGACCCAAGTTTGATCAATGAGATGTAAAGACAAATCTTTGTAAAGACTTTTGAAAAATATCTTCCTCCTTGTAATAAGACAGGTACATGTACCAGCAAGATTCTTTTGCTCCTGAATCCTTCCTTCTTGTTTAGAATGCTGTGAATAAAGTATTTTTGGAATTAGGGTATATGTATAAGCATAAGGTCACAAGCCTAAGGATGAAATCCAATACACTAGGAAGAGCAGAGGGAAATGAAGGATGAACAGAGCTTGCCTCAGCTCACTGAATCTCTGACTCAACCCTGAGATCTCTTGTTCCTGGCTCTTTGTCAAGATACTTTGTTAACTGGGGTTCCCATTGCTTAATAGCTGAAAGCATCATGTTTATGTCTATTTCCACAATCCTAATATATTCACTTCAAAGGATGAACAAAATGATTATCTCTGACATTTAAGTAACTTTCCAAGCCTGAGTGAGGCCATATGCACCGACATGATGTTAGGTAATATGTAACATAATGCAGGGTCAAATGGATGAGGAGTGGGGAACCTAGGATCCCCAAATGCCAAGGCTAAGATCTACCCACAAGACTAAAGCAATTTAAACTTTCCAGCATGCTCTAACAAACAACAGTTCTAGAGGGCTGAGGTCTCAGGGGTACAGCTTGTGTTCTTGAAAAACCCTCTGAGTGTTTTACTTAGTCAAATATTATGCTTCTGCTTTTTAAATATTTCCATTTAAATGTAGATTTTGACCTTCTCTCCAATGAAATATTAATATGAGTATAAAATATATATAACTCATCATCTCAGAGAGGGTCTCTTTCAAACGTCTGTCATGTTTCCTCTCTGCTGTCTTGGGATAACTTCTGAAAACCATGACAGTTTTACCTGCAGAACCCATCTCTGCCAAATGCCTCGCTGAATGACTGAAAGGTAGAAGGCCACATCCTTTCTCAGATGCACTTTGGGTTTGTTTGTTGTGTCTGTTTAATTTCTTTCATTTCAGTATCAGTAAGACTGGTTTTCTTATAGCAACTGTCATTTATGGGCTGGGTGGACAAATGAAAACTGTCTCTAACAATACAATGCAAAGGAAAGGCTAATCTAATCTGAAATATCTCCTTTCCTAAATAAGAAGCCTATATTAAGATTAACTGGGTTTTCTACTTCATTCTAGTAACTGCAACCCATTAAGTAGAATGAAGGGTTGTTTTGTTTTTAATCACAAAATGTTCCATTCATTCAGCTTTATCATCTTCATTATTCAATCAGCCACACGATGACTAGCAGATCAAGTAGAGCAAGGATTGGCCAATATGTGAACTTTTCCCTATTTATTTCTTCATGCTTAATAACTAATTATGCTAATGTAATGCAAAGATACTATTTAATAAGCCACTTCCAAAGCAAAAAGTATCTCTAGCACTGACTGCTTAAGTAAAAAGAAAGATTGTATTCAGGGGTTGAAATGCATAGGTTCAAATCTTTTGCCCTTCTTAGTTGTTAGACCTATGCGCAAATTACTTCTGATCTTTGATTCTCAGTTTCCTCATCTTTAAAATGGACACACGTGTTTACTTTGCAGTCTACTACCCACATTATCATTTAAACTAAGCCATCAAAAGGTTCCCTCACTGATAAATGAAAAGCTTTGGAACTAGCCTCTGAGTAGATCCAACATATTAACATTCCATCTGTTACTATGCAATTAGGTCTGTGACGAACACCACAGATTGTTACTTTGTCCTGTATCACCATCCCCATTCATTCTTTTATTTATCTACTCAACATTCTCACTGATTCTACAAATACTGGGTTGGCCAAAAAGTTCGTTCGGTTTCCCATGTAGAATGGCTCTTAGTAGTACTTAATTGTCTTTAACTTTATTCAAAACAATTTTGTTACTGTATTGTGACAGTTGTCATATCAGTATTCATTTAAAAAACATCAAAATTGGTGAATTTCTGTGTAGCCATTTTAATACTAAAGATGGAAGAAAATAAATATTTTTGCCCTATTATGCTTTGTTATTTCAAGACAGGTAAAAGCATAACTGGAATGCAAAAAAATAGTTGTGCAGTGTATGGAGAAGGTGTTGTGACTGAAAGAATGTGTCAAAAGTGGTTTGCAAAGTTTCGTGCTGGAGATTTCTTGCTGGGCGATGCTCCATGGTCAGGCAGACCAGTTGAAGTTGATAGTGTTGAAACTGAGACATTAACTGAGAACAATCAATGTTAAACCACATGGGAGATGGCAAGCATGACCAAAATATCCAAATCAACAAAGCTATTGGTGAAAATGAAAAAATGTGCCTTTTATTTTACAGAAAAAACCAAATGGACTTTTTGGCCAAGCCAATATTAAAAATAAGAAACGAACACTCATATGCATACTATTTAGATTTAGATGTTAACATTTTGCCAAATTCATTTAATCTAGATATGCTTACTTTGTTTCTTATGGAAACATGAAAAGGATTTGCAGGAATTATGACAATTTCATGCTGAAAACTTAACATCTAAGAATAAAAGCATTCTTCTACTACAACCCAAATACCATTAACACACCTGATACTTTAGCAAGAAGTTCCTAATGCAATCCGATATTGATCCTGTCCATATTCAAATTTCCACAACAGCCCCATAATATCTTTTATAGCAGTTATTATTTTCAAGACAGATCCAATCAATATTTTTATATTACATTTGGTTGCTTTTTTCCATTTCTTGTAATGCAAAATAATGCCCACCAGCAATTTTATTCCATGACACTGACTTCTTGAAGAGATCAAACAGACCAGTTATCTTGAGAGTGTTCCACATTTTTTATTTGATTGTTTCCCCTAGTGTGGATTAATTTGTCTTTCTATCACCTGTGTTTTCTGTAAACCTGAATCAATTCAGGTTAAACATTTTTGAGAAAACTACTGCTTAATGATGCAGTGTACTTCATGTTACATGACACCAGGAGGCTCATAGTGTCAGGATATCTATCCTATCATTTATGATCTTAAGTTTTTGACCACTTAGTTAAGGTGATGACCACTACTGTAAAAGCACACATCCCCCCTCTTCAAGTGATCTGTGGAGTATTCTTTGATAGCATAAGATTATCTTTCCCCGACATCCTTCTACCTAATTTTCTTGCCTTCCATTAATGGTCCTTGCCTGAATCAAATATTTCACTGCATGTTGCAAATGCTGATATTCTATGTTTCCTTCCAGATTTTATCTGCTCACATCCTTTCATAAAGCAGAGATTTCCCTTATCAATCAAAAAAGAACTACAGTTTCTCATTAAAAGAAAACAGAAATGCTTAGTTCTTTTTCTTTAATTTATGATTTTTAGAATAAAGAGTTCACATTATAGCCATTTCCAATGGTTCCAAGAGTTTGTCTCTCTCTCATCACTACAGACTTCATGGATTTTACCTGTTCAGTGTTTTAAATTCAATTGCCGTCATTCTTTTTAATGTCCAAACTGTCCGAAATCTGACAATGGAAGCCCCATCAAGGTGTGGAGTCCAGTACCTTAACCACCACACTCACTACACTGAGGAGGGCTCAACAAAACTACATGGATTTGCTTAATCTTAGCATCCTCTGGGCTTCATAATGATTCTCCTAGTGGAGCACTTAAAGTGTGTGTTTTTATGAAGCACTTCCTCTATAGATATCAGACATTTTACATTATTCCTAAACAAATAAAACAGCTACTAATAAGCTCAAGGTTTGACGAGAATCTTAATTTTGTTTCAGAGGTTAATCTGAACAAAAGCAACAGACACTAACAACACATGTAATTTAACTCTAGGAAATGCCTTTGAAATACAAGGAGATTCCGTTATGTTTTCTCACCAGTTCTCCTTTAATACCAACCTACTAACCTGACACATAATCAAAGTGTACTATAGGGATCAACTAAAAACTAGCAACAATAGCGACTATTCAAGTAAGAGGGGGAAGGAGGGAAGAGTATAGTAGTTTTCAAAAACACAAATACTGGGCCCCACCTGCAGAGTTTCTGATTCAAGTAGGTCTGAGGTACAATCTAAACATTTGCATTTCTAACAAGCCCAGGTGATGCTGAAGCTGATGGTCCAGGGACCTCAGTCTGAGAACCACTAGCCTAGACTGATTCCTATTTTGTATCTCCCTGCATTTATCTCAGCATCCTTCCCCAATCCTCACTAAGTTTATAGGACTCATAATACTTCACTTCCCTGCTTCACTTGCTTCACCTACAAAAAAAGGACACATACAAGTGGCTACTAGAGTATTTGTGAGCCAATAAGAAACAGGTCTGAGATGTGGAAGTGATTCTTCTGGCTTGAGGCCTGCTTTTACTGAATACGCCCATACTACTTTTCTCCCCCAACTATCTTTAAAAAGAAAGGAAATATTTAATGTGGTGTGAGGGGTCTAAAAACAGAATCTTTGTTTTTTTCATAACTTTCAAAAAGGATATGAGCTTTTCTTTTTGTCAAACTAGAATCCCAATAAACCAGATTTATTGAATTACTTGGAGACAGACAAAAACAAGGTCATGTTATAGAAGACATTCTGGGGTCAAGTCATAGTCAACATTTTGACCTCTAAACCTATGTCTATAGTCTAGAACCCTAAAATGTGATTCAAAACATTCAACCAACATTTACTGAGCAACTACTACACAGTGCTCAGCATTGCAGACAAGGAGAGAAAATTAGGTCATAGTGAAAAGGAGCCAAAATCAGGTAATTATAACACAATTAATGTTCATAATAACCATCCTGGGGCACTATATGATGTCTAAGCAAAATGATAAGCAGTGAAGGTCAGCAACTCACTGCCCACTAGATATGCTGATCAGAGTGCCAACTATAGCCCAGAGACTTTCAGCAGATGAGGAGGCTGATGCCCCATTCAGGTTCTCAGGAAGGTTTTTCTCTAGTGCACAACTGATTCTGATTATTCCCAGTGACCCTGCAAACCTACAATAATGCAACTACACAAGTTTCAGAGCTTGCTAGAGAATGGGAACTGACAGATCTGCACATAGATCCCTGTTTTGACTTTAATTGTGGCCAAAAAGACTGAAGGAAATGCCCCTAACTAAAAAGCCCAGGTTTTAAAATTATGCCACAAGACAGGATAAAGAAATGGATCCAATGGTTAAAGCCCTTCTTCACCTACAGCAGCTGGATTTTTGCTTTATTTGATTATACTATCTAGTAATATCTCCATTTAAGGTAGAATTCCACAGCTAAAAGCATTTCATAAATCACTGATACAGTTCAGCCATCAAAAAAATGGGATTCTGGTCTTGGACTATTTCTCCCAGCTTTGTGATTCAGGTACAAGTTGCATACAAGCTACAGTGTAGTGACAGAGATCAAAGGCTCTGATGGAACCTGACAACCCAGGTACAAATCCCAGCTCTACCACTTCCCAGCTTTGTGACATGGGCAAACAATCAATCCTCTTTGTGCCTCAGGTCCCTCTGCAAAACAAAGGTAATAAATAATGCCAGCCTCAAAAAGTCATTGTAAAGATCAAATAAGGTAATACATAAAGCACTTTGGGCAGTGTATGGCTTAAAAAGTATTAGCACTTTCACTGCTATCATCATCATCATCATCATCATCATCATCATCATCATCATCTCTTTAGGCCTATTGCTTCACTGGTAAAATAAATACATGATCTTTAAGAACCATCCCAAATTACTAGAACTTCATGTAAACTCCAAATACTGGCCACCCAGTTTTGTCAAATGTACAAATTACAAAAGCTTGAATCAGAATGACACCACATATATATCTTCTCTGCTGTCACACACCAGCTCCTATTTAAATATTTATCCATGTCCACAAGCTTCATAAAACAAGGCAATCCATGCCATCAAGACAGAAAAGGAAAAGAGAAAATCTAGCCCAGGACCCTAGCTGCAGTCAGAGACTATCTAAGCCCTCTGTTTAATAAAGTTCTTCATCTAAATAGCATAAGAGGAACTACACATCCCAGAGAGGCTAGTTTGCAAGTTTTCATTTTATGTCAGATTAACCAGTCAAAGTTAAATGGAAAACATATGTAGTATTAATAAAGGGCTCAGTGTCACTTTATTTCTTATGCTAAAGCACAATCGATGATTCCAGAGAGAGCTAAGAGCTTTTAAAATACACCATGTGGTCCCTTAACAAACATGATTCCTCTTGATGAATACTTTCCCACTGGTGTCCATGGCAAATAAGCAAGAACACATAGCAAATTACTACATGCAATAAGCAAGCCCCCATTTCCCTCTCTAACACAAATGGCTTGGCAGTGACTCATGGCATGACCAGGAGAGACAGCAGAGGGGTAGGCAATTGCAGGCTCCTCTCAATGGGGCACTTAAGGGGATAATGAAGCAGGAAGCAGATGGAATCATCTTGGGCCTCCAGGGTAGCAAAAGAGAACAAAAGGTAACCAGGAAAGAGACTTCTAGATTCAAAGCCTCACTCTACCAAGTGCTAGCTAGAAAACCTTGAATAAATTAACCTCTCTGAGCATCTGCAAACTACAGAAAAGTACTACACTCTTCAAAGAGTTGATCAAGGGAACAAATAACAAATGATACATACAGCTATCATTACTGATGGTTTCTCAATTACCAGGGCTGCCACACTACCTGCGTACATTAGTTTCATAACCCTCATAACAACCTGTGGACCTGGATTATCATCATCATCATTATTATTATTATTATCCCCATTTTCAGATTGTTTTTAAAACCTTAGCCCAGTTAGTTCTCTAAGCCATCATCCCAGGCCAGGTGCTGACCCTGCACTGTCTCTGGTTCATGAAGTCTTCCTTGACAATCCCAAGCACAGTCTTATAGGTGCATCTCACAGCACCCCCTACTAGGTGTCAACATAAGAGGAATAACACCTAACATTTACTGTGCACTAATCACTGTGTGGTTTTTGGGGCTGGGGTTTTTTTGGGGTTTTGTTTTTTTTTTTGCCTGGTCTCCCCACTGTAGTGACTTCAAAGCAGAAACTGTAGCTATCATCCTAAACTTGTTGCCCACCTTCACTGCCAAGCATACTATAGTGTTCAATAGTTCCTTTGAGCAATGAGTGAATATTAATATCATTTTAATTGCTAAAATTTTTATATTTTCCTAGGATTCCAAGCACTGGGACTAATTGAAACAGACCTCATGTGTGCAGAAAGTGAATGCAGGTTTCCTGAGCACCTGCGCAATAGCTTTTTGTTGTGGCCCCTAAGGAGCTTGGTCTGGGGATTTACTCCTCAGTAGGCATGAACCGGACTGATTTAACCACACAAGAACACAGCTCATCCACACGCATTAAATTACAGGCTTTCACATGGGGATGCAAAGAGGGGAAAATAAATTACCACAAAAGGAATTATCACAGATTACCTTTACAATGAATGTTTCTAAATCCAGTTTAAATAATTCAATTTATATAAATTCTTTGGAATGTAGTATTTTATCTACTGCATAAATATAAAACTATTCTACATTTCATTTCGTGTCCATGTACTACTTTCTGTGAGTTTGGTCATAGCCAATTATTTCAGAGATATGGTCAAGGGACTCTCCAAACACAGCAGGCAGAAGATGATTACTATTTGACAGTGATATCACAGTTGCCACCCATCCATAAAACTGTAACATGGTGCATGCCTTCTCAGCTAGTCTGAGTATGAATCTGCTTGTATTACATACAAGAAAAGAGTCCTTTTGTCTGAAACTTTCAAATCAAAGAAGGGTAAGGGATAAATTTATCAAAATGTACAGTCCTTTAGACCCAAGTCGGTCACATTTCTTACACACACACACACGATTATTTAAGGCTTTCTGATAGTCAACTGAAAAAACAGATAAACAGTGGCTTGTGCTGACTCCTTCCATAAGGTATGTCAATAAATCTTGGCCAGGAGGCAATCTGTTCTAGGACAATGCGCGGTTGCTGCTCAAATGTGCCCGTACTCTGAAATCTCTTCACCCACTTCCCAATAATCAGACTGCTACCTGTGCACATGAATTGATAAACATCTTCACCTCTGGGGTGTTGTATACAGTATTCAACACTTTAAGGGCCCTACATGAGTCTAGAAAATACATATCCCCAACCACAGACCTTCCAATAAAAGAGGCAACCTGCACTGAAACACTGGAAGAACATGCACTATTCACCCCCAAATCAGTCTTAAAGCTTTCTCAGACTCACTGAAATTATTCTTCCTTTAGAGATATCTCTAGAAATCTTGCTCTTGTCAAATGCCTGGGTTGACAGGCAGTAAAGGGACGGGCTACAATATATGTGATGGGTTGGGGGTCTCTTGGCACAAATCTTCAACACTGACTCAAAAGACCTCTATCAAAAGATGTCATTTCATTCTGTAGCATTTTCCCCTTGCCAAAAATTCCTCTCGGCTTCCACTAATGGAGATGGAGATTCAGCATGTCCAAGGAGCAATACTCCCTGGAGCACTGAGTTAAGAAAAATCAGAAGATCAGAGTTTTAAGCTCTATTTATGTTATCTACCATGAGCAGAAATTCCTCCTGCGCATTATTTCAGAGCCAGGATCAAGTGATTCAACAACGTTCATTCTGTTGGCAATGAGGGAGGGCACCAGGTTCTTTCCTAAATTTCCCTCCAGCATTAAGGGTTCAGAAAGCTTTGGAAATATCACCAGACTATTCCTTTATTCAGATGAGGAGGGGAGAGTGGGCAACTCCACCTAAAAGAGAACTTCAAATTGGAGTATAAAAGAGGTGACCAGCTAGACCCTCAACTAAACAACCTTATTTTAAGATAATTTGAACCCTAAGAATAAAGGCCTTTCATTATACACATTTGGGTGAACAGTCTATTGGACTGTTTTCCTAAGTCTCAAGAAAATGACCTACAATTCAATAAGGCTGACCAGACTGAGAAGGGTAAAGTAGAGGCATAATGAGTTACGATGATAGGGAAACTGGTTTAACAATGGAAGAAAGGCAGAACAGTAGGTAGAAGTGTGAAGGACTTTGCAAAGTCCTCTTGCTCCCCTATCTCTCCAAGGACCTAGAGCAGTGGTCCCCAACCTTTTTGGCACCAGGGACCCGTTTTGTGGAAGATAGTTTTTCCATGGACAGAGGAAGGGAGGTATGGGGGCAGGGGGCCACTCACCTCACCTCCTGCTGTGGACCAATGGGGCAGAGACAGGAGGGGAGGCAGACCTCATGCAAGCTTCTTCTAGGGGCTTGGTTCTGGGTTGCACACCCCTGGCCTAGAGTATTGTTTATCAACCTAGCTGACATTTAGAATCCCTTGAGAAGCTTTCAAAACAGTGTTTTTCTTGGTGTTTATTCCTCGAGGTTGATTCAATCAGTCTGGGATAGAACCCAAGCAGGACTTTTTTTTCAAAGCCTCCATATGAATCAGTTGTGAGTGTGGATATAAATTTTTTAGCATAATTACTGTGAAATGTAATACATTTACCAGAATCTGGATTTTTCAAAGATATTCAATGAGAAGTTCAAGTTCAAGCAAGATTTTTCAGGATCAGGAAACCAAATTTAAAATTAATTTGAAGTTCAAATTGGTCAGATCAACATTTTATAAGGTCAAAATCCAGTTATATAATAATATAATGATCAGGTCAACAGTGAAGGTAAATGATTTGGGGCAGGGAGCTTCAATTCAGACCAGCTGCATGAGTGTCAGATGAGCAGAAAGTGACAGAGGATCAGACAGAACAGTGTTTCTCAGTAAGTGGTTCTCTGACCCACAGTAATAACTGATTACCAATTTTTTAATAAAGCATACTAAAGCTCCTCATGGACATCCAGGAGGGAAATTATATATTCTCTGAAGCTGAGTTACAGTCAGGCAAAATCTCATAACATGGCCAACTAATTAGTATTTATTGTCATTAAGATTTTCTCCTCAAAAACCCTTTTGATCTCCTCCACTTACTTTACCCTCAGGCAACAAGGGGCAGTGTACAGGTAGTGACTTTTTTGTTAGGGATAGCAGGTGTTTCTTGTATCTCGCTTGCAAGGTAAAACTCTGGCAAAGATCTCTGAGTAAAACCAAGGACTCTATTTCCTAAGTAGCTCTCTACCATTTTCCTCTTAGCCTGTTGGAAATTTATCAAGTTACAGCACCAAAAATTCATTAGGCCTCTGTAGGAGCAATATGAGAGGCAACCTGAGTAGGTGAAAAGGTCCATAGCATTAAAGTCTCCCTGCTATCCAACACCAGGTGACTCAGGTGAGAGAAAAGCAGGGGAGTCTAAAATACTCAGCCTTTGGATAACGGGTCAGCATTATTCTCTGATGCTATCAGATGCTTGGTACATGCCGCTGAGGACAGTATCTGCCATGTGACAGGTCATATATGCCGGTGACCGAAACTCCATTCTAGAACTACTAACCATATTCCAGTCCCAACAGCTGCATACATGGCTCCAGAGAACCCAGTCCCCAACTCAAAATTACCATTCAACTAATATTCACTTTTACCTACACTTCTCAGTAAATGACCGGAAGAAAACACTGCTATTAAGAGTACAGGAAATGAAAGATTTGAAACACTGTAAAAGTTAAATGCAGATCCAGATCTTGTAACTTCAATTCATGACTTCCTCCGGCGGCGGGGCGGGGCAGGGGGGGGGGGTTGTTTACAAAGTTCAGGTATCTGGAAGTCTTTCTCAGAATTTTTAGTATAATGGCTACCTTAGGCCCAAACGATCTTTTGAAAAATGTCTCACAAAATACTAATGCTGCTTAGAACTGCTCAGCCACTTAGCAAATGGGTTAAAGTCCTGAAAATTAAGTCAGTCACAAAGCATCACTTAAATCTTTCTCCATTTAAATAATTTCAAGGGCCAAAGCCAAGTACCTTTCAATTACGGAGTAAAGTGATATAAGGAACTGTATTTTTAATCTTTGCACCTCACTCTCTCAACATCAATATGGGTTATTCTATTTTCTCCCTGTCACTTACTTCAGGTTCTCTTTAAAGCTGAGCCACCTAGAATCCAATGGATACCTAAGACAAAGGCACAACACTGCCATATGATTAAAAAAAAAAAAAATCCATCAAGGTCATTTGGGTTCTGGTTTGGAAAAGGTAAGCCATAGCTTCTTAGCAAGGCTTAGAATAACAAAAGACAAAAGCAACTGGGTCTTTCCAGACTCTCTGCACCCCTGGGAAGATCAAATAGTCCAGTTCAGAAAAAGTAGGTGCTTCCTCACCATGACCGGCAGCAAGAACAAGCCAATCAAAAAGCTGTTAGGATTGGTTTGTTGTCATTGTTTGGATTCTGGAGTCCTCAGGATTAAGTAATCCCGGAGTTCTGCACCTCATTCCCAGCAATGATGCTCCCAAGCCTCAATCAAGGCAAAAGTTTACAGAACAAACACTGTTCCCCAATTGTAATTGAACTACTCAAGGTGATTGTTTTTATTCCTTCCCTAAAAAGAAAACAAAATTTTCATAAGAAACAAATTGCAAAAGCATAAAAAAATTGATTTCAATCTTTTTCTTTTTCTGATTTTGGTTGGGGGAATTGAGATCAGAATCATAGTATATAAATAAACTACTTAGTTGACCCCAGAATTTCTCTGTTGAACAGAGATTTCAGTACTGTGACATCTAGAAAAGTCTTCCTTTCCTGGTCCTTCCCTATAATAAAAGTTTTCTGACTCAGCCTCTGAAGGGATTACATTTAGTTCAGAGATGGGAAGAGGAGATGAAAATCATTGGCATCCCTCAAATCAATACTTCTAAGTCAGCTTCAAAATTCTCCTCAGGATCAGCAAAGAAAAATGATTTTCCACTAACTTAATGCTCTGTTACCCACAATTCTGAGTTCCTTATGCTTTCTATTTTTGTGTCCTATAACCACACCAAAAAAAAAAAAAACAAAAAAAAAAACTGAAGTGCTTGGCTGGCTTTCAGTAAGAGCTTGTCAATGAATGTGTAATGAATAGATGAATGAGTGAGCAAATAAATGTGCTCCATTAGAAGATATCTGGGACACACATTTAAATAAATCAGAAATGTTTCCTCAGTGATAATGAAATCAAAGGTAATTAGCTATTTCCAATGAGGATGTGATACAGATTACCAGCTTGTTAAAGTAACTAAAATAAATAAAACCAACTGGCAAAAGTTAGAAGATATATTTGGAATTTTGGGTGAAGTATCATTAAGCACTAAAGTTGGACAGGCACTTCTTAGCGAAGTAAGATAAAGGAAAAATATGTTAGGTTATTTTATCACTGTCTAACAATTAGAAACACAAATTTATTAGGATTTTTTGCCTCATATTAAGTTTTAGGATTTATTTATCATGATCCGTTGCTAGAGAAAGAATCCTGGAAAACCCCAAAGCAGACTTTAAAAAGGCTGTTTTTCCTCCTAATGACCTGTCCCCGCTATGGAGAAAGGTGCCAACAAAAGTGATGGAGGACCAAAGTATGAGAACACGAGACAGTGCAGAATGTTGAAATATTGGCTATATTCATATTCATGTTCATATTCATCGTCTGTACAGTACACATGCAATAGCATTTTCACCATTTCCTAATTTTATCTCAAATCATTCTGTGTGGATGGGTAACACAATTTACCAGTTAGAATACACTGGACATCAAGGAACCAGAAAACTAAACCAAAATAGCTTAAATAAGAAATTGTTTTTTCTCACACATAAAAAATAGTTCTGAGATACAATGTGTTCAGGCTGGTTGATTCAGCAGCTCCACAATATCATCAAAGATACTATCTTTCTATCTTTCTTTTCTCTTTACTGTCTCTCCCTCCTCCCCCACCCCACACATGTTGGTTTGGTTCTTAGGCCAGCTGATGGTTCAAAAATGGCAGCTGCCACGTTCCAAGCACCAAATAAAGACAACACTCAGAGACAGAAACTATACTTTCCTTCTCTCTTCAAATGCAAGGAATCTTTTTCCAGAAAACACATATAACACTTCCCCTATGTTAAAATGGCCAGACCTGGATCTTTAACTGGAATGAAGAGTGGAATTATCATGATTGGCTTAGATTAATCAAGATGTGCCCCCTGAACTCAAGTCCACATGGAAAGTGAACACCTAAATGAAAGGACTCTGCCAGCAAGGATGAGGGGTGAGCTGACAGATCTGGGTTATTTCCTATAGAGATATGTGATAGCAACCCTGTTTCCCAGCCCACTGGCCAAGTCCTCATTGAATGCTTATTCACAACCTGTGCTTTATGACTTGATTTGAGGCACTGCTGGGGTAGGGGGTCTGGGGGTAGTCTACACAAGAATTACTATAGAAGGCCCTTGTCTACAAAAGAGATAAGACAAAAGAGAGCAGAAACCATGCCATGGGTTTCTGCCATGAGAACACACATACACTATGGTCACAGTGCAGCAGACAACTTGGAGTGAGCAATCTCAGAGATATTCCGCCAAAGATTTCAGTGTCATAGCTCAAGCATGATAAATAATGACAAAGCAACACTCTTCTCCTCCTATGAGATTTTAAGAGCCCCCTCTGATGCCAACCAAAAGGTAAGCTTTATTTCACCAAGGTGATTAAGTCAAATGTTTACTTCCCTTAAAATGGAAGAAGTACTTTTCATCCCCCTCCTTTTTAAGTCCTCATATTGTAAGTGAGAAGAGCTTCATGTGATGTTCTAACATGTACTTCATGCTTCAAATTTCTATTGAAGCTTCTATTTCAGTCATCTTTAGAATCCAGGGTTGGGGCTTTTTTCCTCTTTAGGGGTTACAATCCATCTCCGTAGGATAAATTCTCCTAGATGGAAATAAATGTGCTACACTAATGAACAAGAGAAACAGCTCTGGAGTACAAAAGAACACTTCTCTGCACTTTAAATCTTCAACCCTGACTGCTTTCCTTATATTCATGCATAATTAACAATCTCTGGAATACAGGAACCAAGAAGCAAAAAGAGGTTCCACTTGTATGAGGTGGAAGATAAAAGGGAAGAGAGAAGTCAGCAGGATGGAATGATAGCACACAATCCGGGCAGCTCCAGTGTTGCTCTTTTCAAAATTCCCACCAACCATAACCACCTCTCCATGATATATTTCTGGAGATCAAGGAAAGCATTTCCCACCCTAGGCCTATCAGGTGACTTAGGGGAAAAGTATCTACCAAAAATCAAAATCAATAAAGCTCAATAGCCAAACTGGCCTAATAAAGACAAAGCTGGAGATAAATGGGTGTTGACTTTTTCTCCCTTAACCTATGTACAGTTTTTTATTCTATTTTTTAAGACGAAATAAAAAGTAAACAGAAAATGGCACACAGTAGGCAATCAATAATTTATTAGATGAATGAAAGCAACCTACAAACCACCCAGAAAATTTTCTTCTTCTAAAACTGAATGTCCTGGCTGGTGTAGCTCAGCGGACTGAGCATCAGCCTGTGAACCAAAGGGTATCCGGTTCGATTCCCCAATCAGGGCACATGCTTGGGTTGTGGGCGAGGTCCCCAGTAGGGGGCGTGCGAAAGGCAAACACACACTGATGTTTCTCTCCCTCTCTTTCTCCCTTCCTCTCTGTCTAAAAATAAAATAAATAAAATCAAAAAAATTTAAAAAATAAAACTGAATATATTACTCTTTCAACATGATCATACTAAACTAAAAGCATAGATGTGAAAAAATACTCTGCTCAGAAATAAAATATTTTACATGACTACTCACAATAGACTAAAAGTGAAAACAGGATCCTTGTCAAGACAAAATCACAACAGTTGATAAAAGATGACATTCTCTTCACTATGTAAAATGTTCGTTCTCATCTATCAATTGGACTCAGCAGAGGCAACAGGTAAGACAGTTAATAGTGATGGGCGGACACACACACATACACACAAGCAAGCACATGCAAGTGCAAACAAAGGATTCCAAACTACAACAGCTAGGACAAACAGAACCTTGAGGTGCCATTAGTCACATTTACAGGGCGTTCTAATCCAAGCAAAAACACTACCCAAAGATCAGTGTACTGTAGAGATTTATAGTCAAAAGCCATGGATTGAAGACCCAGCTCTATTACCTAAGGTAGGTCACTGAACCTAAGTCTTAAAATTTTTTATTCATAAACTGGAGACTGTAAGTACTTGCCCTGCCAATTCACAGCCTTGTGGAAGATTCAAACAACCTTCTACAAAGAAAATTAACATTAAACTATATAAAGAGCTATCTGACTGCAAAAGGATACTCTCACTTGATGTATTTTTGGTACTGGTCAATCTACAAACCAAACAGTTCATCGAACTGCCAGGATATGATCCCCTGTGTTCACAGAATTCTCCCTTTATGAATGACTATAACTGCACATCCTGACACAATCTGGCTATCTAAAAGGGAAAAAGAAAAAGAGATAGAAGGAGAGGGGACGGGAGGGGGACTAACAGAGGTTGTAATTCCCCTGAACAAAAATGTAATTTGTGTTTAAGAGCAAAAGAAATAAACAACAACAAAGAGCCCATTTTCATTTGATGTGCAGAACCCGTAACACCAATAAGGACTATTTGCCTAAAGATGTAATAAATAGTACTACATTTATTACCCCCTTACCTGACAATTTATGTTGTATACAGCAAGCCTTTGTTGATCTTAACAAAGGATCAGCTTTATGCCTCAAGCATTTCAAAGCTGGGTATCTTACTCCTCCTAGAGCAGTGTAAGTGTTTGCTTGTGGACGTGCTCCCTCATGGACCACAGAGGGGAAAAGGTTCTGGGATTAAGTAAAAATGACCAGCTGGCAAATCTGGACTCAATTCCATTATTTTAGTCATTCAAAACAAGTGAAGTAGGGGGGTTGTATTGAGCATCTAGTATGTGCCAGGTGCTAGGCTGGCTGCAGATGATTCAGAAACACAGAAGACACAATTGTTACCCTCTCAACTGCTATCCACTCCATTGCCAACACAGGCACTGAAATAAAAGACAAGAAAATTACTGCTAAGAAAAACTAGGATTGCTCTCATTCCACTGCTTCTTCCATCAAAAAGCATTCCTTTCAGATCAGTGGTTCTCAGCCTGGTTATACACTGGAATCACCAAGGAAATTTTTTTAATAATGTCTGGGCTGCATGCTTGGGAACTAATAACATCTGGAATTGTGGCCCAGGCATTTAAATTTTTTAAAAACTCCTAAAGTGATCCTAATGTGACCCCAAGGTTGAGGGCCACTTCCTTCTGTCACAGGAAGGTTTCAGCTACATGACAGATGACAGTAATCTATCTAACAGAAGAAATCTAAAACTGTTAAAGGACATGTGGCCTCAGTCATATGGATTACAAAAAATAATAATATTAAAAAAATAAATGTCTGAAGCGTAAAGAAAGTTCTATTTACTGGATAAAGAGAAAAATTTCTTTCTAGAGTGGCCCAGGAAATATGTGTCAGTAAACATATACACAGTCACCAGGGAAAAGGAGCATCAGAAAGTAATGAAAGTTTTTTTCTGCTTAAGGTTCAATCTCACCAGCCTTTTTTAAAAAACTAGTCCCTAAAAGTGTCATTTCACATACTCCAAAAGACATGTAGGTAGCCTTCAATTGTTCTCCAAAGCAGATCAGGAAATACACATATACAAAAGCAGTTGCAAAGCTCAATTTCACCAATAACTGCCCCAAACTTAGAAAGTCGTCAGTGTGAGAACTACGGCCACTGAAAGTGCCAAATGTTCTGGTCCTTATCTGGCTGGCTCCCTTTCAGTGGCCTTACCAAAATGAAGAAAAAGGTGACAATGTCCACAGAAAAGAGATACTCAAGTGGCTTATTCAGCAAAGTGGGTTCTCAGAACACAGGTATTGTGGAGCTGATGAAGAGTAGACAGTGCAGCCCAAACAAGAAGAAAAAAATCTAATGCTATTTTCTGTTCCTAGAGAATTTATATTCCTGCCACAACAACTGACCACAAGGTACCAGTTCCCACAAACAATAATAATGATTATTTATGATGTAATTATGTGTCATCAGTATTAGTAACTTATTGGGTATTTATATTCGGTGACTAAGGTTAAGTATTCAATAGAAAACATGTATGATATCATCAAATCCTCACAATAGCTCTATGAGATGGGCATTATCATTCCTATTTTGCAGATGGAAAAACTAAAGCAAAGAGAAGTAAGGTCTTGGTCAAAATCACATAGCTAGGATCTGAAGTCAGGCTGTCTCTTCAGAATACATCATTCTCAATTCCTCTAAAAGTACCTAAAAAAATCACCTCAATATTCATTACGCCCATTTCTCTTAGTCTGTTCATATAAAAAATTTACATTTTTCCCTGTGAAACTGAGAACTTCCAGTCTTTTTCCACCTAGCAATCAAAACCTTCTCCAGTATTTAACAAGTACTCCCTTCCACATGCACATAAAAGTCAAGGAGATGATATGGTGTCACATAAGATGAGGATGAGCTGAAGTGATCCCTAATGTAATCAAAACCTGTTGATCAACCACCTGGCACTGCATTATTAGTCTGATGTGTTAGTTTTCCCTAATAAACACAGCAGTCAACAGTTAAATGCACAAACCAGTAAACTGAGAGGACTTGTATTAATAGCAGGGATAAATCTAATTTGCTGACAGACTATGCTGATGGACTTTAGCTGCTGTGGGACATATGTTTAGGCACCTTTTCATCACTGCTACTGAAATATTGTTAAACAAGCAGGCCCCTCTCAAGGGCTCCTTACCTAAACAAATTCCCCATGCCTCCATGACAGTCTATACTGAGTGGGGTTCAAACAAAACGAGGTATAATGCCTTATCCCATTGCTAGCCAGCTTACTGACCTACACAGTCTTATTTCCAGGTGTAACCTAACATGCAAAAATGTATCTCTGCAGCTTCTACTCAGGAGAGGGGAGCAAGGCAGATGTAGCATATCACACCTGAGGACGTGTGAGAAGAGGTAGAGAAGGAAGTTAGTAAAGTTACTACAAAAGAGATTCGGGTGTGGAAGTAGAATGATGGCATAGTTTTATGGCTCTGCCAGTCTCCTAACATTGCTAAGTACCAATATGCTTGCTAGGAAGTGGAGATTAAAAAGCAAATAAATATCTTAGATAAACAACTCAAGGTCCCCAGTTTAGCTGTAATCTTTCCCCTCCCTTCTCCCTGGTACTCCATTTTGGACTTATTTTTGTCCTTTACAGAATGTGGGGACCTTGGCAGTAGGTGGGCTGAAGTAATAAACAGGATATCGAAACGCTCCATGTTGTAACATTGCAACCTTCAGCCAAAGCACAACAGTAGGAACCATATGTATGTTCTTATGGGACCAGGATCAACGGATTCCCTAAGCAAATGTTGTATCAAGGACTCTATTCTCGACTCCGACTGCTGGAGAAAACTGCGTAGTCCTTGTGTCCACCTTTGGGTGGGGTAAGATCATACCTGTCCTGTGCTGAAACTATTAAGATCTTCCAAATACAGTTTCACCAAACGAACTTTGCCCTATGCTGTGTTTCCCTTTCTCTTAACTCCCCCACCCCAGCAGTCAGTACTTCTGCCAAGGTCAACAACTGCACAATTCTAAACAAAATGTTACTATTCCATTTGCCAAAGTTTAGCATCTAGAGCAGAAAGGGTACAAGATTTGCAAGCAGATTTGAGTCAAATCTTGAATTTGCCACTTCTAGCTATATAGCCTTCGGTCTTTCTGAAAAAAACCTCCATATAATTAAAATGGTGATGGTTAAGATCTACCAATGACAGTGGTAAGGATTTTATGAAACTGCATATGGAAGACACCAACACAGTGGCTGGTCCCTTGATTCTTCCCCTCCACTTCAACCACCATGAATCTGCTGCATCTCACAATACCATTTTCCTAAAACTGCACTAATTCAAACCCTTCTCATCTCCCACTATTACAATCAGAATAGCCTCTTAACCCACCTACTTCCCTCCAGTCACTAATTCTCTCTGATCAGATTCATGGTATATAACTCTGACCTTTTCTCCCTGTACAATAACCTTCAGTGGCTCCTTTCTGCCTGTAAAGGAAAACAAAAACTTACTAGACTTAAATCTGTGTTTCCTCACATCGCCATTCCCCTGGATCTACCCCTAACTCCAAGTTAGATCCCAGCTCCCTCTATCCAGCACTTTACATATACTGGGCACTTTACCTATGGAGGGCTGCCCATCCCCTTTTCCATACAGTTACCCCTATTTTTCATGAGCACCACAGGCCTTTCACTTTTAAAGTGGTAATCTTAGGTAAATAAAATCCTGCTCTTGAGAGCCTTACTTTATTAAGCCTCTCCAGGTGCAAGATCTCTGACCCCAATTAACTGCACCCCTGCCAGGGGCGATAAAAGAGATGAACTCACACTAGAATTCAACTTGCAAGGAACATATTTTTCTTCTTCACAAAACTGCCTTAAGTTTTGTACTTGATTTTACATTTATTTTTCTTGGCTAGAGGCTGAGTTCATGTTCTCTCTATATTTACCTAAGCTCTTTGAAATAACAGGACCCTCACCATCACATTTGCACTCTTGTAAGTTGCTACTCTCCCTTTTTCTCTCCTATTCATTCCTCAAAACCTGGCTCAGTAGTCCCTCTCCCAGGAAATACAGCCTTGATGATGTGCTGCTCCCTCCCTCCTCTGACCCCATTCACACATAACTGACAGCTTGGTTTAGCATCCTGCTGTAGAGTGCCTTATTCTCTCCTTTTTTGTCAGCAGCCCTTAATTCCATGTGCCCTGTTCACTGATTTATTCTCTTGGAATAAATCAACCTAAAGCAGAGGTCCTTAAACTTGAGCATAAATCTGAATCACCTGCAGAGTTTGTGAACCAGACTGCTGACCCCAACCTCCAGGGTTTCTAATTCTTTTGTTCTGGGATGAAGCCTGAGAATCTGCAATTCTAACAAGTTCCAGAGGACGATGATACTGCTCCTCTGGGGACCACACCTGTGGAACAACTGACCTAAACTTCTCCTTCCCCAACTGGATAGAATGCACCTTTGGAACCTGGAACTCATACTACTTCTGTTTTTCACAAAGGCGGACACAGAGTATGTGTCTGATAAATATCTCTATTGATTGACTGATTACCTTCCCATTTCGTTCCCTCATGCCACTGTGTTAGGGTTTCTCTTCTCTACCTGTAGCATGGTCCACTGAGAAGTGGCATTGTAGAAGCAGCTCTGTATCAATCCTGTGCTTTTATATTACCTCCAAGCACCACCATCTCACTGGAGCAAGGCAAAAGAAAGCACACCTCATAAACACTATGAAATGTAGCAGCAATTAACCTCATGGGACAAGAGACTAAGTCTTTGGTAGAACAGAACCCTTTGATAAATATGGGTCCATACTCCTCAAGACTGGCTCGTACGTAGTTATATAATGCTCCCTGAAGATGCCCATTTCTTGGCAACGTTTCCCATATGCCTGCTACCACTGTGTGCATTATGAACCAGGCAACTAAGTTTCCACAGGCAACCCAGCATACCTGTCAGCTCACACGGGTCTGATTGTTTCCTCCAGGAAAAATAAGGTATCAGGGATAGATACAGGCTGACAGAGTGCCTACAACTTCCTAAAGAAATGTTTAAAGAACCTCTGAAGATGCAAGGCAACTAAATGTACCTTTGCAGCACTTAATCATACCTCCTTATTAAAGTCTGTGAAACTGAACTTGGAAACTATTTCTCTGGCTCCTTTTCTCAGTCCTGTTTTGGAAGTGGGCAGGAAGGGTGAGGTGGCCACAAAGCCAAGAAACATTCCTTGAGATTTGAATCAAAAATTTCATTTATCCTTAAAAAGGAAAACCCATCACCACAGCTTGGGTTTATTGGATGTGTTGCCCCACTCACTTCTATTTGAAAATCATTTCCGTGAAAAGCCACTTAAGAACAAAAGATGTACTTGCTGGGTCCCACTGTACCATCTCCATAGAACTCAAGCACAACCAAGCTCTCTGCTTCTGCCCTTCATAAGAACTGGCCCTGCTAATAGATCAGTTGTTCCCAAGGAAAACGAAGGAAAGAGATACTTTTTCACTACTCAGCAAAAACTCACACACTTACTAAACACAAACAAATTTTACAAGGCACTGAAGTGATAACCCCCAGGCAGAGAGCCCATGAGGCAATAAATATCTTATAAACACAAAGGTCACAGACCCAGGTGTTTATGAGCACAGAAGATGTTTATGGCTATCCACCCAGCTAAAAATTTGCTTTCAACCTTACACTCTTCTTTATCACTAGCTCCATTATTATTCTCCAATTATTTTGAGAAAATCCAAAGCAAAGAGGACTATAAAAGAGCTTTATGAGACTCTTGAGCCAAATCAATATGCCAGAAATAAATCAATGCTTCAAAGAGTTCTGAATACAATTAAGGCAAACAATAGTCTGATGTGTCTGGTAACCTCCCTCCAAACCATTATTGCATAGATTAAAAGATTATAGATATTCCTCCCTCCTCCTCAATATTAATAGTGATATAAAGCACATTTAATAAATCCAAACTGCCACAGCTCTAAGTTGGATTATGGGTCTGGTTCTTCATAAACTGACATATACATGTAGATTCAGTTTAATAATATACAATCTCAGGTCAATCAAAATCTACCCTTGCCAGCTCTCTATTTATTATCGCTTTTGCCACAACCTGCACCCAATCAGTTGCTGTCCTAAAACTCTCTTGGCTGGCAGCTGTACAAAAATCTGTGCGGCATCAGCATAACAAGTGACAGGTCTCCCCATCAATTACCACTTCCAGGGAAGGACGGCTTCAGCAGAGACATAACCCCATAGTCACACACCACCTTAGTTTCTGATGGACCATCAGATCAGAAGGGAAGCTGTCACCAGTGGAGAAAAGAAACCCAGCTCCTCATTAGCCAGAGTTTTCTTTTCTTTTCTTTTCCTTTCTTTTTCAACATACATCAAGGAATAATCATGGGCCAACTGAGCTCTGACAGCTCTGTATGTAAATGGCATTTAAATACAGGCAAACAGCTCACAAACAAAGAGGCTGCAGTCCCGCTGCTGCTCACAGACCCACTCAGATCTAGTGCCCACACGGTGGGTCTCTCTCTAGGTTTTATCTCCTGCTACATGACCAGAAACATCACGAAGAACACAAAGATGTTACATCACGATGAACACAAAGGTGTCATTACAGGGCTTCACTGAAGATGGGGTTGAGCTATGTGCATCCTGGTAGGGTCCAGAGGCAGGTTCTGCTTCATGAATGGAGTAGCACTACCTCGTGAACCATCCACATCCCCAGGCAGGGCTTTCCCTCCAGCCAGGCCAGGCTTTGGTTTAAAAGTATTATAACTCTACCTCTGCTCAGGCCCGCTGCTCTTTTGTGGTTCCTAATCCAAATTCTAAAGTCCTTCCAAGTCCAACTTAAGGCCCATTACCCCCCACAAAGTCCAGCCCACTCATCAGCCAACAGGAACCCACTCAACGTCTCATTTTCTGTGGTGCTCTCATGAAACACTGCACGCCAGAGCACTGCCATCCATTTTATCCTGGATGGTATTCCGACTGTTAACTCAAGGTCTTATTCCCCCAAATGAACACTATCTTCCCTTAGCCATACATATTCTATTTCTCCTTCCTCCCTCATACAGGGTGTACACAAAGTGTCCATAAGACCTGGTACACAGATACTGTCTACAGCAAAAAGTAAATTAGATAGGGACTCTTGGCAATTAAAATGTAAATGTTCCTTCCTCTAAGCCTCCTCAGCACCCTGCTCATACTTTAGTTATCAACTTACAATACAAATGTTGGTCTTGTGTTTTCATATTGGCTTCTCATATCAGAACGAATGATTCTCAATAACAGAGACGCATCCTAGTTTGTCTCCCTAGTGACACAAATCAGAGTGAGCCTCTGCTGATGACAATGATTATGATGGTGGTAGTGATGGGGGTGGTCATGGTGGTGGTGATGATGAAAAAGAATGGCTAACGTTTATAAATGGCTAATATTTACAATGTATGAAGCACTTCACAATGGTATGTTTTAAACACTTCCCAACAGCTACTATCATCATTTAACTGATAAAGGATCTGAGACTCTGGGAGGCTACCTGAGGTCGCAAAGCTATCTGGCTCCAAAGTCAACCAATTGTCTCCTGAACAAATGAATGAATGACCTACTCTGAGCAGGATGGTAACAGCAATATAAAGAAACAGTGAATTTGTAATCAGATGTCCCGGGCTAGAATCTTGCATCTGTCACTTACTAAATAAGAGATCATAGCTGATTCATAACCTCTCTGGCCCTTGTTTTCTTTATCTACAAAAAGAATGGGGATAATAAAACCTATTTTATAATTCTAATGTGAACAGCAAACACTAATAAAACCTCTTGGTAAACTGTAAAGCACTATACATTTATCAGTCAACTGCGTCAAAGTAAGCCCTTTATAAAGATCCTACACTAGTACCATGGGACTTCTGATACTAGACAGAGATGGAGCAAGATGGTGCCAACTGACAGCAGCTGGGAATGCCATGTATAGAACGTTAAGAGCATACCAAGAACATGAAAAAGCTACTTATGTGAAGCTGACCTTCATTTCCAACACTCTACCTACCCCAAAACCTACCCAAAATTCTGATCTTAGCCAGAAAAACTGAGTTTAAGACATGAAGTGCAATATGTCTGGGGAAGGCAGAATGTGAGTGAATATTTTTAATTTCTAGGGGTTGATGGAATGACCTGAATTCCACTAGAATGAGTGGAATTTAGACGAATTAATATATGTTAAAGAACACAGTATCATGGTTAAAACACAAATGACCGAAAAAATGTTTCTTTCCTCCCTTTTAATGATCATCAGGAAATAAGGTTTTGTGCTGTCAGAAATGTTTGAATTCAGATTACCTGTCTCCCAAGGCAAAAACCTGCCCCACACTTGTAAACTTTACTCAGAAACTGATGCCTCTCCATACTCCCAAACTAGCCATCATTTCTAGCCTCTGCAGTACGTGGATTTCAAAGGCAAAGGCTTAGTCTGTCTTCCCAGTAGGAAACTATGCAGCATCTAGCATGACCCCTCTGGATTAGCTTCAGACTGACAGTCACCCAAGTCCAAACAGAAATTATTACCTCCAACAGAAAGACATTTACTGACAGGGACCTCATAAGAGTAAACAGTGTGAAAAATAGGGATGGTTCTGTTGTTTTGCACCATATAGGTAGAACATATGCACAGCTGAAATGTGTAGTTCATTATCCTAAGTTTCCTTTAAGCATTAAAAAAAAATCAGAAAGAGGTCTGGGGAAGATGTGAAACAGAGCAGAGTATTTCCTCCTATGTACTAAAAAAGTACTTACTTGCCCTGATCTTGTTTCTTGACCACAAAAAAAAAGATCTATCACCCAAGTATGACTTTTCGATTGGTGTTCAAACACCTTGATCCTCTCAACCTGACAACCTTCTCCCTTTTCAAACTCACTCTTAAGGAAGTATTAACAAGTCCATAGAGAAAACTCCCTAATTTCAATAAGAAGAGTTATGTTAAACTGTGTATAAGGTGCATGGTAAAGGGAAACCAACCCGCTCCCTTTCAGAATACTCACTTTCTAGATACAGAGAATGGCAAATCATCTATACAGATGGAATATAAAAGTCTTTGATGCCTTATCAGGTTTTGGCATATTATTTGATTATTATACAAGATGGCAGCTTAAAACCATGTCAGAAGACTAGTTGAAAATGTATTTATGGCAAAGCCAGTGTGATTTGCAACTGAATTACCATGATTTAAAAAAATAAATTTTAATTGAAAAATAATTGGCTTCTCTATCTCTAAAAGGGGACCTAGCTCAAGAAAAGAATACCTTTCATTAAGATGCCATGAATGCTTTTCCTGTTGGCCACAACACTGTCAAAGGTGTGCATTCTTGGCAAACCCTTTAGCATAAAGAGGGCAGCCCCCTCCTCTGCAAGCACTGGCCCCCAGACATCTCCAGAGTGCACAATCCACTCCCCTAAGCTGCTGCGCACACACTGTGCACACACCAAGTTCCTACAGATTTTTCTAAGTGCCAATTGAGCCCCCAAGTGTACATTCACTGTGCAGTCTGCAAGTGGGACTGTAGGTGACAAAGGGAACATGGCTCCTATTCTTTAGAGCCCTATTCAGTCCACTGAGTTAGAGGGGCTCCAGACTGTGCAGGGCTCTCTGCTGCAGAAGCCATCACCCAGGTGGTCTGGCTGGGAGTGGCCACTGCTACAGTAGGAGGGGTCCACGCAATGGGTCCAACTCACACAGACATCTGCCAGCCACAAACTTTTCTCTTCTGCCTAATTCAACCCTGTCCACAAAGGGCTCTTGTGAATACAACTCCCATCTTTTGCTGACAATCTGTCTTCTTTCTCACTTGTCACTCTCACTCCAAACTGCCTGAGCAGAAACCCAGGGGAAGTAGCACATGGGGGCAGAAGCATCACCATTTCCTGTAAGGATCATAGGAAAACAAATGACGTGGTTCAGCTTTTCACAACATTTGTATTTACAAGGTACACCAGTGGGGCTTAAAATATATGGTGCCAAGAAACGTTAAAGTAACAGAAAATACACTCTCTAAAACTGCAGAATCTTTAAACCAGAAATTTACAATGGGTTTTTCTTGGCAAGGAGAACCTCAATGGAATAATGGTTAAATTGTACTTACTCTGAGAATGTAAATGGAAATACCACACTTACTGGCACAGTCCAAAGTCTCAATTGCCCTGGACTCAATTGCCATTTCATAAATGCAGTCCCTGTTGAACCACAAGCAGGATTTTGAGCCGCCCCTAGCTCAGCTGCTGACTTCTCCCTTTTTCTTTTTACTGAAATCCCTATGTGCCCACAGAGCTATGCCAGCTAACACTCAGAGTTTGGGAAGTGTCTAAGTCTGAAGATTAAAAGCAGGAAGGCCTGGACATTTATTAAGGACTACCATATGTCAAGCACAGGGTTAGATGCTTTAAATATATTCACAACTACTTAGAGGTACTTGAGAATTACATACCAGAAGCAAATCATTATTAGCCACTCCCCATATCCCACGTAACATGACTCCAAAACTAAAAAGCAGAATGTGTGAGGATAATTAAGAAACCTCCAATATGTGCATCAGACACATGCTAGGCACTTTACAGACACGATCTAACTTACTCTTCACTATGAACTGATTTATCTAGTAGAGAAACATATGTTTACAGATGTGAAATAATTTTCTGAAGGTGGAACCTATATCGAATGGAGGGAGGTTGGCAAATCCAGTAGTGTCTGATCTGACATATGGTTCCAGAGTCATCATCCTTCTAGACCACAGTCTCTCTCCAAGTCTGCTAGAATCTCAGGCCAATGCCCATGCTTCCAACAAAGACTTCCTCAGTGCCTGCCATATTCCAGGCACTATTCTAGCACTGGACATGGGTAGACAGGATTTCCCATCCCCAACAACATGACATGTAAGCAGAAGCTGAATAATGTGAGGACATAAGCCACGTGTGCAGCTAGGGACAGAATGTTCCAGGCTAAAAGAACAATAATGCAAAGGTTCTGAGACTGGGACTTCTTGGCTTGATTTAAGCATAGCAAGAAAGCTCAATGGTCAGAGAGGATTAATGAAGGGGATAGCAGGAGATGAGCTAGAAGATAAAAGGCTCCAGACCATGTGGTATCTTGTAGGCCAGAGTAAACACGGTCCTTAAATTGACTTCTTAGTGAAATGGAAGACTAGATGGAGAATTCTCAATTGAAGATCGATATGATATAAAGTACATTTTAAATGGGCCACTCTGGTTGCTGAGTGAAGAACACTCTGCAGGGAACCAGAGGCAGAAACAGATCAGCTGGGAGGCAACTGAGGCTATCCAGGTGAAAGATGATGGCAGCTCAGCCCAGGGTGATAGCAATGGAGGTGGGCAGAAGGGGCTGGGTTACGTTCAGTCTGGTTTTAGCCTTCAGTGACTAACAAAATCATTCCTACTTTACACTCAAAAGAATCTGGATTCAGAACCCTAGAGTTAAAAAAGATCGAGGTAGCCCTGGCCAGTGTGGTTCAGTTGACTGGAGCATCATCCAGTAAACTGAAAGGTCACAGGTTTGATTCCTAGTCAGGGTATATGCCTAGGTTTCAGGTTCCATCCCTTGTTGGGGCACGTTCAGGAATGTTTCTCTCACATGGAAGTTTCTCTCTCTATCTCACTTCCCCTCTCTCTGAAATCAATGGATATATTATCTGGTGAGGATTAAAAAAAAAAAGCATCAGTAAACAAATTCCAGTAGAAAGTTGTAGCCCCCTAGCAATGGACTCACTGAGGGCATCCTAGAGCCAATGGAGATCCAACAATTACAAGAATATGACATGTTTAGGTAAAGTTTGGCAGGTGGATAAATTTTACAATGCCACCTTCTGGGTGACATTTTCTCTGCCCCTCCAGGTAGGAGTAACCATCTTTGGCAACCCTACTGCCCAAATGTATCATACAATGCAATCCATACAGATCAGGTCTGGCAAAATCTGGATAGAAAATGTAACCCCTTAATTCCACCTTGCCAATTCAAATAAGTGTTTCTTCACATGCCTTTTTTTTTTCTCCCAGAAATACCCTAATTATGCCAGAGAGTTAAGGAAAGATGGCTTTTATGTGGTTTTATCTCCCAAACACAGTATTGTCATGGGTTTATTTGTGTTTTTACAGTAACATGATGCTCTCCTGTAATTGAGACTATTATAGAGAGGGCTGGCATGTGTTTTCCACAAGATTAAAGGCAATTTCTGTTTTCAAAGCCACTATTGCTTCTTAGAAAACTCCTTCCCTATGCTAAACTAAATCCACTAAGCCAAAATTCTACATTCACCTGGTCTGCATTACAATGTTGCAAACAGGACTAGAAGAGACAATTTCATTCATGCATTGATTCAAGCAGTATTTACTAAACCTCTAATGCACCAGGCTCTGTAGGGGTAAGAAAACACAGCACAAAATAAAACAACAGTCTGCCCTCCAGGGGCTCTGACTCCAGAGGGAAACACACGTAGAAGTGACTATGCTACAAGGCAAACTATGACAAGAGCTGTAATAAACAATATGCATTGGGAAAACAGGGAATAAAAAATTGTTTCTACCTGGTGGAAGGGGGTGGTTTGGAGAAAAGCTATGATATGAACAGGACCTTTAAGTCCATAGGCCCAGGAAAGTCATCACTGACAGCAGGTTCAGCAAGGCCAGAGGTACAGGAGACAAGAAAAGCTGAGGCTGTGATTAACTGAAAAAAATCACCTGAAAGGCTTTGAGTCTGGAGGATAATTTTTACTGGGGGAGAATGGAGGGGCGTGGAGCTAATGGGGTACAAATAAGATCATAAAGGGGGGCTTTAAAGCTAGTCTGTAGGGGCACCCTACTTGACTGAAAAATTGAGATTCAGATATTCAAGGGACACCAGGGAACCACTTCAGGTGTCCAGGTAAGAAAAGACTGTCTGTCGTGTGTTCATTACATGCCAGACACATGCTAGAGATCCACATGTGTCTCTTAAACCTCACAGAGTGATGCAGCTCGGTGGCCATTAGGAAACCCAGATCACAAATGGAAAAACTGAACATTGGGTCAAGTTTTAATCTGTTCTAGGTTTCAAACAATTCTTTCCGACTCCATGCATCCATAAGAATTCTTCCCACGAGGCCCTTCAGAAGTGTCTTTTATGAAGGTAACTAACTCAGTCAACAGTGTGGACATTGGTGCAGAGTCAAAGTACTCTGGTCAAAGTATCACTCCAAAAGTGGTGCTCTTCTCAAACAACAGATACAGAAGGTATGAGGGGAAAGAATAGACACTTCCAGGATGTGTGACTCACTCTAACCTCACAGCAAACTCTGCCTCTCAGGATTATCTGCTTCAGTATCAACTATATGTAAATATTAAAATGTTGCTTTCAAAAATGTTTTTTAAACATGCTGTGAATTGTACAATTGGGGGTATAATTTATCACCTTATTTCACAGTATGCCTTCTAGTCCTCCAAAAGCTTTTAAACACAATATCTGACTTAACTCTAACAACAAAAACAACAACAAAATTTATAGATGAACTTAAAGGCCAGAAAGCAGTGACTTTCCCAAGGTCAGGTTGTCTCTTTCTTCTGAATCCCAGCCCACCACAATTTTTCCCTGCCCCACAAAGAATGATATCATTAATCGTAGTCTAATGGAGTAAAGATCACAAGGGCACGTACCATCCCTTTAAATCCCCACCCTCTTTTTCTGTCTCTTAAAACTCTACTGACTTTTCTACCTTCACTAATGCTACTCCTATGCCAAACCAGACTGTGAGCTAGGGCTTCTCAGGATCTGTCCTCTCAGAAAAGACTCAGTCCTCTTGGGGAGGAGAGGATCCCTCCTTTATTAAACAGCTACTGTGTGCCAGGGGCTTCCCACACATCATTAATACAATAATAGCAACAGCAATATTTACTCAGTCTTAATTATGGACCAGGCACTGTGCTAAGCATTTTAAATATTATCACAGTTAATCTTCACAAAAATCATGTGAGTCTGGTAGTTTATTTCTGTACACAAGGAATCTGTGGCTCAGAAATGTCCAGTAATTTGACCAAGATGACAAAATTAGTAAGTTACAGGGCTGGGGCTTGAATCAAAGCCCAGAGCTCAGAGGCCAGTGCCCATAGCCACTCTTAACACAGAACCAGCAAGTGGGCATATGGTTGGGGGCCATGCAGAGTGGAAAGTGTCTGCATGTGGGAGGCTGGAATGTGTGTGGAGAAGCAGCAGTGTGGAAACAGAGTCAGGCAAGGGTCAGATTATGGCTTACCTTTAGGGTCATGCTAGGGAATGCGGACTTTATCCAGATGCTAATCATCAGCCAAAACACTTGAAGTAGGTCAGTGACCTGGTCAAGTATGTATGTTTTAGGAAAATCAATTCTGGTTTCAGTGTGCAGAATTGATTTTATTGGGGCAGGGACAAGCCTGAAGGCAGGTAGAGGGGTTAGGAGGTTTTGTATTACTCTAACAAATAGATGATGAGGGTAGGGTTCACCAGGGTGTTTCCTAGGTGTCCAATAAATATTTGTTAATTGCAGTATTGATTGGTTACAAGCAGAACAATATGTTGCACCTATTGGGGCATGTCAGCTCTATCATACGGCCGTTCCAGTGTGTGATCACAGACTCTGGGTGCAATGCTGTCTTATGCCAAAAAGGCATCTCATCACAATCAGCATTGTGTTACTTCCACTCTGGGGTTTTTAATCCTCTAATTGTGTGCTTCTACGAATGGAAGAATTTCTGAAGAAATGTGAAACCTATGTTCTGAGCATCTGTATTCATCTGCCTTCTTCCACTGCGGACAGGAAGGAAAGTGGATGGGTGGTTGGTACAGATTTGAAGAGGAGCCATATTTTTCCAGGATATGCATCCTCCACTCTGAAATAACCATTTGCATTCCTTATAGTCAAGGAGTCAGAGAACTAAGAGGTGAGGTAAGGCAAGGTAAGAAAATGATGGCTATGATAGAGAAGGAGGCCTAATTGCCTACCAAAAGCCTTTAACAGACAAAAGGGGGGCTCCAGAAGCCACCAGACTATTATTTGCAAACTCATGTTTTTGTACCCCTCATCTATCCTAACAGAAAGCATGCAGCTGTTGAAGCCAATGAGCCAGAGGACCATCAGACATTTGCCCTGTTCATCCTGGATCTTGTAACAAAAACCTCAGGATACCCTTTTGTCTTGCTAGGCCTAGCCATCACTTAATTTCTTTCTGTGAGCTAAAGTTCCTACTTTGGCTGTATACACCGAGGGCAGATGCTCAAGACACCCCAGGCTAAATTAGAGGACAGCTCATCTGACTGGCTGGGCGACAGAAGGAAAACTAAAGACCAATTCAGATAAAGTGAAATGTAAGGAAATAGTTTACTATATTATATAGTTAGCACCTTAGTTAGTGCCTAACATAAACCTTAAATATTTAGAACACTAAAGACCTGAAAAACAGTCCTGACTTCTTAAATAAACCAAGATAGTGCCATTATAGTATTCATTAACTTCCAGGCTAAATCACTCAACAAGTATCACTTAAACAGCCAGTGGTTCTCTAGTGTAAATGTGCATAAAAATCATTCAGTGCAGGGGAAGAGGGGAGTGGAGAAATTGTTAAAAACACAAATGAGCACGCCCAGAGTCTGACTTAGGAGGAATGGAGTCAGGCCTGGGGCAGTGGTTAAAACATGTCCACAAATTATTTAATACTCCTCCCCTCAAAGTATGGAACCTAAATTCTCCTCTCCTTGAGTGTAGGCTATACTTAATGGTTTGATTCTGCCTAATAGAATGTAGCAGAAATGAGAGTTATGACTTGCAAGACTGGGTTATTTGTCTCTCTCTTGAATCATTCACTCTGGAGTAATCAGCTGTCACGTCAAGAGGTTACTGTGGAGAGGTCCATGCGATGAGAAACTGAGAACTCATGCCAAAAGCCATGTGAGTGTACCATCTTGGAAGTGGATCGTCCAGCCCCTGCCAACTATTCATATGACAGGAGTTCTAGCCCACATCTTGAGTGCAATCGCATTAAAGAACCTAAGCAAGAACCACACAGAAATTCCTGACTTATAGAAATTATGAGATAGTATATGCTGTTTTAAGCTGGAATATTTTAGATAATTTCTTACATAATCACACATAAATAATATACCTAGAAATCAGCATTTTAAATCCCAATCTTTGTAATTTACAACAATAAATAATTCAATACCCTTAGTGACAAAGTCCAGGTTTCCAGGTTTATTGTGAGCTTCTTTGTTAAAAGAAAAACAACCAAAAATAAAATTAGATTGTGCTCATCTTATTTGAGCTCATTAGATTTAAGATTTATTTCATTTTCATGATACTCCATCATTTATGCTTTAGAGAGGCAACCTGAGGTCCAGGAAGCTAAACATTATAAAAGCAAGCTGGCCATCACTTGCTATAAATATTTTTAATTTCCATCTAAAATGTACACTGAGTGATATAACAATATTATACAATAAATATTTCCTGATCAGATGTTAAATGCTAAAAGAATAGCTCTCTAAATGAAGAGCAGATACTTCTTTTCCTGGGACCAAATACGATGAAGAATCTGACAAACACATACTTTTACTATAGTGAAAAGCTAACGTATGGCAATTTTTCACGTTGGAATCACAGAAAGGGGCCTATGAATGAGTATAGCTGAGTATGATGGCTAAAGGCAAAGGCTCTGGTATGAAAATGCCTGGATTTAAATCCCATTTAGTAGCTGTGTGCTCTTGGGAAGACTGTTCAACCTCTATCTCCGTGCCTCAGTTCCCCCTCCTATAAAATGGAGGTAATAAACCTAGCTCATAAGACTGTGAAAGGAGTAACGGTTCAACACGTTAAATCCCTTAAAATAATACCTTATATATGGAAGTACTCAATAAATACACACTATATATCTCAGTTCAACACCATTTCCTACTAAGCCTTTGGATGGATATCCTAAGATGCTAAATCTTGAATTCTGTCCTTGTATTCTTATTTTGTCTTTTTTCTGTGGATTTGAAGCTGGTGAAAGAAGACCATGGTGGGATTCAGTCAGCAGGAAAAAAACTATCCCTCCCAGCTTTTTAAATGCTAGTATCCAATATTAATTTAGTGCTCACTGGGGGCATCACATCCACATTTCCTAAGGGGAATAAAAGTTGGCTCTGCTTTCTACACTTAGGTCAGGAAGAAACAGTTCATTGCTACTGAAATTTTTAGAATGACTCCCAACTTGAAGTGAAATGATCTAGGTTGCTTTGTTTCTCCTTTACATAGACTTGCAATAACCTTCCAGAATGATTTGAATTTTCTGTCTTTTTCACATCCTCTTTTTCCCCACATATATTCTTGTACTCACATTGGTATTTTCTTACAGTTGTTATAGTTGCCCTCATCTCTGTCCACCCTACCTTGATCACTTGCCTCACTCAAGATACAAAGTGTCTTTCACTCCTCATTGGAATTTTTTTTCTTCTGATCAAGGAATGCTAAGAAAGTCTGCCTTTTCATATTATTTCTCTTCATTCTATGCCCTACCATGACAATCTCCCTAAAGTTGATACAGTTTTCAGAAGGAAATTTCTGCACAGAGGTCAGAGGTTAAGGATGATTTTAAAAATGCCAACACTGAGCGAAGCACTTGCCACAAAGGTAAAGTTGGTGTGTTTTGAAAACTTGACCATGTAATCTCACAATTATCTTAGTTCATTTCCCTACTTGTTACCAAGGCTTAAGTTCAAAAGGCACTGGGCTGAGGGTGCAAACACTGCCATACCATACTTTCATAGCGGCAATCTGCATCTGACAATCAGCAGCGCCAAGGAAGAATTTAAAGGAAGACATAAATATCCTCCATCATAAAAAAGTTAAAATGTCAACTGCTGCAAGCTCAAGAGGCTAAAGAGAAAGCAACTCCAGTGTGTGAAGCGATTCTTAAACCTGAGCATGAATCAGAATCTGAGGAGGTCTTGTTAGGACACAGATTGCTGGCTTCCTCCCACCTCTCCCACCCCCAAAGGTGATTCAAGAAGTCAAAATGGGACCTTGAAAATCTGCACTTCAAACAAGTTTTCAAATAAAGCTGACACTGCTGGTCTGAGAACCACAGTCTGCGGTAAAGAGGTAAAATCCAGAGATGCTACCACTGGAGACATGAAAAATATGATGACAAAATCTAAATGATTCTTGACAACCCAGGTCTGTTACCATCCCTGTAACTATGAGCCCATGACCCTACATTTTGGCTCTCAGCAAGGAATAAAACTAATAGATCGGGAGAATGATAAAACAAAGTCTGGGCTATTAGGTACACATGGACCTCTCCATAGTGACCTCTTAACATAATGCCTCATTAAAGGCATTAGAGGATTAATTATCATGGCAACTCTATTGACTTTTGGAAAGTAGGAACAAAATGACACTTCAAATCCACCTTCATAAACTCAGTATTCCAAAGCCACACCAGGAACTAACTTAGGTGATTCTCTGACACACTCCAGAAGCCAATAATGAGTTCCAATTCAAAAGTGAAGGTATGGGAAGTTTCACACAATGAAGACTGAAAGCTCTGGCTTCCCATGGCGACACCTGCAACACCACTGGTTTGTGAAATCCAAATAGTCAACCTACAGGTGTGCATGCACCTGCATTTTGTGTTATGGTATCCACCTCCATCCATCAGCAGCACTTCCATCCCCTTGCCTTCTGTTTCCCTGTGTCGAATGGTGTCACTGGAAAATGAAATTTAAAGGAGCTCTGAAAAATGTTAAACCCCAAAGAGAAGAGCATGTGCCACTGTGTTAAAGTCCTCCCCAGGAACACCTGTGAACTGTTGTGCTTAATTAGCTCACAGCTGGTACTGACTGTGCATGGGGAAGACAAGGATTTATTTTTTGACAGCAAGTCCTTAGGTTGAATTTTCCATAGCTATCCACAAAAAATACAGGGACTTTTATTTGGTGGGCAGAAGAAAAAGAGATGGACCTGGATGGAAGAAGTGTCCAGAAAAGCAATCAAAGTCATCACAAGGAAGCAAACACAATGAATGGTAGCATACTGTTGGGTATCTGAGACTCCTGGATGGCCCCCTCACTGTCACATGCACAGTCCCCAGAGGGTGACCATATGTGACAAGTGGCAGCATTCATTCAAAGAGTTATCTCCAATTGGTGCCATTCAAAGTAGACTGCAAACGAGCAAACAGTGCACAGTACATCAGCAGTTTCAACAACAGTATTCCAAGCAAATCAATTCCTAAGGAGAGCGATGAAATGCAGCCATTTACAATTCTTCTGAGACACAGATCTGATTATTGCCTCTTGTGGGAGAAGTTAGAAACTGTCCAGTCCAACACCCACAGCTGAACCTGGCTTTGTCATTCTCTTATTTATTTATTTATTTACTTACTTACTTACTTATTTATTTATACTTATTTTATTTTTAGACAGAGGGGAAGGCAGGGAGAAAGACAGGGAGAGAAACATCAATGTGCAGTTGCCTATCGGACACCCCTTACTGGGGACCTGGCCCGCAACCCAGGCATGTGCCCTGACTAGGGAATCAAATCGGCAACCCTTCAATTCGCAGGCTGACGATGCTCAATCCACTGAGCTACACCAGCCAGAGCTTTCTCTTTTATTAGGCATAGAGTTATTGTCTTGGAGTGAGCAACTATTTCTGGGGAAATGACCACGGTGCAAGAAAGAAAATGTCAATGAAATTTGAAAGGGCAATTAATTTCTAATGTTTATGTAATGAACAGTCAACATGATTCTCTGACAAACTGTCACTTTGAAGAAAACCAGTATTCAGTACAAAATCCATATACTCTTAAGATTTAAGAATTCATGAAGGATTTATCCTTACTAATTATACTGTTCCACTGGACCCTCTAACAGCATTCAGAGTCCAAATCCTAAGTAGAGTTGAACCCAAGATATAAACTATAATACAGAAAAACAGAACATAGGAAAATAAGATTTTGGCTCACTCACCCCAAAGAAACAAGCCCTCTGACCAACAGCAATCAGTGATGGTTATAGCACACCCAATATGAGCCCGCACTCTGAGGTTCATTAAGAAAATACAAGTTCCTCTCTAGTTGAACAGATAAGACAGCTACACAAAATAAGCAATAAGGTGAGATAAAATTTCATTAAGTATTGAAATGAGTTCACAGTCAGTGCTACAGATAAGGAAGCCATCAAGTGGGACAGGAGTATACAGAAAAGCCCTTCCATTATCAGCCAAAATAAATTATCATGTCCCCATGCAGGGCAAAG